>RJWH01001497.1:89023-365555 GCA_004363575.1 Solenodon paradoxus | reverse complement strand
AATGTCAATAAAGATAGAGAAATTGGAATCAAGTGAAATTGGAATTTGTTTCTGAGAATCACCCTCTTGAAATTAGCGAAGGTGTAAAATACAGGAATTCCAGATAAATTAATTAAACAATACTAAAAACTGGGGGTAGAAGAGAGAGAGAGAGAGAGAGAGAGAGAGAGAGAGAGAGAGAGAGAGAGAGAGAGAGAGAAAGAACACTACTCCAAACCACCATGGACTCTTTAGAGATGAGAGACAAAAAGATAAACTGGGGGGACAAAAATAATGGGGGTGGGGGGTGAATGGGATGAAGGAAAATTAACTGTAAACAAAAGGAGAAAAAAAGGGGGGTAATATTAGTAAATTTACTATGCTATTTGTAAATGTAAAAATACTAGTATGTATACCTCAAAACAAGTCATTGTGAAAATGCAATATCCGTTCAATAATAATAAAAAATAAATTCTGAAATCAATTGAGGTAGGAGGTGTGCAGAGGGGGTAACTCTGGTTCAATCAAACTCTGGAGAATTGAAATGTTAAAGAGCATTGCCTCAAAAGGATTGTCCTGTTGGATGTACAGCTTAAGAACTAACCAATGACAAAAAAGGTTTGGACAGCAGACTGTGGAAGTTCACTGGATTAGATTTAGTGGAGAGGAACAGGGTAAACAGACCATGAAATATAAGAAAAAGGCAACCCGTGGGACACCTGGTAGTGATTAGGGGGAGTGCCTCTCATATTAAGGGATCATAAGATAAAGGTGAACAAATCAACTAAAAACTCATAGGCTCTAAGTCCATATGTAAATCATTTCTCTCCTACCTTGCAATATTGGATAAGTATTTGTATAAATACAACACAAAAACGTTCAGGTCTTATAATTAATTAGAATTTCAAATCTGAGAAATAATGGGATTTGGACAAAGAAATAAAGGGTATCTATGTCATTTGAGCATCTAGAAGACATGATACTAGGGTAACTCTATGCTGCTGAGGAACTATATGTTTGACATAAAATTATATGAGCTTAATTCTTGGACAAATCCTACAAGATACTGGAGGACAATGCTTGGACTCAAGATTACAATTCTGATTAGTTTCCACTGAGATATATCTGATTGATGGACAATGAACACTGTAAGAGAGCCTCCTTTATAACAGAGCCTATTAAAATTCAAAGCATGTAACTGATATAAAATGTTATTTACTAAATAGAAAGGTAAATATGGACTAAATATATACATTTCCATTACAAGACAAAATGACTTTAGAGAAGATGTGAAAATTTAAAACAAAAGGATATAAGGCTAGTTTTAATCTTCCCTACATAAGTGAAATTCATTTTTTATTACTGGTTGGTGAAGTTGCTTCTATTTTCAACTATGTTTTGGGTATTAATAGTCATGGTACAGAAAGACACATCTGTCTTCTATCTAAAGGTTCTTCTGCTGTTGTCATGTGTCAGAACGCAACACTGCAGAACACAGCAGCACTGATTTTAAATAAATGAGTAGAAGTAGTAATGATAATGATAATCTAAGGTCATACAGAAAGGCATTCTCTTATTTTAAACAGTCACATTTGAAAAGAAATATCTATGCCTTAACATCCATGCTCAAAATATAATTAAAGTCTTAGAGATATTTTCTTTCTATTTCATCAAGCAACACTTGTCCTTAACTGGTTATTCACCCATTATTCAGTCTTTATTTTCACTTATTACCAATGTCTCATATATTTGATCCAGGAAAACACATTTAACTGGGATCTAGAATAGAAGTAGAGGGTTTGCTTAGGAGGAAGAAGTGGATACCAGCCACCCCTTCAGAGAGACTGAAAGGTCTTGTGCATACAAAAAACATGTGGATCAAAGAAATAGGCAAAGCTACTTCATGGTCATTATCTAAGAAAATACTGCCTAGGGAAGTTCTTCTGTATTAGTTATTAACCACTGTGTTTTGGCTCTGAGGTGAGGTAATTTTAAGTCAATGCTACGGAGATTTATGTAGTGTTAAAGTTGAAGCTCCCTTGATTTTCAAGTATTTAATGCTACATTGGTGTATGTTCTAGAATCACAGATACCAATCACTCTCCCCCACCCTCTGACAACCCCATCATTCTCCTACTTTCGCCACCTCAGATTCATGCCAGAATAATGCTCAATAATAAACAATGTCATAGGTAATTATTCCTTAGGTCTCTGTATTTACTTAAAAATATTTTATTTTATTACTTCTGCTTTTTAAAAAATCTTATTTGTTTAGCAATAATAAAAATAGAAACAAAACTAAGCATTTTTCTGAATCTCCATTTATATGTTTCTAACATTTGGAATTCATTTCATTCAAAGCAATTAATTATATAAAAGGACATTTGAAATGCTTAATTTGGTTTCTCCTTGTGGCATGTATGCTCTAATTTTCCATTTTGCTCTCTACATTATTTCAGGGACATCAAGTGAAATTGAAATGTTGATTAAAAGTACAGCATGTAAGTAAATAATAGGAACTCATTACCTTTGGATAGAATTACACATTTTAAGTAGCTGAGTACAATTGATAACAGATTATTTAGAAAACTAAAATTGGAGTTTTAAAAATCTGATTCTTTTCTTTATATATAAATACCACTCCTATTAGTTGATGTCAAGAATTATTTACATTCCTCATCTGGCTTCAGAGATTCACATTAAGTCCTTGGATTTTAAATAGTTATTTCATCTTACCAACTCATCTCCCAAGAGGTGTACACTACAAGAATATCTTGGGGTCTATCCAAAAAGAGATCTCCAAACCTTATTAACAATTTTTCTCTGATTAAACTAGACAGACAGAGCTAGTAGGGTATGTACATATAACTAACTTGACTTTAAAAAGGGGGAATCTATTGTAAAAATAACAAATTCATGAGTTTAGAAAATCTTAAAATATTACTGATGGATATTTATAATACTTTTTAGATTAAATCTAGATACCATGAATATTTTATAGAACGAACATGTAGATTTCTATGCAGATATTCCCTTACAACGCACATATAAATTTTAACGTAGTCAAGAAATATAGACAAGACTTTTTAAACAATACACCATTCAATTATGAGGCTTTGAGTTCACAGATAGAAACTATCTACCAGAAAATTATAAATCTCACTAAAAATACAAGATTGTAAATGCTTTTACATGAACTAATTCACATTATGGCAGTCAGAATAAATACAAGAAAAATATTTTGACAAATAAAATGCTAATTCTAAATCAAGGTCAGAAGGATATACCCTACATCTCTGACATACTGACCTTCACTGGAGCCTTTAGGCTCACTACTGGGTGACATGGATACATATCACTTTATACTGGAAATAAAACATGCTTCTCTTTGTCAGACATGATATTATCATTTAGAACTAAAACTAGTCTTAGAAATAAACAGGCCTATTTTCTAATGACTGTGCATTTAAATAATCAGTCACTCAAAATTAGCAGAAAGTAGTATCTCTCAAATAATATCAAAATTTTGTAAGAGCTATTAAGTTTTCCAACAAGACAATTCATTCATCCACCTAATAATACACTTTGTATATATCATACCATTAATTGGTCAACAAAAACAAAACTCAATTCAAAATACAATACTACACTGAAGTTACACCCAGCAATAACAAAGAGTTATTGATAAACATTCCAAAAACAGAAGTTGTTAAATAAAATGATGACTTCATGTTCTGGTAAAAAAATTAAATATTTGTTCAAAAAATTCAGTTAATCTTTGAGGAAGTCTCTGAAAATAGGTCAGTAGCCCAATCAGCAGAAATTGACTATACTTTGATGAATCATGCTTTTATATCTTTATCGTCAACAAATACTATAGACTCTTTGAACTTTATCATAATTCCATACTAACAGACGTTTGAATTTGGTTTTGGGAAGAAAATGTCGAAAGGAGATTCTTATCATCAAGCACTAACATAGGTAGATGATGCAATATTGTTGTCTGAAGAAATATGTCCATTGGAGGATCCTTCATTGTTGATTCTTAACTTTACAATGATTATCTACTTGTAGATATTCCTGAGTATTTAATTTTTTGGAATAGTTAATTTACTTGTTATTTTTCATTCATTATATGAATTGTAACCCAAATTATACTTAGAGTTATTTATTAGGAAATGAACTTCCTTTATCATAAAATAGTATTTATATATTACAGCGCAGTCCTTTTCTTGCTTGAGCTCCTAGAAAGTTTCAAGTCAACTAGGTATTAAGTTACAATGAATGAATCTTTTAAATAACAAATTTTCTGCTTCAAAAATAATTTTCTTAATTTTACTCAGAGGTATATATTGTTTTATATATAATTTAATATTTTGGGGGGTAAGTCAGCAGAAATAATGTATTATATTTGGATATAATTCAATCACAAGGTATTTTGTACATTTCAATCCCAAATCTTTATATGTACACTATAAATAGGTGCAATTATGCATGCCTGAATAACTATGATTATTTTATGTAAGAAATATTTCAAATAATAGCTCAAATATTAGACAATAAGCAGAAAGAATGGATTATGATATAATTTTGTTAATCAGTAAAATGTTTTTTGTGTGAATATATACTATACAAAATGATAGCATTTCATATTAGTAAGGGTAAGTGGTTTATCTTGTAAAATGCATTTTAATTAATGAATAACCATCTGGGTAAAAAGTTTAAGACATTTCATAACTGACACTAAAGTAAAATACAGAACTTAAATATAAAATAAAAAGAAACTGTGAAGGAACTTCTACAGTGGTGAATTGGAGAAAGCTGTTCTAATATGGAAAAAAACTACATATATATATATGTTTAATTATATTAATACAAAAAATTCATATAAAACAATTCTATAAAATAAAAAAATGATAAAACTTGGAAAAATGTAACTCCTTTAACAGTAAAGTTTATATTCTTAACAGGCCCAGCATTGGACAAATAGTCCAGTAAGCAAGTAGGAAGCCCAGATGCATACAGAGGAAATCTTTACCTCAGTTATACAAGTTGACACTGAGCTATATAATGTATTTTACGTATTATATTAGTAGAGTTATAAAATTTACTGATGCAATGATTTTATGGGGATGTGAGGAAAACAGTCTTATGCATTGCTAATGGAAATGAATATGTATACAGCCTCTACAGAAGCAAACCAATAATTTATCCAAATTAAAAATGAATAATTTCTTTTACATAATAATTTCACTTCTAGTAATGTTTCCAGTGGACTTACACACATTAGAAAAGTATCAGAACAGATTATTCATTTGGAAACAACTTAAATGTCAACTGGTCAAACCAATTATGACACATTCCAAGAGGCATCAGAAAGTAAGATAACATTCTGTGCTGATATGAAATGAAGAGTGTGTGTGTGTGTGTGTGTGTGTGTGTGTGTGTGTGTGTGTGTGTGTGTGCAAGCATACTTATCTTCGATTGCATAGCTAGGAGATAATAAAAAAGTTAAAACATGTGTAGGGTGAATTTATTTGTGCTAAAAACTAAAAACTAAAACTGAAAATAAATCATGCTCCCTCTTTTCTCCAGGAAGATGCAAACTGGATTATTTGAGATTGTTCTGCTAGTAAACAACACATGGGAGACATGCTTTTCAAGTTGGTGATTTTGTTTCTTTTAAAATGTGTATTCTTTGTGTGTTTGTGTATTAGTTTTAGTGGTATTTCTGATATTTCTAGATATTGACTAAATGCTGCCTCTAGAAATTTGCATTACCTTATTCTTACTTTTCTAAATTTGTGTACACTGAAAGAAATTTTGATGTATGCCCCATACTAATGAATCTTATGTTTTACATTGTATTAACATGTTTTAACAGGATTGAAAATAGATTTTTCCCCTAAAACCATAACATGATACCTAAATGACTCAACAAGGCACCAAACATAGGGATTACGACCCTGTTCTTCAATTTATTGCATATGTTTAACTATGGAAGGTCACATAATCTCCTATTTTCACTGTTAAATAATCAAAACTTGTTGTAGTCCATGATTGTGAAAGAGTTCAGTGGCATAATATATGCAAAATTGCTTTGTATCCTAAAAGGTATACAAATTTAAATTATTACAGAAAATGTGTTTTTGCTGTAAGAAATTTTAATAAAGCATGCACTAAGGTTTTATCATCAGCAAAATCATTACAGATATTCCTGTTTCCTAACTTCTGTCTGTCTCTAGGAACAAATGTTTTCATGTTAGCCTTACATTAGATGAAAAGTTAATTGTACCTGCTCTCTCCCTTTATCTGTTCTGGGTCTTGTTCCTTAAAAACTCTGATACTAAATTAATTGTGCTTTTGTGTTGATATTTTTTTCCAAATCTCGTAAGATTGCTCCTACAGTATCAGAAAAAGCATAACAGGCTAATTTCTATACCCAAGGGAAGCGCCTATTTACATATTAATGATGGTGACATTAAATCCCTTAATAAGACATTTTATGGCTCTATCTATAACTATGACAGAACTTCAGGGAACCTATTTTAGGGCACAATGATCTTCAAGAATAAAGGAAGATGAATGATTGATTACCTTTGCTAGCTTATGAAGAACTTTACTTGCATGTAAAAGTAATTCAGTTCTGGAACTGAAGCAAATGTAGGCATTTTTGATACAAAATGTTCTATATGAATTCAAATTTTTAAATGGAAATGACCTAATCTTAAGAAAGATTAAAACGATGTCACTACTTAAATATAACATGATTTTAATATCTTTTATGAAAATCTTGTTTTAATAGAAATGGCATAGAGCTATGAGAAAGCTGCAGTCTATAAAATAAAATGATATCTATGCACTCTTGCAATGTCTATTAGAAGTTTTACTTAACATAAGTTATACAACTTTTCCAAAAATTAGAGTGTATTATCCAGCTCTCCCTGCCTCATCACAACTGCTGAAATTTGCAAGCATTTTTTCAGAATAATAGAATTTTTGAGTAGACTCAAGTTCATAACTGAAACAGCTACAATAACTTTCAAAGAAACAGCTACAATAACTTTCAAACGTACACAGAACAAATAGATCTGTAAACTGATTAAATGTGGTTGTTCAGTCATATTAAAATTAGTAAATACAAGTTACCAATTTTCACTTTCCATAATTGGTACCATATTGGTGAACAGAGTTTTAGGTTGGGTAGAATGATACTTGGGGAGGAGATAGGTGATAATGTTCACTTGCAGGACAACCTGCACTGGCCTCAGTGCAAACTGACTTCTAAGAACTGAAAAGCAGGCATGCTAAGAGTAATATTTCACCTGCTTCATGTACTGTTATAACAGAAGTCGTTATCCTAATTATAGTCACTTATTTTCTTCACTTAGAATGGCAAACCAAGTGTTATTTACAGTACCATTCAGAAAGTTCTAGAAACCAGCTAAACTTGATGTGATTTAATGTTTGCATTTTGGAGATGTAAATATTATTGTTCCTTGAAGGAAACTGGAAATTAGAGGTGGTGGGAGCGATTTAAACTTTGCCTCCGTTATACTGTACGAAGCTACATGGGGGAAATGACCTTATTTCAAAGTAAATGGGTTGGTTCCTCTAATAATAACTAATCACTAAAATCTAGATTATTGATTTCTGTATCACAGATAACTTTTACCAAGATCATTGTGTCTTATTTTCTGGTATTTTCATCTTATCTAGTTTCTCAGGAAATCTCTGACAGTTCATTTTCTAAGAGATCTCAGAAATATTAACTATCTCAGCATTATGACTTTAATGTTCTTTTCTATCATGTAGTAGGCAAAGTGAGTAGCTGGGCTGGAGTTCAATCAAAACAAAAGCTTGTTATCTTTATTTTGCTGTTGTTGAGTGAACCCTTGCTATTCATAAAAGGCATGTCTTAAATTCACAAGAACCATTATTTTAGAGTCCCATGGTTTACAGAGATGTTGGGTACTTTTATGTATTACTTTAAGAAACACCACCCCGTGCAGTACATATTAATACTACTTCAATTTACACTGTGTCAAAGACTTCAGTGTTTTCAGTGAGAAGTAGAAGAGGGATTTTCAATTCAAAAATCAAAGCCCGTATAATAGATTCCATACTCATTATTTATTGTGCAATCTATAGCCGGTATTCATCTTCTCTGAGTCATAAAAAATTTTGCCAACTGATAAACTAACGTTATCAGATGGTCTCTAGTCTACTGCCTAGTTTCTCTAAACTATTAAAATCGATAAATATTCCCAAGTTTTGAAGTTTATATATGCATAACTTTTCATAATTTCTAAAGTGACCCTAGATCTTTGTTTTTCCACGAAATATTGACTTCCAGCAAAGCACTGAACTTCTACGTGTCACTTTTTTATTTTGTTTTTTTATCAAGACAACTATGCATAAAATGTTCTTCTGACTCTGAAATTCTTCGATGTCAAGAACATTATCTTATTTGAACCAATACCTTCTTACTGTCTGCCCCTCCCACTACTACTACTGCTACTACAGATCTTACTAACATATTTTGTGATCTACATTTGAAATAGATTTTAACTTATAACAAGGCCCCAGAGGCAAGCGCTAATTTATTTCACATATATACACTCTTATGTACCTCATTGAGTTCAATAACATATCTTTTACCTTTTACCAGCAAACCTAAAGTTTTGTGATTATTTTTTCACATTTAACTATTAAATTCTCCTCAACAACCTTTAAGATAGTCTCTTAGCTAGTGAATAACTCTGGCTATCACCTCAGTCTGGAGGTCTTCACTATTTATTCAGTATCTAAGTAGTAAAAAGTGATTTAAAAGCAATGAAAATTAACATTTTATTTCATTATGAAAAACATACACCTGATGTTAACACTTAAAAATTTTCAAAGTTAGCATGTGAGAATAACACTACAGATAAAATGAAAATATTCTTATTCATCACTACTAATCCTTATCCACTCTGGATGACAAGCAACAATTTGTTATGAATCCTCTAGAGCGTCTTTTATGGATTGTCTTATATATTCAGAGATAATATAGAATACACAACATTGTTTTATTTGTAGATATATGTAAGAGAATGTGTATTTTACATAAATGGCATCAAATCATCCATGTTTTGCATTTGGATTTTGGCAATGACTATCGTTCCATGTCAGTATCTGTAGATCTGCCTCATTACTGCCTTACAAATGCTATATTGTATTCTACAGCTTGTAAACACCGTTTTTATCTGTTCTCCCACAGATGGACATGTAGAACACTCCATGTCTGCCTTATAAGGATGTCACACTGTTTTCTTTGATGTCCTTGCTAATAAACAGAATCCTGAATTGTAGAGCAGCACATGCTTACTCATGAATTTAATAAATTTTCCTTCCAAAGATGTGGTACCAATTTTCATTTTCATGCCCAGTTTAGGAGTGTCATTTCTCCATACTTTCATTTGTACTTAAAAATATCAATAAAATTTTGTCATTGGATGGTAAAAAAAAAAATCACATTGCTGTTTTTAACATGCAATCCTTATGATAGTGAGATTGAACAAATCTTCAGGACTTTTTTCATAATTTTGTGTCTATTATATAGCTTTCTCTATGATTCCATTATTTGTATCTTTATCCATTTTCCTTTATTCAATGTTTTATCATTTAACTGCTAATTTACTATATTATACATACATGTATATGAATAAATAGTGAGAAACAGATAACAGAGAATATTTTCTCCCAGTCTGTTTACTTGTCTTTAGGTTTATTTGTGGTGCCTTTTGTCATGCAGAAGATTACATTCTTTATAAACTTCTTCATCACAAAATATACTACAAATAAACCTAAATATAAGTAACGAGTACCACAAAGGTTGAGAATGCAGTTAACTTTAAATGTCAGGGTATGCAGTGAAAATATTTTTCTTGACAGAAATACAAGAGATGAAAAATCCAAGAGCCCATCGAGATATTTCTTTGTCCTCAATATTGGATATTTAAAGAGTTCAGAAGGCAGTTTCCATAAATATAGAATAATACAATCACAGATATATTCCTCTTTTTAAGGTTGCAATCTTCATAACCATCTTCTTGGGTAGAAACTAACATTAGCTTTATGTAAATAAAAAGAAATGCCTTGCAGACTGTTAATTAACACAGGATCTCATTTTAAAAATCTCACCCTCTACCTTGAAGCAAGTCTTGAACTTCCCCATATTTTTAACTAAATTGTCATTATTATAATCACATTCTGCTATTTTCAACACAAATAATCTAACTGGATGAACAGATTTTTCCTGAAACAATTTCAAGGGTCAGTGTTAAGAAGGAATTGAAGTCTGGGGGCAAGTATAATAGGCAGAGAGACACAGAGGGCAAGAAGCCTATAGTCACGGTTGTAATAATGAGGGAATTCAAGACAATGCAGAAAATGACTTTTTAATGTCCATGGTGGAGTATCCAAGGCATAAGTAAGGGTATAATTGTCAAGAGAGGACAGTCTGGAAAAGAGAAAAGATAAGCTTTGTGTGAAGTAACAGTGGGCCACATGCAAAGAGATGAGAATGTGAACTCAGTTCGAAGAGAGATATAAAGAGAAGAAAATAGTTTTAGAAGATAGATAAAGTAGCCATAGGAATCCCCCACCCAAACCCCGACTCCTTCTGAGTCTCAGATAGTGACTGAACTTTGGACAAGATAAAAAGAATAATCAGGGAAGTGGAAAATTTCCACTAGGGTTATTCAAAACTGGGCTATTCTAGTCTTATGAATAATGTTTGCAACTCAAAAGTAGGCTCCTTTTCTAAAAAATTCTCAATTTTTGTTTGAGGGGACAATGGAAGGGGGAATATATGATTTAAAGTAGTTTGGAGGAGGAGGACAAAGAGGCGAAAGAGAAAAGAGACTCTGCTCTGTAACTAACTCAACAACTATTCAAATTATAGAGGATTTAGGTAATTAATTTCCTGCCTTTTCATTTTTTTAAACCAAAGATCACAGAGTGGTATTCATGGAGTAAATCCTGCACACTTGTATTTTTGTTTAATCTGTACAATGTGTAACTTTTACTTTGAGTCGACATATGAAAATTTTTCTATGAATTAAAAGATCTGGAATCCCTGAGCCTCACACCCACAGAACACTAAGCAGTGGAGCTGCCATGGGTGCTCATTTTTGATGAAATTGTAGCCTCCGTTCCTCACCCTTGACCATGCAGCTTGCTTCTGACACATGACCGGTTTCAGTGAGATTTTTACCTTTTTTGTTTTTGTTTAATCTCAGTAAATATTTGAGTTGGTGACTCTTGGATGTGACAAGGATCAATATTCAGCTTTGGGACATGTACGTATATTCACATACACATATACACATATGTACATATACATACATGTATATATGCCTGTGTGAATGTATATATGTATACATATGCATTAGATCTGATTAAACACTTAGCAATAACTAGAAGAATAAAGAAGATTATCTGCAACCTACCTATATATGCAAAGTGATGTAGGCTTTACTGTCTTTAATACCTAACCTAGATCCTTCTGTAAAATTGATTGTGTCACCTGTGAAATGGCTGTTATCCAAAAATCTGGCAACCCCATGTTAGTGAAGATAGAAAAGAGAACTCTTATAGACTGTAAGTGTGAGTGTAAAATGGTGTAACTATTATGGAAAACAGTATGCAGTTTCCTCAAAAAATTAAAAATGAAAATTCCATATGATCCAGTTATTCCACTGCTGGGTATTTGCCCTAAAACCACAACACAAACCTGAAGAGATATAAATATACCCCCTGTTCATTGTGGCATTATTTACAATGGGCCAGGAGCAGGAAACAAACATGCATGCCCATAAAAAGATGAGTGGATGAAGATGCTGCATATATACACAAGGGAATACTACTCAGCTGTCAAAAAATATCAAGTCCTGTCACTTGCAGCAACATGGATGAATCTAGAGGGAATTATGCTAAAATGAGCCAGAGGAGAAATACAGACATTGTATGGCATCACTCATATGCAGTATATAGAGAAAGTAATCAAGCAAATAAACTAACACAAACAACAAAAAAAGTCCTTTTAGTAGATGAGTGGTTGCAAGAAGAGAAGGGAGGGCGCAACTGAGGTGAAGGGGATTAATTGTATAGTGAAGGAAAAAAAGTGAAATAGTGGTGAATCAACTGTATTTTATATAAATACTGATTAGCTATGATGCATACCTTAAACCTAATTAATACTATAGTACAATATTTCTTCAACAAAATCAATTTTAAAAAAGTCTTTCAGTTAATAAAATCTAATTGTTTGAGGAAAGGAAGGGGGATAGAGTGGGCAAATTGGGAAGAGGTGATCAGTAATATGGTAAAGGGAGACCTGGAATAGTGGTGAAGTTAATGTATAATTCAGAAGTTGATTTAGTGATACGCATCTTAACCTATATAATGTTATGATGCACTGTTTCTACAACAAATTTAATTTAAAAAATCGGAAATTAGGTATGCCAAAGCCATTTCCTTGCAGCGCAAATATTTGGCATGATATGGAGGACATAAGGTAACCAGAAAATGACTTACTGAAACCTCCCTCCTGCCCTCACTAACAAAAGGGTATTCTTCTAGACTGATAGCTCAGACCTAGCGATACTTGCTAAAGAAGACAGATTTGTTACTGGGGTAATTTTTCCCAAGACAGTGAGCAGACTGTTCTGATAGTAGTTGGATACCTGAGGCAGAAATTAGAAATAAACACTCTAGAAGACGGGATTGAGGATAGAAATTAGGTTTACTCACTGGAAAGCTATCTGGATGGTGTGACCAACTGAGGTGTTTTAACACTGACCTTGATAAAATTCATATATTATACAAATTATATAAGATTCAAATACAATATAACAGTACATTATATATTTTGTGTTTTATTTTATTTCATATCTTAGCTTTTGATAATTATCTGCTTCCTTGTTTTACACACATAGCAGAATTATATGCATGAACATTTTAACTACTGAAAAATTAATCTTTTAAATCTTTCTATATCCTTACACAGAAAACTGCCTCAATAAAACTTTCATCCTGTTTATATTCCATGGCATGATGTGGACATATTATAATTTACATAACCAGTTTTCTCACATCTTCTTTTAAATAATATGGGGGTGGGGAAAGACAAAAACGGAAACAAAAAAGATGGTGTTTGCTTGGGACTGTGACATTACAAAGACACAAGCATTTCTGAGGTAGTCAAATGAGGTATTGCTTAAAATCTGTGGTGATGACTCAGGGGTATAGGCTACTCTGGAATCCCTGCCAGGTTACTCTGAGGGCTCAGGTCATGGCTAACATCTATGGCACAGTGGCCAGAAAATTCTTTTGAATAATGTGATTCTCTTTTCCTAACATGATCCTCCAATAAACATGCTCTCCCCCATAATCTTCGAAGGGTGTTATGAAAGACAAACCATCAATCTGGAAAAAGACAGGTGGTCCACTGTTAGCCACCCTTTTATTTTCAATCCCATTCAAGACTTTCCTGATAGAGTGTTGGTCTGATGCTTCTCTGAGTATAATGTGGTAAAAGCATTGACGGAACCAGATAACTGAACAGCTGTGGTAATGAAGGTGCGAAGTGTCCTAAAAGTGCTCCTGGCTCCAGGCATGGAGCAGACGTGTGTCTGATGTTCCCCTGCAACTTTCCCTGCATGGAGCAGACTTCATCATCCTTCTGGTGCCTAAGGTCACCAACCAAGCAAGATCATGGTATTATATAGAGAGAGCACTGATCTTATCTACAAATTGGGCATGCTCTTACAGCAACTTTCTCTAAACAGAATATAGTGAATCAATATTCTAGACAAAATTTAAGAAAAATTGAGTGTTCATTTTTGTTTTTTACTTCTCTACAATTTCCTATTATTTGTTAATTCCTTGTTATCACCATTTTAATTCTTCATAACAGTGTTATCACTGATGTTTTTCCTTGGTTACTAAAAATTCTACCAGCCCTCTTTTCTCTAAAACATGCCCCTGTGCTCCAAGCGTCTGACTGCTTTCCACTGAAAATTCCACTTCTTTCCTTTTGACTAATTACAGCTAAGAAAAACACTTTTTTGAAGTAAGAATGACTACCAATAACTTGTTTAAGCTTCCTAAAAAAGCACGTGCACTTAGCCTAAAAAAATGTCATCTTTGGTAAAATCTCAGGCAGATAGAGTGAAGAGTTTGGGGCAGTGGGGACAGTTGCTGGGCTGTGGAAAGCCTTCCCACAGCCTTGAATAGATGCAAGCAGATGGGATGTTTCTGGCCTTCCTTGAGTGTTTGACCCAATAGCGAGGAAAGAAAATCAATATTCATGTTACTCATTACATGCTAAGCCTACTAAAATGCTTTCAAAGACACACTTCTAATTTCCAAATTATGCTGGTACTTTATCACCCCTAGTTCTCACTGAGATTTTATCCTCTCACTTATATTTAGCATCCTGACAAAAGGATAAACAGGAAATAAAGTACAATACTAAAACCAAACTCCTGACAGGAACTCAAGTAAACTTTCAATAGCAGAAGGGTAGAGAAAGAAAATTATATATTTAAATAATTTGATATTTAAGTGTATGTTAACTGAATGTTTCATTTAGATATATGACTCAGAATTATTTACATCAATCTCTTCAATTATCAGATTTAATCTTCTGTGACCTAAATGGACATAAAATGCATAAAGGTGCTAAAGGAATGATACAATAAATTTAGATGATTTGTATATTCAAAAAAGCTAGAATTACTAGTGAAAATCACAAAGTAATTACAAGAATGGGTTATCAAAGTGTGATGCCAAATTTTATTGACAGACCTTGAAAATAGTTATAATAACAAAGTAAACATACAAATGAAAACATTAACCTTCTCTGAAAAATTGGAAGCATGTGTGAAACACATGTGATAGGAAATGCATCCAAAATATTATAAGTTATTTTGACCATAAAACTTTAAATATATATATATATACATATATATACATATATATATATATATACATATATATATATAACCTTACTTTCAGTTTTCTATAGAACTTTCATGGGTTCAAATACAGTACTAGTATGGAGTTGGTTCTTTTTCTAGTCTTAAAGACCTACCATTTCAGTAATCTTCTTGTTTAGTTGGAAAGAATTTTGTTCCCTGTTTTGTGACTCCTAAAAAAAACACTCTCTACAATGATTATTACAAAACTCCTTGCTTATTGTTTCCAAAATCATTTTCAAAACTATTATCCCATCTATACATCTAAATGAGATGCATTACTTGGATATATTTTAATCATACAGATATGAAAATTGATTCCTAAAGAGGTTATGTGTCTTGCTTGAAGCATTAAAATAAGTACAGACCTTCATTTTCTCTTCTCTAACAGAATAAATCTTTTACTAAATTATATTGCTTTCTCGAATAAAAAATCCCACACATTAATATATACATATATAGTGGTTCAAATATGGTATTGTTCTGAATAAGAAATATTTCAAATATTTATATTGTTTTAAATTATCTCTTTCGCTTACATTTCTCATGTATATCTTTTACTTTATTTCCCTTAATCCATTTTAAAAAAATATATTATTGAGGGAACTTTGCCTTAATTCATTTTTAAATCTCTGTTTTCAATATACAACATACATTCTTAACCTCTATTTACCTCTCTTTTATCATTTTCAATTTCAGCAAAATGAAATAGCTAAGGTTTTACTTATCTTTCAGCACAAAAAATGTAAATATTTGCACAAGTTTGGGATATTTTGAAACTTTGATTAGATAGTATGTCATATTTTGGAAGCTGAAGGTAAATGTTTTATCAGATCTAACAACCTGGAAAACTTGAGATGATTTTATGTATGGAATGTGTGCTTAAGAGATAAATACAATATTGTTACAGATCATAAGGAATATTTATAAGTAAATGATTCCACAGAATATTTTTAAAATAACATCTGTAGGTTCTATTAAAATTGTCATAACAGAATAAGATGAGATACAAATGTGTTTATGTGTTTTTTCCCTTCCATCACTTCCACAGTGCAGGACAATATTATTTCTTATCTGAACAGGTCTCCTTAATTCCTTGATTATTTCTTTCTAAATTATTCTTTGCATTTTAGCTGAAATGTGATCATATCACTTGTCTTAAGTGATAAATCTCAACATCAAGATGAAGGTCAAATTCCACATTGTCTGATATGATATAATTTTACCTCTATATCGCAGCCCTCATAAGCCTGTGACTTTTATGACTTTTGTGATGGAAACACACTACCTCTTCCAGGACCTTCTGCCCAGTTATCTCCTTCTTGGACATCTCTTGATCTTCATCACCTTCCCATAAAATGGAGTTGGGTCAGGGGTGCCATTAGCATCCTAAATAAATCCCTATCTGATAGTTACCACAATAATTAGGATTGTTTGCTTATTTGCATTCCTATATAGCTATAGAATCCTTGTGAGTACACAGTGATAGTCATTCGTTGATATATCTTAAAATATAACAAGTATATGTGCTTAATGAACATTGGATTAATGAGTGGATATCTAATATTATGTCTCATCTGACTGTGATATGAACTGTGAATATCTAGGTATGTAGTAAAGGTACAGAGGTTACTTAGATTCAGATAAAGTTTTATCCATTTACAAAAATTAAGCTGTAGGTTTATTTCCATTCTAGACTATAGGAATGTGCCATACATTTTGCATTTCTAGAATTTGTTTCCATTTTGATTATGACATAGAAGATATTAAAACCAAAGGATATGTATGGATTAACAATCAAATACAGTATAATGATATAGGGCAACATATTTAAAATAGGTCTTTATAGTTAAAATAGCTTTCTTGATAAACATTCTGTCAAAGTTAAAGTGGACCCAGTATAATAATATGCCTACCTTATGGAAACCATTGATAAAAAAATTTTCATGACTGATGATATATTTGAGCTGGCTTCCTACAAAACATATTATCCAGCTATACAGTGACTTTCCCAAAGAACCCATTTGCATGATCCTCAGGTTCACTGCTAAAGAGACTCTAAATAATATCAGGTCATAAAGCCAGAGAAAGGCATTTTAGATTGCCACATAATTTTCACTGAGAACTTTGAGAATCACAATAGTGGCTAAGAAATAGTAATCCTTCTTGGATAATAATGGAAATAATTGGGAAGACTTGTAACAGTCTATCTCTGTAAAAGTTTAGTGTCCTAAATGTGAGAGCAAGAACATTGAAAAAGTTGTTTAATGGCTTTGTTGAACAGATCTATTCAGTCAAGTTTTACCCTCTGACACAAATTACGTCTTGGCTGATGAAAACTGAAATTACTGTTGCAAAGAACGGTTTGATTTTGCATACTTTTCACCTGCTTGAACAAATTATATGAGAAGTAATGCAATACCTGTCTCAAATTACTTAGTCTTTCAAATTTGATATGCATTTAGAAGAAAACTGGAAATCTCTTCGAAGTGAGCAAAAAGAAAATATTTCAAATGTTCATATAACTTTTATAACTTTTCTATAAATCAGTTATATAATCAAGGCAAAATTTAAGTCATATATTAGAAGAAACGAAGTTAAATGGATCAACTTTGAAGCTAATGTAGGGAAACTACCCATTTCAAAATTTGGCTGTCTGCTTTTTTTACACTGTTGGCAACTTTAAAAGTATGCTCTTTCTTTGTGAGCAAGACAGCAACAAAATCAATATCAACTTGTACCTGATATAATTCAGACCCAAAGCAGAAATCTTACTAAGAGAATCAAATATCTTGGAACAGGAGCAGCTGCTAAGGGACCATTTTTTTTAGCATTATAGACATTCTGCAATCTACTAAAATAATGTTTTGAAAAGCATTAATATTTATGCTTTATTTTACACATTTGGGAGCTCAGATCTATGAATAGTTTAAGAGAACTATTCATTCAAACCAAACTATGCTAGAGATTTGACTACAACACTTTAAGCTCTGCTATATCTTTAGATGATATGTTGTATATTCATATTTACTAAAATATTTTATAAGTGTGGAAAGGCTTTCCACATGTTCTCAAAAATAGAATAAAGCCATTTATAGAACCATCTAAGCAATTTTTGGAAAGACTTATTGGAAACAGTCCGACTAAGAATTAACTCTGCTTTTTGATAAAGAAAAGTTTCTAGTACATTAGCATGTCCTACTTTTCTTCCATCTTCTAGAAAATAGGAGATAATTAACTGATTTTTAACAAACTGTGTTTACATGTATGTGAATCTTAATAACATCTATTGGTTTTATTTTTGGGGAGTAGGCTAACACTGGTGAAATCAATAATTGGTATAATGGCATGGACTGTCAGAAGAAAACCTGTTGGATTAAGCCACTCTTCATGGATATACAAATATATGTCATTGCAAATACACCAAGGAAAAGAAAAGTAAAGTTAGAAATTATTGTGTGTCTTATTTTCCACATAAGTTAATCAGTTTTCACTTTTCTGTTGCAATGGTTCTTGGGGAAAAAGTTTGGAAAATTCAAGTAAAATATTCATTTCACTTTCTGTTTGTTGTTATTTTTAACACATTCATTAAGAGTTTGCTGTGGTGTTTTCTTTCTGATTTTAAAATATAACCTGTCTCTTAAATCTCTTATATATCAAACATATAGATAACTAATTTTCAAGAAATAACTGGTCGAAGTCTCCATGTTTGATTGTCTCTAAAATAAGAATTGCTCTTTTTCCAAATCAACTACTCAAGAATACGTGACTTGGGAAATCCTGGTCATTGTATTACCCAAATTAGTGAACAGAATAGTCTGTGATTGCCTTTAGTTCTATTTTAAGAATTTCCAATGCCTTATAAGCTATTCTCTGTCTTTCCAAAGCTATTACATTACTTCAGAGTACATTCAAAACAATTTATCTTTCTGCTTCTGAGAACCATTTTTCCAAAAACCTATACACAATGGAATTTCAGAAGCACCAACATATTCTTTGAAGTCAAAATTATTCCCCTCTTGTACTGTGTTAAGGCTATAGTAAACTTTCTCATAAGACTAGAAATTCCACTATTAGGGACACTTTTGAGCCAAAATAAGAAATATTCTTATTTGTAGAATATTATCAATTTAGCATGACAGATAACATATAGGGAAATATCTAAATAAACTCTCAACCAAGATAGTCTAATTCAATTGTATGAAAGTCTAGGAATTAGAAACTTTGATACTGAACACGTTCTGAAATTTTTCATTTTCTTTCAAACGCACTATTTGTTCCTGTTTTTCTCTTCTCTCTTCCTTCTGACACATTCAATTCTTCCTGTAACTCTACTGTCATCCAGTCTCCTTTATTCCATTATCACTATCTTGAAACTTTGTTTTCTATACACAGTCTTCATTTTTCACTCACTGGTTTTTCCTTTTAATATCTGGCCACTTGCCCCATAAATCTCAAAATATTCTCTGCTACCTAACCAAAGCTTTCTCTTCATCTTTCAACTTAATCCCGGTTTTCTATTAGTCGCCATTTCTTTTTGAAACCTAACTCCCCTGATTGTGGGATTCTGAGTCATCCCACTTTTGCCTCTGATTGGACTTTTGTCTTTTTACTTATCTTTGTGTCTGCTCCTTACCCATATTAATCTTACTTAGTCTGTTGTTGGTCAAATATTCTGTTTTTGCTGTGAATTCACTCACTTCCTTCACTTTAATAACATTCTAATGACATCATTTTGTGTTCAATACTCTCACTTAGTCCATTAACACTATTCATTTTCCCACTCAATATGCCCTTGATATATCAACCTTAGTATATCCCAAGCTGATTTCATTATTTTTCATCCTCATAGCCATCTCACCTTTCAAATTTACCCACTACCTATTTACTTATTACAAACTCCCTAATCAATAACCTCAGATTAATTATATAGTCTCATGCTTGTTTTCTACAATCACCTATATTCCATTTTTATTGTGTCTTATAGTTTCCTTCTTCAAATATCCTTCTTGTATTGAACTCTTTTATTTATTTTCCATGTTATAACCCTGGCATAAAATTCCATCATAGACTATATCTGTCCAGTTGATTCTTATTTATTTTACATACTCTGATCAAATAATTTAATTCAATGGTCACTTTATTTATATCTTCTTTAGAATTCAGACACCTTTTCTTGTATATTGAAATCTCATTCTTATCCAGTACATACAATTTTGCTTTCTCACTCTTAACCATGAAGGCACACTTGCACTCTTTATTACTAGGTCTAACATGAATTACTTATCTTATTCTATCAAACTTTCTTCTTTGTGTGTGTGTGTGTGTGTGTGTGTGTGTGTGTGTGTATGTGTTTTAATGGATGAATCTGGAGTCAATGAGTGAACAATGATTATAGATGGAAACACAGGCATTGATAATGTTGTATTCCTTTTCTTAAAGGAATATTTTTAATATGGTTTAGCTCTTTACAGTAAATACTTCTTGTAACCAAAAGTTACAATCATGAGGCATGAGAAAGGGTATTCAGTGATACTGATTTAAAACAGTTTTCCATTCAGAGTTCAAAATGTTTTAATTATAATAATGTTTAAACACTCTTTTAAAAACATTGTGCCCAAACCAGCAAAGAATTAACTAAAAGCCATGTCAGAGTATAGAGATTATTTTTAAGATAATCAAATTCTACATGAAACTATACAAATTCAGGAGTAATTTTAGCAATAAAATGGAATAGTCTTTGTGAGTATATTTCAGTTAAGGTATGTGAAAACTGTTTTCCCTAACAAAAAGCATTTAATAGCTGAAATGTAGGAAGATAAATTAATGGTATGTTTTCTACTTTCTGTTTGAAAAGTAGATGCTCAAAGTGGTAGAAAGATCACAGGGCTAAGGATGATTTGGAGCAGGTCATTTAATCTCATTTGGTGACTGAAAGGGTTGACTACACCTTTTTTAAGTTCCTCTCCAACTCTGAAATTCTATGCTTTTTAAAGAATATTCCTATTGCAGACACTCACTTTTTAATTTTTGTTGCTTAAATTATTAAAAAAATCTATGCAAGGTAGATAACAGAAATGACAATCAAAACTGAACAAGTGCACAGGGCTCTGGTTCTGGAAGATGGAGAAACACACTCCCTCCTGGCCCCACTTATGAAAGCAGCCCAAGAAGGAATAAATGGTGCAGATATTTGAGGGTTCTAAAAACAAAATGGTAGCTGACACATTGGAGAATGTGCCAGATTGGATTTAAGGCAGCTTGGAAACAGGCAGTTGGTACCAGGTACCTCAGTGAGAGAGGTAACTCCAGACAGACCCTCTAGCTCTGGTATAAGGATTCAGAAAGTAGACTTTTAAAGCTCAGAAACAAAGTGGGGAATTGCCCATTTTTCCTAAGTCTTTTTCCATTCTCTAATCTCCCAGACCAAGCCCCCAGGCAATCCTGGAGGAATAAGTGAAAACAGACAAAGACAATGGAGTTTGCAACTTCCAAGAAGTCTCCTCTGGGTGAGGGGTGACACAGATGCCCTCTGTTTTTTATTTTTGTCTCCTGCTCAAACTAACCATAGTTTCAGTAAGTACACAGCAGAGCCAGGTAACTAAATGTCCAGTGTTCTACCAGGAGACCAAGAAGAGGAAAAGAGCAAACCCAGACCAGGTGAAGAATCAGGAGCCTGAGAAATACAGCCCATCGGTGCAGTTTTGAGAGACACACATAGCTCTATGGTGCAGAATAAGGAACCCAAAACCAGATCCACACAAGTGCAATCAACTGACGTTTGGTAAAAGTGAAAAGCTATTTAATGCATGAAAAAAAGACATTAGAAAAATTATAAATCTATAAGGAAAAGAATAACCTCAACATAAACCTCATCTTATAAAAAATTAAGTCAAAAACAGATTATAGTTATAGGATATAACACATAAAACTATAAAATTCTTTAGAAATACACAGGAAAAAAAACTCTGCGCTGATTAGACAAAGAGTTCTTACAAGTGACACCAAAAGAATGATTCATAAAAATTTTTTTAAATGATTATATAAACTTCATCAAACTTAAAATATTCTTCTCTATGTTGAGATAAAAAGGGGTCAATTAAAAAGTGAATGATAGAATTGAACTTTTGATGGTGAACTTAATTTAATATAGTTCTGTAGTATATACGCATGGTGATTTACAATGATGGAAACTTTAAACCCACATAATGTCATAATGCAATGTTCCTTTAGTGATATTTTAAATGAAGAAAAAAGAGGATAAATTTTTGCCACTGAATGGCAGAAATATTTTCAAATCACATGTTTATATACAGAGTATATATAGAAAATTCTCTAATCTCAACAAGTGAAAAATTCAATTAGAAATCAAACAAAACAGACACTTCACTAAAGACAGCATATAGATAGCAAATAAGAACATGAAAGATGTGCCACATTCACCATTAGGGAAATGCAAAACTACATTTTGGAGACCATTGTATACCTATTAAAATGACCAGAATTAAAAATAGTGATATTGCCAGGTGCTGGCAAGGATGCAGAGCAACTGGATTTCTCCCACATTCCAGATGGAAATGTAAAATGCAGTTTGGTGGTTTCTTACCAAGAACAGACTTACGGGACCAGCCAACCCTCCTGAGTATTTATAGAGACATGAAAGCATTATCACAAGGAAACTTGCATGCATATAATCTATTGTAGTAGCCCCAAACAGGAAACCACTCAGATCTCTTTCTACTGTAAATGAATAAACAATCTGTGATACAATAAATACAAAAAAAAAACCTATTAAGACACATTGAATTAGAAGGATTTCAAGGACTTTTATGTTGTGTGAAAAAAAAGCCAAATTGCAAAATGTTGCGTACTACATGATTCTGTTTACTTAACATTCTCAAAGTGGCAAAATAATGCTGATGGGCAACGAGTCAGATGTTGCCCGTGGTTAGGGAGCAGGAGGTGGGTGTGTTTTTAAGGACAAGAGAATATTTTTGTGAGACTAGAACAGTTTTGTTCCCCAACTGCAATTACTGACTACGTGGCAATAATTAAATAAGTCTACATGTGATAGCATTTCAAAGAAGAGAAAACAAAGAGAAAGAAAAGAATGCATATGAAAGTTGTTAAAATGTATGTTAAGTCTGTATTTGAGTTAAGAGTATTATTTCAATGTTAGATTCCTAGTTTGGACCATTTGCTGTGATATTATCTTTAGGAAAAGAGGGATTAAATTGCACTGAAGCTCACACAACCTTTTGCAACTCATTTCAAAAATGAAAAGTTGCAATAAATAATAAGAGGACAATGGATATTTATGGATAATTAGGGGTCTGCCACACTAATAATAGTTTTTAAGTAACTTGAAGAACAGGGTCACTTTTTTTTATTTTCCTATTTCCCTAGCATTTAGTACAGTAGCATAAAAAATTACATTTAATAATATAAGAATCTAGGAGAAACCCAAGTAATTTAAAAAGTAATTGCCAACTAAATATCTTAGTAGGATGCTAAATAGTAATTATCACATTATCACTTCTTTATAATGTCTTAAATTTAGTTTTTTAAATTATTAAGATATTCTTAAAAGTCAGTATATTATTAAATCCTTTTAAGTCTCTCAAAGGAATAAAAAAATCAGCTAAAAACTTTAATAAGTCTATATGAAAAAATAATCAGTTAAAAGGAAATAATCAGTTTAAAAGAAAAATTAGTTGAACACTTTAATAAGGCTACTTTAACTACTTGGATAATATGGTATCAAAATTTAGGAGGATCTTTTACTCCAAAGATTCCAATTTATCATATTACTCTTTACCTACATAGATTTTCAAAGGAAGACCGAAAAAAATTTTATATTCAACTCTATGTAAATTACTCAATGCAAACATAAACAACTCTGAAGTCAAATTATTTTATTTCTATGCCATCTGAACAACTGGATGAATTTTAACATTAAATCCTAACCTTGGGTCCTTAGATACACTTTACATGTTTCAAATATGATTGATTGCTTGTTGAGTCTAATTATTCTACCGATTCCTGGGGGATTCTTAAAAACCTGAACATTTGCAGGAAGTGACCTTTATGTTACTCCATCATGAAACAGCTGTCAGATGCTGCTGCTGCCCATTCTCTGTCATGCAGAGACAGGGCTGATGCAGTAAACCTCTGTTGTCGGGCCAGTAACATTTCAGGGCTTCACATGTTTTTTGTTTTTTGTTTTTTGGTTTTTTTTTGACATTGATGAAGATACCAGGTGACAATAACAAAGATAAATGTTTGTCATTACAATGTGAGATTTATAGATGGTCCAGGTCTTGCTGCAATGGAGACAGTTGGAATCTATGTAGATACATAGATCTTAAATGTTTGCCATGTTAAGAAGTATTTGGATTGAAACCAGGAAACATTTCCATTGTCAATTACTTGGCATTAGACTAAAAATCTCATGGACCAATTGTTTCAAGAAGCTGGCACCTAGTCTGGGGAACCAAATGGAATTAAACCGATAATCAAAATAATAAGACAAGTCCTATGAGAAGAGTGGTTCATTCAGCTTATTTTGTTTTCTTCAAACTATTCAGTCTTAACTCAATGTAAGAACAAAAGAACGAGGTGATAAACACTCTTTTCTCTGCTATTTTTTAAAATATTTATGCTCTCTTGCTTAGTGCTGGTTTTCCCTAAGCATGTGGTAATTCCTGGCTGGTCAGTCTTATTTACTATCAAGAGATTAAAATGAGTAGTACTGTATGCAAATGCACAGGCCCAGGTAACTGCAGAATTTGGCTTCCTTGCAGGACTTCTCCAATACCAGGCCCTTGGCATAAACTCTATAGGCGACTAGAGGTGATCACAGGTCTCTTACCTATCAGATGACTGGGTGAAGAGCAGAAAACCATGATGCTGAAAGTCCATGCAGTTTCCAATTTAGGGAAGATTTTCTCTGCGGTAAAGGGCATTAGTGTATTTTATCTTTAAAGAAAGCTGAGCTTCACATTTTTCTCTCCCTCTCCCTTGTCTTTTGAAGCCCAGCATTACCTGAAGAGCTGTTTCGACACGCTTTAGAGTCCAATATTCATACTGGGAACCTTGCCAAGGTAGAGGATCTGCTTTACTTAGAGGACTATTCTTCAGACTTAATTGTGGGCAAGCATCAATGTGACTGGGCACCATTTTGAATCACTACCAGTCTTTGTTGCCTCATTTCTTCCCACAAATTACAAAGATACTGTTTTACAAGTTATGATTATATCACATGCCATTCACTATATTTATTAAGATAGTTTTTAACAGATGCACTGAATTCTCTTTAATATCGCTATTTATTTGATCATGTACCTGTCAGTGGACATCTATATTACTTCTAATCTTATCATATATAACACTGCAATGAACATTTTAATATATAAATAGTTGTAGATCTATAACTCTTTTCTAGAAATGGAATTGTGGTTACAAAGTGAACATCTTAAAAATACATGGCACATGTTGGTAAACTATATTCCATGTAGTTTATATAATAAAGTAAAGCTTTCACTAGCAGTATATGAGGCTCTTTCTTTTACCATTCTCGCTTGTTAATTTTATTTTATATTTTATCCTTGCCTTAGACTTTTAAAAAATACAGTTGTTTTATAGATTTATGAACTACTTACATATGTTCATAAAATGGCAATTCTCTTCCCTTTTTTCAAGACTAATTTTCTCTTTTAATATTGACTTATAAGAGCTCATTATGGATTAACAATATTGGCACACTTAATTTATCTTATGGTAGTATTTAGTCAAAATTATCTTTTCTTAATTTTATGTTAAAAAAAGACTTTCTTGGTATACATTGAATAATACGTGGTATTTCAGTTCATTCAAAATTTAACAAAACAAACTTTTAGTATATAAACTAAGTTAGAGGCTACCAGAAGGGAAGATGGAAGAGGGGTGGAAAAATATGATAAAAGGGGTCAATTACAATGCAAAGGTTATAACTAAATTTTCAGTAATGAATTTATTATAGTACATACAATTGATGACTAATGATAACACACAGTTGAAACATGTTGTAATGAACATTGCTTCTATAAAATATTTTAAAATAAATTAATTTTATAAATTATATAGAACTATTTAAATTGTAAGCTATTTAGATATTTCATTTGAATGTGTAGTATAAGGAATCAGATGTATTTATCTTGCTGTACTTTAAATATTTGCCTAATTTCTTTCAGTTTATTAAAATTTCCATTATTTTCATCATTAAAATTCCACTTCTAGTATAATTTATATTAAATGTGATACATATAACGTACATATATTTAAATCTGTTTTTAGAATGTATCATATATTCTATTGACTTATCTATTCCACTCTTTTGTCACATTTTAAATATTGTAAGTTTTAATATGTTTAATATCTGATGGCACAATTAAATTTATTAATCATTTTTCATGCTTTCTTATTCACTTTATGCTGTAATTTTCAAATTATTTTGCCTTCTTAAAAGTTTATAGGTATTTATTAAAATTGTATAAAAGTTAGTAATTAATGTGAGAATAATGGATACCTAAAATACCACCATGTCAGTACACTGAAGTGTCTCTTGATTTGTTCAACTCTTATTTTCATGTTTATTACTAAAACTCAGCAGTCTTCTTTATATAGGTCTTGCTCATTTCTTTTGAGTTTCTTTTTACACTTTATGATTTTGTTGCTATTGTTTTCCCTGTATATCTATTATATTTTCTAAAGCTTCTTACAGATTTTAAACACCTGCTTAAATGCTTATCAAGGGTTTCCCTGCAGTTAGGGAAGAATCCAAAATTATTCCCAAAAAAGTCAGTCTTGACAATGTCCATTCTCAGAAAAAGTCTCTCTCTGCCCACTCCCTCCACACACAGTGGACTTCCAATGGGTTGGAGGCACATTAAACTCATCTGTACCTCAGACACTGCACACTCAGCAGATCTTCAGCTGAGTTAACCTTTCTCCAGTTCTGCTGTATCTGGCTCTCTCTTACTACATGCATCTCAATTTACAAGTATCTGATTATCTAAATCTTTCCTAACCATCTGCCTATAATATTGGTTGATATTACCCTTATTTTTTAAATACTTTTGGTACAGATTGACTTAATTATGTATTCTCTTTCAATGATAATTCCACTATTTCCTATAAACTGTAAAATACACCTAAAATGTTTAACTGGGGGCAAACTATTCAGTGAAGATATTTCTTTCTTAGTTTACATTTAAACTTTAAATGTACTTTATTTTTAAAAATAAAGCAAAGTCTAGAGGCACTGGATGCCATGACTACCCATGTTCTTTTCAGAATTAATGCTTGATGAAAATGTCAACAGACTATTCAGATATGAGCAGGATAAGATACATAACAAATTTATTTTATTTTGAATTAATGCTACATCATCAATTAATGAACCCGAAAGTTGTTTTCAGTAGATAATTTTACATTTTTAACATGCCAATAAAATTGACTAGATTTACACTGTGGAGAGAGTTTCAGCATTACTACTGCTCATGAGCTTCAATGAAAGAACTTTTCATATGCCATAAGTTATTCCCTAAATTATTTGCAAGTGAAAGTATCCAAGATACATTTTAAATAAATTACTATTAAAAAGCAAAGTGATCTTTAGAAAAGATTGCTTGTTAAGAAAAAAAAAATATATATATATAATAGCATAAAATGCCGGTCCAATTGTCTTAATTAAATCTAAAGCAAAGTTAAGTGAAATCAGTTATCATTAAAGTACTGAAACTACCTCACAGAAAGCCAAGGAAGATTTCTGATTTTCAGAGGAATAGCCTGAGGTGGCCTGTACTGGAATTCACATGAGGAGGAGTTTAATTAAATGAAAAGAGTACAGGATGATTCCTTTTACTTTTCTGCTGAAACAGTATGTTCTTTGTTATATTGAACTAGCCAGTCATGGATCACATGGAAACCTAGGATATCTAATGGATCATAAAAATGTATTGAGAAATGCTTAATTAAACTAATTTAATCTGTGGAAACTATCAATATGCTTTTCCCTTCCCTCCAAAATATCAAGGTACTCGGAAAAAATAGAAAGGACATGTTCAATGAGATTGCTGAACTTAGAGTGGGCAACAGAAATAAGAAAATACAGGGATGATGACATGATTGGAAAAATAATATAGACACAATAAGGAAAAAAGCAGTGCAATTTCTCTTAAATGCTACTACCTCTCTGCCCTTCCCCAACCCCATGCCTGCAGAGGATCACAAGGAATCGGCCCTCCGCACACAACTGTAACCTCCACACAGATGGGTAGCCGACCTGGGCACCTTTTTTGCAACCTTCTTGCACCTGCCCTAATTTCCTCTCTAAAGAACAAAATTCATTTCTCCAAACACTATTCAAAAGTGAAATGAAATTTAGCTTTCACAATAAGCTAAAGTAGTATTGAAAAGATGAGTCATGAAAAATTCAAAGGGTGAAAAGTCAGGGGAGACAAGGGGAGACTGAAGAAGAACAAAACAATATATTATGAATATAACAAAGTTTAAAAGAAAAAGCCAAATTATTACAATGTATCAGTCTCTGTTTATCTATTTTTCTGTTTTGTATTATTTTCTTTATGTTTGCTTGTTGGCCTATATTTGAATTCATTTTTAGCTTCATCTACTAGCTTTTCTCAGTTATACTCAGAGGTTCTTGTGTTTGGCAAATCATCCACACTTATAAACACTCAAGCATCCATACACACACAGATAGGTCCACACACATATTCACTTAGAGGAAGAGAAAAAAGGCAAGAGAAGAAATTAAAAAGAAAGGAAACTGAACAACAGCAAAATAGAATAAAGCAAAGTGAAGAATATATGGAAGAGATGGATGGAGATAATCATGTGAAGATTTGTATATTCATCTTCCAAGGATTTGAACTCAGATTTCAGTCTCTGAAGCCTGTGTTTTAACAGCTGCCCTATTCTAGCTTCACATTTAATTTTGTATTTGTTTATTTGCTTAGTAACGTCTATGCAAGAATTACTATTATATTCTCTGAGGAGACCCCCTTCTCATAGAATGGTTAATTAGAACCATTGTGTACCATGTATTGGACAGGGCAGTAGAAGTACAAGATGGTTAGAGAAAAAGATGATTATAGGTAGGTAGGTAGATAGATATAAAGATAGTGTTTGTGTTCTCAAATAATATACAGTGTGGCTGGAAAATAGATCAGATTACACTGTGAGATATGAGAACTCAGGGTTGTGACACTAACTCAAATCTCGGTGGAGGCAGGGGAGTGGGGTCAGACTGTGGCTTATTTTAGAAAAATGTATCTGAGTTGTTTCTGGCAAGGTCAATAGAATGATAACAGCATTGCAGAGAGAAGGTTTGGGAATGACAGAAACAGAAAAAACACAGGGTATTGGAGGCACTGAAAGCTATTCAGCATTACTTAAGAGCATTCCATAAATGACTTAAGAAGGGCAAAGCACACTTTAAATGAAGACAGGGGCCAAATCTTAAACCTTCTTTCAAGACATGCAAAGGTTTTGAGCCTTAACCTCTACTTAAGGAAACATTGAAGACTTTAAAAGTGTCTAATTGTATCATCAGCATTGAGTAAAATTTGCATAATATATTATTCTAACAGCAGTGAGAGAGAATATATATCAAAAAGACTAAGACTAGTTAGGAAGGCAGGAAGAAAATTTGTAATCCTCAGATATTCAGGAACTAGACCCAAGGTGATGAATACCTAAGGGTCCAAATTCCCTCACTGTATAAAACAGCTGTGCTTCCAATATCCTGTAAATAGCCAGTGTAGTTTCTCCAGATAAGTGTGCTTTTGACCTACACTCGCAATCACTGTTATGTGTCTCTTCCTTTCTGTTATCTCATATGTAGTTTCTGCATATTGACCCAGATACTCATTCCAGATTTGACTTTGCACCTTGAATGACTGGTAGATGTATGGAAATGCAGCTGATCCTTTCTTACTAAATTTCCCAGATTAAGGAAGAAACCAGATGGGTAATGACATGAAGAAAAGATGAAATGATTTATTTAAAAAGGTATTGTCATTTGGAAATAGGTGGTTGGTGAATGAGAGTGATATTTTTATGTGAAAAGATGAGGCGTTAGTTCCTACAATTATTCCTGAAACAAGAGAATAGGAGATGTTATCATGTATCAACTTAGTAAGTAAATAGATGAGTAGGCATCATAACCTAAGGAAAATACATTCAGTTTTGTACATATTGGGATGGAAGTGCCTGTAGGACACCTGACAGTCATTTCCCAAAAAGGGAGCTGGGAGAAATCACATATTAGCTGTAGTTGAGACCACTGCCAAGAGGTGAAATAATTCTGATGAGTTGTATAGAATAGAGGAAAAATTCCACACCTGGACTTCAACCTTTAAAAACATGGGCAAAGAAAAGGAAGCATAAAGATGGTCTGAGAAGTTAAAGGAGATAAGAGTAGTCAGAAGGGATTAATAAACACCATCCAAGGCAAGTAGCAAGTAAACCGACACGAGTTCACTGCAAGAGGTCCCCAGGAAATTACATTGATGATCTCCAAGAGCAGTTTTTCTGCAGAAGTCCTCACAGTGGAAGTTAGATTAGATGGAAAAATGAAAGGAAGCATTATAGACCATTCTTTAGATTAGCTTGGCGATATTGATAAAGTAAAAAGACCAAAGAGGAAATTCTTGAAATTAAAAATTATGTCTTGTTTCTGTATTGAATAGAATAATCTAGCAATGAAAGAGAGATTGAAGATTAAAAAATGGGTAAACAAGCTTCCCCAGGAGGCAGAGTAAGATACCTAGATTATAGGAGTTGAGACTGATCCAAGAATGAAGTTCCCTTCATTCAGAGGGGATGGCAACCCCTCTGGTGTCAGAGGAACAATTTGGAAGTGGCATCTGGAAGAGTGGAGAGAGAACCTTCCAGGACAAGGATTAACTACTCAGCAACAGAAGGTAAGAGAACAAAAACTTGATCAATATTAAGCCTAAAATAACTGACAGTGATACGTAGCATATCATTAAGTTTATTTATTCAAGTAAAATTCACTGAGCATCTACCAGGTGGAAGATAACTACCAACCACCTGGATATCACAATTAAAATGTTAAATGCATTTTTTAAAATTCATCAATAAAATTGATGAGGACTTATTAGGAATAATTTTTGCAAAGGAAAGGTGCAGCTCAGATTGAAGGCTAGTATGTTAGCAGGCAGGAAGAGAGAGGAGGAAGAGGCGTTTTATTTATTTTTATTTAATTGTACATCCTGGTTGTTCTCCCTGGCCCAGGACATGAACCGGGTCCTTGGGATGTATGTGGGCTGTGCTTTGACAGGAGGCAGTTGACCCAGCCACCAGGCATGCCAGAAATAAAAGTTTTAAATAAGAAATTTTTGATGTGATAAGTTTTACAAAAGAGAAGAGTGACAAATCAGGCTTTATCGCACAATTTTTTCAAATAATTCAGCTATTTTACCACTCATACTGTTGCCAAGGAGATAAGTGTGCGCTACATGTTTCCTCTTGCGTTGAAACTCTGTGAACCAAATTCTCATGTATGATGTCGCCTTAAATACAACAATATCTGAAGTCATAGTCATGTCTGAAATAACTGCTGGCCCACATCTACTTTGATGAGAGAACAGATGGGTGGCAGCATGGAGTTTCTAGAAGCAGCTAGGAAAATTAGTCAGTGTTAGCAAACAACATCCACGGTAGCAAGTCTAAAACCCCCAAGAGGACATGCTTTGTTATTGGTGGGTAAACATTTGTTGGAAGTTAGGATTAGCAGATGCTTCTAACCTGGTGCTGCCCACTCTCCAGAGTGCTTTCCAGAGAGTACTGAATTTAGCTCTTTGTACCTGGAGAACATTTAATCCAGTCAGTCTTACTTTATCAAACAATATTTACACTTTACCTTACAGGTTGTGTCTTTAGGATGTGTGACCCAAATGCTGTACTATTCTTCTTTCCAGATTCCTGAAAGAGGTAACGGGAAAATCATTAATGAATTTATGACAATTCATTTAATAACCCTGGAAAACCAAAAAGTCATTTTACTTAGAAGTAAGATTTGAGTACAAAAAAGCAATGCATAAGTATTCTAATATGTATTACATATTCCTGTATATAATTAAATGTGTATGACTGTTCCCTTTATCAGTTTTCTATTGCTAGTATAACAAATTATTATAAACTTGATGACACAAACCAATAAACATTGATTATCTTACAATTCTATAAAGTTATAAATTCAGTAAGAGCTCACTGGCTAAAATCAATGTGGTAGTGGAACTGTGTTGCTCTCTGAAGATTCTAGGGAGGGATCCATTTCCTTGCAATTTCCAACCACCAACTTTCCTTAACTCCTGGACCTCTTCCATCTTCACAATTAGCAACACTGTCTCTCTGGCCATTCTCAAGTAAGCACATCTCCCTCTGACTCTATCTTCTGTCTTCTTATACTTTAAAGGACATCCAAATAATCCAGGATAATCTCCTTATCTCAACACCATTAATTTTAATTATATCTGCCTATCTCTTCTGCCCATCTCTTCTGCCCTGTAGTAGACAGGGCAGAACAAATTCCCCGACTCAGGGATTAGGATATGGACATCTTTGATGTACCATTATTCTGCCTACCACAGCCCCATTGCTTAATAAAAAGCTGTTAATGGGGAAAATAGGAAAGAGTAAAATAGTTCAGATGTTTATTATTCAATTATTTATTTAAAGGCAAGGTGCAGGTAGGGAATGAAGGTGAATAGGCAAGGAGACAGGAAGAGAGAGGAGGAAGAAGCATCTTATTTTTATTTAGTTGTACATCTTGGTAATTCTACCTGACCCAGGATGTGCCCCAGGGTCCTTCGGATGTATGTGGACTGCACTTCGGCTGGAGGCAGCTGACCAGATCACTACTCCACAAAGGTGCATGTAATGTGGATTTTTGGAAGTAGATACATTCTACATAACCCCTGCAGTACTCTTCTACTATAAGAAAAAATATATTGAAAGACAGTGTAGATAATGATGAGACATATATAATAAGAAGTCAAACACTTATGTGATGACAACGGCTCTTTCATATACTCTGAAATGTAGGAATGGTATAATTTTAAAGACTCTTTTCATGTGTAAAGTGGGGATTCAGATACCATTACTGACATATACATAGATATTTTGTAAATATAATTTCTCACTCTTCCCACCTAAAAGTGTCATTGTTGAAATTACCACCAAAATCTGCATGTAAAATTTCTTTGTAAATTACAAAGCATAATTATATGGAGATTAATTTTGAAAGCACTTCAAAGATACTTTCATTGGTTGGAAGAAATTTGTTATATATGTTACCTATTATTTTATCGTTATTGTTATGAACTTTTTATTGTTCTATTTTAATAACATAACAATTGAGACTGATAGGATGTGTGTTACCCCCATCCATGCAAAGACAGATTCCAGATTCTAGTTCTCCTGAGACAGAATTCTTTCTCCTCATCTCCTGTGTACCTACCTTATAATTCTACTTGTGAATGAAGAGCTTAAACATTACAAAACATCACACGCTATAATATCAGTCCATGGTTGAAAACTTACTCTCTAGCAAAGTGAAGATTTAAGGAGTCACGAGAAAGAAGGGAATTGCTAATGTAAGGGTGAATTTAAGGGAAAAGTATAAAACTCAGATGAAATTTATTCTGGAGGTTTATAATCACGGGATTCCTAAACGTTCAGGGGACTATGCTCTATGGGCAACCAGAAACAAACAAAAATGGATGCAATTAGTACCATGCAGCTGATTATCATGCTTGTGTGGTCTCTCAGGAGGAAGGTGCCCCTCCTGCCATGCTTGCATTACACCACACAGCAATTCTTGCTTCCTCTGCCCACTAAGATAGAGCTAGAAGAAGGGAAACTTGCTGCACTGAGAAAGTAAAAAAGTGACTGAAGCAGAGGTTTTACTATGTCCCCAAAAGAAATAATTGGTAGACTGAAAATAGCTGACAGCGTCGACCCTGCGAATTAGCATAGACCACCCCAATTAAAAAGAGAAATATTTCAATAGTTATTCCAAATATACATATTACATCTAATACGGTCATATGAATTTTAAGTAGTCTGCTCCCTAGAAAGCACTAAGGACTGCTTTGCACAGCACTTTAAATGGTCCTGAATGCCAAAAATTTCCTTCAAAAACCACAAAGCTATTTGATATACAGTTCACCTGAAAAAAAGTCCCACAAGATATTATAAATTGACTTCCTTAAACATACTGCCCAGAGATGAAGCAAAATAGTGGTTGAAGCCAGAAATAAATGCCACATTTTTTACAATGAGTTGTATCTGAAAAGAAAATACTGGAAATTAAAGAAGTTATATTAAAATATTCAATTATAAACTGAAATATCTTAGCATTAAGTAAAAAAATATGTATATATTCAGAGAGAAAAGCACATGAGAAATTCCCAAAAAGTGACTGAATTTTTAAATTGAGTTTGAAGAAACCAGTGTCTCTGGGGTGTGGTCCAGCAAAGGGTCTTACTACCTGCAACAAGACCAAAGTCTCAGCAAATATTTAGTAAACATTAAAATTATCAACTGTGTTGGTCGTGATGACCTCCTAAGGGTGACCAGATGGATTTTTCTGAAATTCAATTAAGCATCAACATCATTGCTTGTCTTCAAAAACAAGCATACAAATTCTTGGTATGTAAAAGGAAAAACTGTTTAGAAGTCTTGAGCATATTTATAGGCTTGAGCTGTGGAAAGCTAATACACACAGTGCAAGGTTAATCACATATTGTGTACAATCCAAGCTGACATATCAGAGTGATGCAGTGGAAATCATTGAACGCGTCCAGATGCACAATGATCAAACTCACCTCTATGAAGAGTTTCATTACTTGTTGTCTAAAACCAAGCTACATATCGCATAGTAAGCTAGTCTTCCACCATAAAGATCACTGTGGAAGTATATCGGTGATATTGAACTGGTGCTTGGAAAACGAGGGGGCATTTTATAAAAGAAAAGGTATGATTTTCTAAGAATCATGAATTAAAAGAGTTCTTTTCCTTCAAAAGTAACTTATTTTTCACGAAGGAAAACTTAAATTTGGCACACCCATTTATTTGGCATCCAAATGTTTTTGTTATCTTTAGAAGTAAAAGTGAAAAGGTAACACAGAATGGAGAATAAGAGCAGCTGGAGAGAAGCTGTCAATTTTTTTTTGGCTGATTATCTTGTTTAACTTTGTTTTATTTTAAAGTGACCTCACAATAAATAATAATAGGAAAAATACAAAAATATAATACGATAAAATATGATCATAAGTAGATTTCCTCTTTTAATAGCTATTTATTCTGTAATTTTTTCATGTTTTACTTCTTCTTTACAAGCACAGAGATTTAATTAATCTAATAATTATAACTTTTTATAACTTGCTTATATGATACAGAAAATATGCAAGTAAACTTCATTCTTCAATATTACTATGACTAGGTAAAAGGAAATATATATTAATATAAAAATATTTCCTACTGTCATAAATTTAAAAAATTGACAGTTACCTTAAGCACTGCAAATTCTTAAGTCTCAAGCATGACATTAAGTTCTAAGACAAGAGAGATGCCTCAAGATCTATTTCTGTGAACAGAATCTTTAAAAGTATGTTTTAATAATCTTTTCAATATGATTGATATTTTAGAATAAACATGGTACATTTTACTAAAAATTAAAAAATATATAAAATTGCTTAAGTTATCTTACTCACTTAATTCTTCATTCTAAAAACTAAGTGTAAAATAGAACCTTTATTCTGCAACTGTACTTCTGCTACATTAATTTCATGATTAATTTTTCAAAACATTTAGTCAACAAAAATCAAGATTGTCATTTTATACATTTGGAAAATCAACACATCCCAAATTAGTGATGAAATTGTAACTTGTGTTATTAACTCCTCAAGATAATGGTCTTATTTTGAGACCAAGAGAGAGATAAAAAACTTTTTTAATGTACATAATGGATTTTGGGGACACTGAGCATTTTTACAGAATGAAGCATTGGACGATATAATACAAAAGACTCAATTATTTTTCAGGCTCTGTCTACAATGAGTCATATGGGACAAGTACTTCACCACCTCTTTTCATTGTGAAGAATTTTACATCTGTTCTTCTTCAGCAACCCAAACTTGAGAGTCTCACTTTGGATCATTATATCACTTACCATGTTTTGCATCTTAACTATTCCTTCCACTTCCATATTCCCATTTGTTACCCATGAATTCTCTTAGTCCTCCAGCCTCTTGCCTCCTTCCATTTTATACCAAGGTGTAAAGTTACTACTGGATTCATTCATTTCTCCACCCTCCCAGAAGCAATGGTTTATGTATTATTTCATCCAAACACACATTAAAATCACCCAGGTCTTTAGTCTTACACTGTATCTCTTCTGAAAATTCCCAGTTCTGGAGTCAGCAGAGTGCAGTTAAAAATGGAGAACTTCTTGAGTCTTTAGACCAGGATTACAACTGCCCTACTATTTAGTGAAGTATCTTGCTGCCATGATCTCCAATTGATTCCTTCATAGAATGTTGACTATATAATGTGTAGATTGAGAGATGCTTTCAGAGATTAACTGTGATGAGTCTGTGCACACATTTTACGATCTCTGACATAAGGGAGCTGCTCAACAAATGTTAGCACTAGTTCCATATACATACACGGGAATATATATACTCCCAGGATCTTAAACGCAAGAGGAAAGGTATACAACTATGGCTAGCACTGCTGCTACAAATGAATTGATTTCAGTCAGAGCAACATTCTTGGCACTTTCAGGATGTTTGATTATTACTATCTCCCCTAATTATCTTCAGATATCATATCAAACCTGTTTCTTTTGGTCTCTTCCCCCTTATCAACACTCTGTAGTCCTGGCAGGTGATGCCAAAGCCTGTTTCATAAAGCACAGCTTTCAAAACAACATGGAATCATAACCTCAGATTAACTATATAACCTTCTAATGCCAGTGTCTCCTGAAGCTGGAGGCAAGTGCCAAGGTTAAGAAAATGGTATTTATTGAGAAATATATTTTCTTTTCTCATGATTATCATTGCTTTTTTTAAAAAAAAGCAAAACATTGAGTATATGTAGTATTAAGACTAGGAATCACTTCTGAAGTTTAGATGATGTCTGGGTAATTTCACAGCACTTGTAAAATCCATGGTACGACTGAATACAGATCATCAGTGGCTCCTACATTTACATTCACAAGGTTTACTTAGGAGTTCTGAAAACACAGAACATTGTGTACATTTTTGTTCCTTAAAAATGCCATTTTCAAAGGCATAAAAACATTGAAACTGCAGGTACAATTTTGATTACAGTCAAAAAATTCTACTTGCTGTTCTTTTAAGTTCATGCGTGACTGCATACCAACTGGAAATAATATGCAGAACTGGTCCTGCAAATTTAGCCTGGGGCCTGCTTACGGTCTTTTGACATGCTACCTTCTGTTATTCTGCGTAATTCATGATTCTAGCAGACTAACAATCCTCTAAATGCACTTTTGAGGAATTAGTGATTGTAATGAAAATTGTAGCCTTTATTCTCCACTGCTTGAATTAATATAAGCATGTGTGGCCACATGTAACAGGGCTGGAAGGAAAATAATGCTCTGCCTCCTGAAATATGAACCTATTTGAACTTCACTTGTGCTTTAGGTGTCCATGGACTTCAGCATCTAACGTGGAGGACAGAATTGCAAATGATGGCTTCAGATGGAAAAACAGAAAACCTGGCACTGCTGAGGTCACCATTTTGAACCAGCACCTGTTTTCTTCTTTGATTATTGAGAAACTTGGCATGTAATAAGTTCACCAGCAGAGACTGTGCCATAAAAATACATGAAGTAAATATAATCAATTAATGAGTATACACTACATATGTTTCCTACCATGGTTTTGTGCTTGACTAGTTATTCCTTTTCTCCCTTATATGCAATCACAAAAAAGACTAAAATGGCAATAATTAAGTAAACTGTCAATGACAATGTTATCAAACATTTATTAATAATTCTAAGTAATCATAAATCATGCAATTATTTTTCCTCTAGAAGTATTTATAAATATTAGTTTATATATGTTTATAATATAAATTCATACATATATTTCTAGGAGAATAAAACATTGTTATGTCATTTCTTTGATATCTACTTTGTAAGCAAAAAGAACAAAACAGGTAAGAAAATCTATTCAGAAACATTTTAGAAAGGACTAAGAAGAATGTCTTCTAAATACAGGGATATTTGGGTCAAACTGAAGATGTACAAAGAGCAAAAAATTTTACCTTCTAGAATCTAAACATACCACCAATTTCTCTGAGAATCATAACTTCCTGAGCCTAAAAGAAATAATGTTCTACTTGAAGGAGTGAGGTCTAGGAGGTGTTGTAATGCCATAGAAGAAATGTAGAACATTCCTTTTGAAAACTCAGTTCTTAAAAAGAGAGACAGAGACAGGAATAAGGTAACAGGACTTAAAGGGAGACTCATAGCTCATTCACATTATTTACTTTGATACAGATTCCAACCTAGAAATGAACATGGAGAAGGAAAATTGCCTGGAAGTAAAATACAGAAAAAAGAAAAATTGCAGTTAGGTTTGCACTGACCAGAAAAAAAGAAGTTGGGAAACTTTTAAAAAATGTTTTTAAAAAGATCAACCTAAAGAGCTTCATCCAGAGCATGCCTGCTTGCTCTCACAGGACTCCAATAAGAGGGATGTAAAAATATGCGGAGAAAAATGTTTTGACCGAACATACCCAAACTGAGCATACCCAACTAAAATATCCACATGTTAAAAACTAAAATATGTCTAAAAATGAGACTGGAGACTGGAGAAAATATATGAAAAGCAAAACTAATTTTTGATATGTCAAAATTTCATGCAAGTCAATAGAAAAAAGTAAACATTTTATTATAGGTGTGGGTGAAGAATAAATCAGGCACGATATATATGGAAAACAGTATGTGACAAGATGAAGATTCCCATTCACAAACAGAGAAGTGTTGATTTAAAATACCAATGTGAGCACTTTGGGATTAGCCTGCTGATGTTAGCATGTAGGAATGCAAATTTAAATAGTGCCTATGGAGAACAGTTTAGTTATTATCTTTTATTCAAAGATTTCACTCCTAATAGAAACCTGAGACAGCCTTGCAAAGAGATTGATTTTAAAAATTATAATATATTCATGCAATAGTTCTATCACCAAAAACGAACCAAGTATATATAGAGTAGTATGAACAGTCTAGCAATATAAAAGATAATGTTTAATTTTAAAACTACATTGCAGTCACACCCTGGCGGCCTGGCAGTAAGTCTGCAGTCTCTAGTGAGTGCAGTCCCCATACATCCCAAGAACCAGGGTTCTCTACCTGGGGTCGGAGGGAACAACCAAGATAAACAACTAAATAAAATAAATAAAAAGCTTCCAATTTTCTAAAAAAAATTAAATTGCAGAGTATATATATGATTCTTTTATAATATATAATAAATATTATATTATTATGCATAATATTTATACATATAGAAAATATCTGGAAGTCTCTGCTAGACATTTTCCTCTAAGAACTGACATGAGAGTAAAGAGGGATATTTATTTTTCACTTAAATCTTTATTTTTTTTGAAATTTTTCTTAGGGATAAATAAAGGATAAGGATCATTCAATATCCTTAGAAGAAAAATATTTTTAAAAACATTTCACATTAAGAACATTTTAAGAAAGCTTTATTAAATACTGCCTTTCATTTTCACAATTTTTAATCTGAAGTAAAATTTTGAGAAAATCATTAATATTTAGATCAGTTGTCTCTACTTATAAAGAATCTATACAAATGGTTTTATTAATTATGTAAGTTATAAAAGTGAATAATTTGGTCATTTTTAGAAAACATCCTAAAGAAAAATGTATTTTGCTATAACAATAAATTAACAACAGAAACTTTTATTTCTAACAATATATGAATTTGGAACCAATGATAAGCAAATTTCCTTATTCTCTCATGGCAATAATGTCCAAAAAAACATAAAAATATTGAGATAATACAGAATTTGAAACTTAAGAGCAATATTGATCAATGTCAATGAAAGCAAAAAGATCCCATATTCAAGAAAACACTGTGAAAAATGAAAGCACTTGCTTATTAAGTTACAGTTACACTTTAAGAGAGAAAAACTGTTCAAGTGATTTGGTGGTGGTAAAGAAGTCTTGCTTTTTCTATTCTAGATGGGTAGTTTTAGAAAATTCTCTCATTTCCACTCTTTATGGTATAGAAATCTTAACAAAGGTGTATATGTGTGTCTATGTGTGTGTATCTGTAGTTTCCTCTACTTTTTTTTTTTTTTTAACAAACTTCATTATGACCAGATGTGAGATGAATCAGGAAGGAACAGCATTGAACTGTACTGCACAAAACTCCCACTGTGGGTCTTTGGTTTTGCAGAAGATGCAATAAATGATACTATTCTGCCTAGTAGTAACTGCCATATGACTGAATTCATTACCTTGTTCCCAATAGCACAAATGCTAAGTCTCTGCATTTACTGAAAATTGAAATTGATAATAATAAAAAAAAAATGTACTAAGGAATATAAAACAATTTTTATTATTTTTCATCTAATTCCTATTTCACTCACATTTATTTATCATTATCCTCACTAGTCTAAAGTGATTATTATTCCCGAAGTGGATGAAATAAGGATTTGAGTATGTTGCTGATATTACAGCTAACAAGTAACGGGACCAGAATTGTCTGACCTCAAGCTCATGCTCTTAACCAATGGGTCATATGTTAGAGACTGCCAATTTGGTTCACAAACCTATAAAAGTATACTTAATTCTATGACAACAGGACCTCAAAATTCTCAGATATATTCTAATTTAATGTCAATTAAATTTATCTTCTAATTGTTTCTTATGGAAATGTTTTCTTTACTTGTTAAGTGATGAATTTTTATCTCTCATTTCTCATACTGGTAATAAAGCTTAGATGTTTGCATTTTGGTGAGTTATATACTTAATAATGCAAATTTAAGTATGAATTAGAGGAAAATGTTTCAATTAAATTTTTAAATAAACCTCTTTTAGGTAATTGCATTAAATTTCAAGTATATTTTACCTAAAAAGTCTACATAATTCTAGACTAATCATGCTATTTGATCAACACACCAAATCTACAATTCCTCTAACATAACTTCGTTAATTATATTTAAAAAGTTTATGAACACGGAATTTTAGATAACATTCAACTTGAATTAATCCAAGACTGTTTTATCACTTAAAGAAAGTGGATTAATTTATTGCAACAAAACCATTCTATGTACTATGAAATTTTATTTTTAATTTTACTGATGGAACAGTGGCTCATTACATTCCATAGACTTAAGGTATGCATCATCATAGATCGATATCTGTATATAATAATTAAGTTTATCAACAGTGATTCTATCCTTAGTTATACTACTGTGTCAAATATATAAAAAATGAAAGGTACATCTAAATGCAATTTTCTCCAAATATAAATATTTAAGAAATATATTATTTCAAAAACATACTTGTTCTTTTATAGGTATCATGAATAATTACTACTTTATTTTAATAAAGTAAGTTAATAATTTCAATCATTAGAACTTTCTAGGTTTAAAAGGCTTTGTTCATTTCATAACAGTCTCATCAATTTGTGCTTGCTGAATCTCTTAAAGTTTATTAATTTATTTTTTTAATTGTGGAAAAGCATACATAAGATACATGATAAAAATTAACATTTTAATCATTTTAATTGTACAGTTATACTCAGACATTCATAGTGCTATGCACCAATCACTAACATCTTATTTTCAGAACTTTTCATACTTTCAAAAAGAAATTATACTCATTTAATGAGAATTACTCATTTCCTCCTCCCACTAGTCCATGGAGACAACCATTTGACTTTCTGTCTCTATGACTGTGACTGCTTGAAGTATATAGTATAAACAGATTTATATATTTGTCCTTTTGTGATTGTTTTATTTCACTCAGCATGAAGTTCTCAAGGTTCATCTATGTTACAACATGTGTAAGAATTTCCTTCCTCTTTAAGGCTGAATAATTTTTCACTGTAGGTATATACACCTTTTCGTTAATCATTCATCATTTGATGACATTTGAGTTTCCTACCCCTTTGGACTTTAGTAGATAATGTTTCTATGAACATGGGTGTATTAGAATCTCTTCTATGAGTATCTCTTTTGGATATATACTTAAAAGTGGAATTGCTGATACATATGGCAATTCCATTTTTAATATTCTGAGATAAACTATACTGATTATTGCATTAGCACTTTATATCCCCACTAACAGTACCGAAGTGTTCAAATTTCTCCACCTTCTCACCAATACTTGTTTAATATCTGGATGTTTCAATAATAGCTACTCTAGTGGGAGTGAGTGGTATCTTTATGATTTTCACTTACATTTCTCTATTATTTAGTGATATAAAACATTTCTTTTGTATATTGTCTACTTGTGTAACCTTATTGTAGACATTTCTATTCAACTCCTTTGTCCATTTTAATGAGCTTATTTTGTTATTTTTATTGAAGTTGTAAGAGCTCTTTTATATATTTGAATAATAACTTTTATCTGATACATATATGCAAATTTTTCCCATTATGTTCTAAATTCTCACTCTGTTGATTGTGTCCTTTCATATGATACATAAGACTTTAATTTTGTTATTATTCAATTTTTAATTATTTTGTCTGTAGCTTTAGTGTCATATCTAAGAAATTACTACCATGAATACGATGCCATGAATCTGTGTTTTCATCTGAGATTTTATCATTTTAGCTCTTATGTTTAGGTTTTCTATCTAGTTTTTGTATATGATATAAAATTAGGATCTAACTTTATTCTAGCATGTGAATATACAATTTTTCCCAACACCACCATTTGTTGAGAAAATACTGCTTTTTCCCTATTGAAAGGATTTTGCACCTAGATGAAAATTTTATATATGTGAAAATTATTACGTATATGTGTGTGTATACACACATGGAGAGAGAGAGGGATGCTCTCATCTAGTCCACTGGTCTATATGATTATCATTCTATCACTTACACATTATTGATTATTACAAATCTGCAGTAAATTTTGAAATCAGGAAATATTTATTCTCTAGTTTTGTTCTGCTTTTTTGAAGATTGCTTTAGTTAGCTGAGTCCTTTTAAGCTTTCATGTGAATTTTAGGGTGAATTTTTATATTTCTTAAAAAAAGGTAATTAGTATTTTGATAGAGATTGCTTTGAATCTGCAGATCACTTTAGATAGTATTAACATATTAAGTATACCAATCCATGAATATAGAATAGCTTACCATTTATTGTTTCATTATTTCAGCAGCATTTTATAGTTTTCATTGTAAAGATTTTTTACCTCCTTACTTTATTCAAAAATATTGTAATTTTTGATGATATTGTATAGATTGTTTTTCTAAACTCCTTCCTTCATCTAAGTGTAGAGAGTTCCAACCAATTTTGTGTGTTCATTTTGTATCTTGTAATATTGCTTTATTGGTTCAAAGAGATTTTTTGTTGCTATTGGAATCTTTATTATACATAGACATGTATAATAGCATGTCATCTGTGAACAGAGATCATTTTATTTCTCCTTTCTGTTGGGATATCTACTATCTTTTCTTATCTAATTGCTTTCATCAGGACTTCCAGTACTATTTGAATAAAAGTAATAAAAGTTGGTTGTTTTGTCTTGTTCATGATCTTAGAATCAATGCTTAGTCTTTGACCAGTAAGTATAAAGTTAGCTGCTGTTTTTGTTTTATTCCTTCCATATATGGCTTTTATTGTGTTGAGATAATTTCCTTTCTATTCCTACTTTGTTTAATCTTGAATGGCTGTTGAGAGGGTATTGAATTTTGTCAAGTACCTCCTCACATAAATTAAAATGATCATGTGTTTGTCCCCCTTTTATTCAGCCAGTTTGGTATATTACATTGATTTTCAAATTCTGGATCATTATTGTATTTCAGGAATAAAACCCCACATGACTGTGTGGTATAATCATTTTAATGTATTGTAGAATTCTGTTTCTGAGTATTTTTTGAGGATTTTGCATTATATTCTTCAGGGATATTGGTTCTTTTCTTGTAATATCTTTGCTTAACCTTGGTATCAGAATGATACTGATCTAATAGAATGAGTTTAGAAGTGTTCACTCTTTCAATTTTTTGGAAGTGTTTAAGACTGGTGCATGTTCCTTAAATATTTGATAGAATTCACTAGTAAAGTCACTTGGCCTGGACTTTTCTTTGTTAGAAAGCTTTTGGTTTGTTTTATTGCAGATTTAATCTCCTTATTATACTTTTCCAGACTTTATATCTGTTCATAATTTTTTCTTGATAGGTTTGTCTACTTCATCTAGGTTGTCCAAATCTGTACAATGGTTCATAGTATTCTTTTATAAAGCATTTTATTTATGTACTAATATAAGTATTCTCTTTAATTTCCTATTTTAGTTATGAGTTGAGTCCTTTTAAAGCCAATCTAATTTGGGATTTATCTATTATGTTAATATTTTCAAAGAACCATCACCTGGTTTTAAGAGTTCATTAATAACACATATTAATTGAACTTACTATCTTATACTTTCATTCAAATTTATTATCTTAAAAAGTTATCAGTATAATAAATTTAAAATAAAAACAAAGATTGATGATCCACAGTGTGCTAATCACAGCTCAATTAAGTAGCACACCCTGGGGCATTCTGTTGTAGTAGTGGTTGGGTTAGCTGCCTCAGGCTGGCACAGTTCACATACATCCCAGGTACTCTGGCTCACATCCTGGGGCTGGGAAGGAACAACCAAGATGAACAACTAAATAAAAATAAATAAATAAATGCTTCTTCTTCTTCTGTCTTCCTGTCTTCCTATCTCTGCGTGTCTTCATCCCTGCCTTCACATTTCCCTTAAAAAAAAAAAAAAAAAAAAAAAGCAGCACAACCAGGAACAAATACAAATTTTCACAACGTAAATCCCATTCTCTGTCACCTAATATGTACTAGCTACAGTTTTCTAGACCCTTGGTCTTCAAAGAAGCTGTTTAGCATCAAGGCATGCCCTGGTGGCAGTTAAGTTAACTGCTATTGGAAAAGCTTAGTCCATGTACTTCCCAAGGATCCGGGTTCATGTCCCAGGGCCAGAGGGGAGCAACCAATGTAAACAATTAAATAACAATAAAATAAAATGCTTTTTGCTCCCTGCCTGCACCTTTCCTTAAAAAAAAAAAAAAAAAAAGTAGTATCAAGACTTAATGTATATGGTTATGTTTAAAGACTGCTAGGACAAAAGAGAATGAGGAAACTACCTGGATAAATAAGTTCCAGGGAAGAAGAGGGACCTACAAGTTGTAAAGAAATTCAACAAAGTTTGTTAAAAAAAAAAATAAAAAGACTGAAGTGTACACAAATGGGAGCTGATGGAACTAAGTTTGCCTCTGCCATTTTGGACTCTATTCTCAATGTTATTTTTTTTCTCAGCAATAACTGACTTCTTGTGTAAAGCCAATTTATACTTGAGAGCAATTTCTCTCCAGAATTTTATAGACAGCATTTTCCAGGATACAATGAGTAGTTATAAATTAGTATTATATGGCAAGATCTGTAAAATACCTTTTAAAAATCAAGAAAGCCTCCATCTATTTGTGCATGTGCCAGATCTATCACTTACATTGTTATTTATCAAAGGATTTCCAGACCGTTAGCATAGTTGGCATTAGTTTAATTAACAATGAAGCTGTAAATCAAAGTGTAGACTTGCATGTATCCTGTGAGACTTATGTTCTTCCCTGTTAAGAATAATTGCACTTTCTAGAGAGAACTGAAAATTGGGAACGAAGAGTGCAACTTGGTTAATTTGACAATGGTTGTTCTATTAACTACCTTTTTAATATATACATAAAATATTTTATTATCTATAATCATTTGATACAATCTTTACAAAACTGGGTATAAAAATACCTTTTCTTTCAAATCCTCCATAGTTGGTTTATACTCATATTACCAGCAACTATATTTAAAAGCAAAACTGAATCTTCTTTCATAAAATTGCATAATCAATTAATAAAGAGTGAGATTAGTGGTTCTCTTGTTCTGCTTTGGTAAAATATACTCATATTTTCTGTTATTTTATCATTTCTTTTGTTTACCTTGCTATATGCCTTCTATGATACTGAACTCACAAATCAGTATGTGTATTTCAAACCACACCCACCACCAGGGTTCTAATGTCCTTTATTACCACCTAGGTAACTTCTTACCCTTGTTCTCTCCCTTCACCCTCCCATCAGCACCATCTTGCATTCTGTGAATTTTGTTTAGATTGATCTGTTCATTTGTTTTGTTTCTTTATATTCCACACATTATCATATTTTTCATACACTCTTATTTAAAAAGCTTTTAAGTAACAAAAACTTTGCATCCTCTTATTTTAAAACCAGCATTAAGTCACTCTAAAATCTGTTTTGTACCTTTCTTATCAGACAAACATTCTTCCTTCCTACCATTTAATAACATGAATCTCTAGTCTTTGAGTCACATAATATATCAGCATACAAGCACACCTAAGAGATATTGCGGGTTGGGCTCCAGATCACTGCAATAAAGCAAATATCACCTTAGACTACATGAATTTTTTGGTTTCCCAGTACATAAAAATATACACTATACACTAAGAAGTTAGTAATAACATTGTCTAAGAAAAGTACATACCTTAATTAAAAATACTTTATTGCTAAAAGACGTGACACTGAGTGAGCTCATGCTATTGGGAAAATACTTGTTTGACATAAGTTAATCAAAAAACTTCAAATTGTAAAACACAAAACAAAATCAGTATTTGGAATTCCCAACAAAGAAAATCACAATAAAAAACAAAGCCCCTTGTCACAGTACTCCTTTCTACCAATAGAGGGCACCAGGTCCAATGACCTGGGAGGCTCAATCAATTGCAGGGCCTGCAGTGAAACACAAATGGGAGCATATATAAGGAAAATGGGCTGGTTCAAAGATCACATTTCACTTTGATCCTGCTCTTTGGTGGTGTTAAGTAGTACAATGAACAGATTCTGCCACCCACTCCCCACACCCAATTCACCAAACTCCAGTTCTGGATGATTTTTCTCATGGGTTCATAACACAGTGGCTCTGATTTACCTAACAACGAATTTCATCTTAGTATTCACATTGTTTTGTTCTCATTAGCTCCTGCTTGGCCAATTACAGCAACCACTTAACAGGTTGCCTTGCTTAAGTTTGTCTCTCTAATCAATTCTTTACAACCCTTCAGGTGGGCTCTAGCTGGTCCTCAATTGTGTTTGTTTTTATTGGTCAGTCTTATTTTTGTTCTTTTGGAAGGTTAATGTGTTTAATGTAATTTATGTATTTACATTTAAAATTAATTTCAACAGTTAAAAATTAAGAGTTTTGCATGAAGTTCTAAATTTGTAACATCTCAAAATATAGAAGACCGGGCCATCCAGAGCAGACAGGCCTTTCTAAGTTACAGATCTGAGAGATGGCTTAAAAGTTTTAGCTTTTATCAAAAAAAAAAAAAAGGTCAAGTCCTGCCATTTGCAACAACATGGATGGGCCTAGAGGGAATTATGCTTAGTGAGATAAGGCAGGAGAAAGACATCATTATGATTTCACTCACAGTGATACATAAAGAAGGAAACAAATTAACTAAATTAAATAAAAAATACTTTATCAACAAAATCTAATTAATAGTTATAAGAATGGAAGAGATGGGGTTAGTGACAGTTAGGTAGAGGGAATCAATTGTATGGTGAAGGAAGATCTTGTGGTGAACTTAATGCAGATAGATGTCAATTTACAATGACGTCACCTTAAACCTATATAATGCTATGATGCAATATTCCTTCAATAAAATTAATTTTTTTAAAAAACTGAAAAATAGTTTTAGCTTCATTTTCAAAAACCCCTGTTTGTCTTGAGACAAAAACCAAGCAACCTGAATTAAACTTACCTCAAATTCAATGCCTTCACTCACAGATAAAACTCTCTAGGGCATTAGACAGTGGAGTAACTTACTGCATGGAGAAAGCAGCAAAGAGAAGAGTACAAGGATGTTAGGCAAGCAGAGTCAAAGAAGAAAAGTAGGAAAGGGTTAGGATGTTGTTTTCTTTATCTAATAACAGTTTAGTCATTCTTACTCTATGAGAAATGATAAGTAGGAGAGAAGACAATAACAGCCAGAAGTATGACTTTAGTGGACATCTTATGAATTCAAGAATTCAGAAACCTAAGCTTCTTCCCCCAAAGCATTTCTTAAGCACAGCTTCTAAAGTTGCCCTGTCCCTATCACTCTTACATAAGCACAATGGCTACTGTGCTCATTTTACATATTTATTGTCATTCAACAGAATGCAAGATTCATGAGAGAGGAAAGCATATCTGTCTTCTTAGAAAAGTGCCTGAGCTCCATAATATTCATCAAAAAATAATGATGGTATGGATGAATTAGATAACCTGGAAAGAAAATAACACCATTTTCCTAAATACACATCCCCAACCCACCCCCCAACATACACACACTTAAAGATTTGTCAACTTAACAGTTATTTTTTACTACGTGTTTTCATTGAAGATTGTATTTGAACATTAATTTTCAGGTGTGCGTCATTATACAACATCTGCATGTATTACATTGAGATCATGCCTAAAACTCCAAGATTCTTTAAGTGGGGCAAAAGATTCCAAATGGTAAATTATAGTACAACAGGCAGACCACAGGGGAAATAGAAATAAAGAAATTATTTCTCACAGATTATAAAGGAACTACTTAGCATGTCTCCAAGTACCACGTGGGAAGATCAAGGCCCAGTGCACACAGAGTAAGCTAGAACTGGGGTCTATGGATGGGGTGCTTTGGGGTTCTCACACTAAGGCCAGACTGATTAATTCAAGTCAAAGGACTAAGACTTGTTAAGTTACAAGGTATAGGAACATAAGGTATCAGGTTCTGGAAGGCAGGAAAGAATGTTGATGACAAGACCTGTTGGGAAGTCATGTTACAAACTGAAATTTACTTATGACTCTAAGGGCTGCTGTCTAGGGCGTGTTTCTGAAGGGTTAGTGTCACTTCAAGGTCAGTACAGGGTGATTGCTCAAATAAAATGAAGGCAAAGCAGAAATACTATGGAGTAGTTGAGCTAAACCTTAGACAAAAACATTCACACAAAACCTACAATAGCTTTGTATTGCCTATAGTATAACATTGGATGTTTAGTCTCATTTTCAAGGTCTTGCAGTCTTATATAATATGGTACGAATTTACCTCTTTAAATTTCTTTTCAAATCCTTCTATCAAGGCATTGTGTTCTCCAGACAGAGTATTTTTATTCTCTAAATGGATTTTCTAAAAATGTTAAGATAATTCACAATTCATTCTTTGCTCATGCTCTTTCCTGCTACCACTTTTCTTCCATATTACCTTGAAAGATTCTCTTCAGATGGCATGCTCTCACAGAACTTTAGAATCGACCTCCCTCCTCGGATCTCCTACAGCATTGTTCTCCTGTACGATAGCCTGCATTTCATTTTTTCTTTCTTACCCTGACATTGCTGTATCCTCCGCCTAACTTGCAGAAATTTCCATATATATCTTTCTCTTTATTTGCCTAAATGTCTACTCTGGGGCCTTCCATATGGTAGGAGCATGACAAACATCGGGTGCATGAAGGAATTACCATCTCTCGCCAGACCCCCACGCAGTGTGCCATCTCATGGAGGACTGATGCAGCCTAGGGCTTCCCAAACATGCTAAAACTTTAGTTCTTATCCAAGACTCTTTTTCTGTCTTCAAGCATTCAAAATAAAGTGGATGAGATATTGTCAATGATGTCGTGTAACTTTTGTTCTTCTTTTGTACCCAGTTTTGGTTGAGCGGGGATGGGAAACGGGTGCAGACAGCTCAGATCCTGATGTCACAGCTTGATTTTTGACCCCAACTTTCAGAGACCACAGGTCTCAGTACCCAAATAGTCTTTTTCTCCTGCTCACTGATTATTAAGTGTGGATGCACAGCACCATCTCTAGGGGATGGCACCCAGACAGCTAAAATTTTTCAGAGCTCCTCTTCAGTAGCGTTCCACTGCCTGAGTGTCCAGATTCTCCGCCCAATGAGCATCTCTCTGTCCTCCCTCCAGAAGAAATAAAGTAATCGGCTTCATGCACAGTAGCTCCCAGTTCTTAGGCACTAGGGAGGGGAGCAGGGAGCTGGAGGGAGCTGCTTCACAGTCTCTAGTGCTGGGGAATTGTGATGAGATCAGAATAGAGACATGGAGCAGGTTGGGACATGAACTTGACTTCTGGAAAATTACAAGCTAGGTGTATATGTGTGTGTGTCTACTTTTGTACATAAATGTACATATATATGTATACCGATAGATGTGTGCAGGTATGTGTGTGTGTGTATGTGTGTGTGTTTCTGAAATTTAAAAAATAGAAAAAGGAATTAAGTTGTACCTAGTATCTCTAGCAAATTCTGAGACTGACTTGAAAAATTATTACGAAGAGAATAATCTAAGATACATGTATTTATTGAAAATAAAACTTAAAGATGTTCTGCTCTGGGAGGGGACACCCCCACCACCAGAGGCAATGCCAGTGAAACCTGAAGGATAAGTAGCTGGTAGCTCTGTGAAAGGGAGGGTTACTAAAGAGAATTACATTGTATACAAAAGCCTTAAAACTAGGGATGAGCAGTGTGAGCAACCAGTAGGATTTCCTTATGGCTGGAGTGAAAAATAAGGGGAAAGAGAGGTAAGAAGCTATTTTAGATTAAATTTGGTCTGTATCCTGGGGAGATAGGAGTTCATTAGAGAGTGCTTAGCAGGGGAATGACTAGGGCAGATTTGCGTTTTTAAATTGCAATCACTCTAGCAAGGCAAGAGGACAGGACAGAAAATAATGGTTTGGATGTTGAATTGAAGTAATGGCAGCATCATCTATGTGAACTGCAGCACATATAAGCCTACTTACTCTACTGTGTTAGAACAGCTCTGTGTGTCCTTACATATATATATATCAGATTGGCACTATGCATCTCTGACTGTAACACTAGTCTGTGAATGTGTGCTTACTCCGTATGGTGTTAATAGAATTTGATGTAGATTATATTTTCCTCTTGTTCCCTCTCAAGATTGTGATCCTGCTTCTCTTATCTAAGTTCTTTGCTCTCTATATACCAATGAGCAATCCCTATTAACTACTTAGAGCCTCTCCATTGCGAATTATTTGTAAATTTAAGGTTCTTGTCCCAGATGTTCTTCTGCTCAGATTAAGGGTCAGATAACAGCTAAGCAAGCATTGTCGGTTGTGCAAAAAAACTTTTCTGATCAAAAGCAAAGGGGTGGTGGCCCCAATTCAGTCTCATGATACAGCTATTAAGAAAAAGAATAACTTTTCTGCTCGATAAATTTTCCATTTCTTCTCAATAGCTTGTTATCAATAGCTGTCTACTTTTGATGGCCAAAGTTCATTTTGTCTGAGTTTTTCAATTTGCCAGAACAACCCTTGAAATTTCAAAATAATTTAGTAGAAAATTCACTGATCTTCCCTTTATGAGGGGGAATATTAAAGATCAATTTATAAAAAGGAGTATTAGAAACATTTTATGAAAAATAACAGATACTGAGCTATAAGGAAGTCAATCAGGTTTGCATCCCCTTATACAATGAAATCCAACCTTATCTCAGACTGTTAATAGAATTTTAAAATTATAAATTTTATAGGAAAACAGAAATTTCAGCATGAAAAGCATATTGCACAAGATTCACTTGTCCAATATTGTGTGATATTTGAATCTTCTCAGAATATTCCAATAAACTAATGTCTGATCCTGTATTTAGACATTTGAAGTGTCAAGGGTCTTAGCAATTGCAAAAAAAAGGCGGCTAGAGATGACTCCTGTCTCCTCAGTTACCCTTGGGGTCAAGCTGAATGATTCCACTTCCTCTCTACAGAACAGTCTCAAAACAAATGTTCCCTTATTTACACCTGGTCCACATTTGACATGGTTCCTACTCTTTGCTTCATCCTAGTTCTACTCCTTTGAATGAAAACTTCATCCCCCTCCCAACCACCCCTTTAGTTTCCTTGATTTTACCAGACTTGACTTTTAGTGCTTACTGTACAAGCAATTAACAGGATTTGAAAGGTCAATGGAAAACAGATCTTAAAGAACACTCTGTAAATACCAGCACCCCATGAAGCCAGCCAGGAATGTGCAGGGTCATCCCTGTAGACACTCTGACCCCAGTCAAGTACTACATGGTTTATGAGACTCCAAAGAGCATTAATCAAATTGACAGAGGGGGAAAAACTCTCTATTTGTATATGCTGTTTGTTTACAAAGAGCTATTTAGTAGAAATTTTGCTTTTGAACATTCCAAGGTGTGAAAGTACAGATTCCATTTTTGCTTAGTCAGAAAAAAAGTGGTGATCATGGATACACTTCTTAAAGAATTTTTATCACAGGCTCACTTCTTCCTAGTGCTCTTTTCACTCTTCCACGAACTGATTTTTTTCCTTCAAGGAATACACATCTATTTCAAAATTATTTTACAACTATAAGATGACACACCTCATTAAATTAATGCTTGCATTTAACATGGAAATAAAAAATATGAACACTGGAGGTACTTTTCTACTTTCCTATGTATGTTTTCTTGAAATAAATGTGTTATTGACAGAGCAAGAAAATAAGAATATGGGAAAGAAAAAAGATTTCAGTGAAGGGGTTTGTTATAACTTTGCTTTGAAAGGACAGCTAATAATCTTCTCTATATGCAAATAAGTCACTTAGATATCTTGGAGCTGCCTTCCAACAACATGGATGGAACTGGAGTGGATCTTGTTAAGTGAAATAAGTCAGAAAGAAAAAGAGACATACAGGATGGTGTCACTCATATGGGGAATATACTAAAATGATACAAATGAGCATACAAATCCCCCCCAAAATAACAGAACACAGGACTGTAGTACTAAGGGAGTTGGGAGAGGGGGAGGAAAGGAAAGAGGGGTAACAGTGGTGGTAAAGGACACCTGGACTGATTTAAAAAAATAAGTAAACAGCTCTGGGTGAATGGTCTCTCAAATGGAAGCAAAAGTTCAAGGAGGCATAAAAAAAGTTGGATTATATTGTAGATAGTAGGTGCTTCACACACTGTATCTCTCAAGGGATACTTGATGTGTCCCTTCAGACTTTAAAATAGCAGTATCAATTAAAATCAGCTTTCCTATACCACCATATTTTTAGCCTTACATTCTTTCAGTTTATATCAAATATCTATCAAAATTGAAAAAAGGGTTATGATGCAATGCTCCTTCAACAAACATGTTAAATAAAATTTGAAAAAGAAAAAAATGAGGTGCATTTCATACATACATATTCCTCTTTTTAGCATCATAATGATTAATGAGGCTCACTGGGTTACAGATGGAATAGAACAGTTTCTTTTTATTCCCTTTTTCTCTTTGATAAAATGAGAATGTTGCTATCACTTTATTTCCTTTGAGGAAATATAAGTGCCTTTCCACTGATCAGAATAGTAAATTTCAACTTGTTATTCTTTTTACTGGTCCTCAGCTTATTCTTTTGGGCATCTTCCTATTGTCCTTTTAAGACAGTCTAATCCAGTCTGAATCTGGCTCCTTCAGGTCACCCATTAACACCGATAAGTTTAATAGAAACCATTCCTAATCTCAAAAATTCTTTAGCATTATACTGTTCAATTTATTCTACTACTCATGAGGGTACCAAGAAATAAGATTTAAAAAATCATTATCAGATGAAAGGTATTCATCAAATATATGATCACTCTTAAGGAGAAACAGGGGATTGATTTTTTTTTTTCTTATTTGACAGCACTGACTTCAGAATCATTTGTAATAAAATGATTTATTTATCATTGTAGAGCAGGAAAAATTGCTTTTTCTAAAATAATAACACTTCTTTATTTTCTAAAAATAGATAATTACAGTAACACATAAGACATTAAGAATTTTCACTGCTATCTGAATTCTCCCTCTCCAGTTTTCCTATCTACTATAACATTAAAAGTTTTAAAATCAGAAAGCTTGAATTGACTTTCCTGATCATTGTTTTCCTGCTTTTTTCTCATAATTTTCCTGAGGTTACTGTGTATACACGTAAATACCAAAATTGTCTTGAATAGACTGAAGTAAAATAAATGAGATGGCTAAAATTCATTTTTATCTCATAAATGTTACACCTTGTCAATTAAAACAAATACTCCTTTTCTGTGCCAAGAAAACATTTTCTGTTACATTCACAATCTGCTTCGACTGCCATCAGGTACAAGAAAAACCTCTAACAGATGGGAATCAGTAAATGGCAATTGCAAGTAGAACTGACTAACTGAATAACAAACAGAAGACATACTCTGTGAGTTACCTTGGCAGGCAAACATTTTGAGGAGGCTTGTTGAGATCTTGTACTATGGATTTGCAGAATAAGATCAAGTCGAGACACCAAATAAAAGAAAGTTCAATGTATGTCTACTTTACACAAATCTTCACCCTTTATATCACCAGAGCCAAGATTATCAAGATCTTTCTGTTCTTAGAAATATTTAGTAATAATGAAATAAAGAAAATAAAGTAGTGCCCCTCTGAAAATTTTTAAGTATTTGCATGAAAATGCCAGTGTCAAAGGAGTACATGTCACCAAGGAAGGTGTTCACTGGGAGGAAGTACAACGGGCAGAACAAGAAAGATGCATGTGGATATCTTCGGAAACCTTTGCCAGTGACCTTAGGTTTCTCTATTCATATGCTCATGTGATTAAAGTCTGTAATTTTCAGGAACAAGGCAAGCTAGTTATTAGTGCATGGACTCGTAGCAATCTGAACTCTTTCCTTTCCTTTCAATAGAGAAATAAAGATCTGAGGAAAGGATCTTGGCAGGTGTGAGGAGACTTGGAGGAGGACTGTGTGGGGACATTTAAGGAAAATTTCTCTGGGCTTCAGTAATGTGTCCCATGCATAACACTTCACATCTTCCCTTCACCTGGCCTCATCAGGGTCCTGGAACAAAGGAGCAACTCAAAACGTACAATACTAGAATCTTTTACTTATTTTAAGAAATATAACCATGCTGGTTGAAATAAAATATAGCTGTGAAACAAAGTCAAATCTAGGGGTGTCCTAGGCTTATGGACTAATGTCCTAGGCCTAGTGCCCTAATGGCCTACAGTCTATCAAGTGTAGTCCACATATGTTCCAAGGTCCTCAGGTCAAGACCTGGGGCTCAGGAAAAAACCAAGATGAACAAATAAATAAAATGAATTTTTTTAAAAAAGTGCTTCTTCCATCTCTCCCTTCCTGCCTGCCTGGCTACTTGCCTTCATTCCTGCCTGTACCTTTCCTTTCATTAAAAAAAAAAAAAAAGTCATAATTAATAAAGAAAATTTGAGGCTTTAAACCTGGAGGCTTAAACCTTGGAGAAGCAGCCTGCATAGTTTACTCCTCACAATTCAAAAGTTTGGTTTCAGTTTTAAACAGTTTGTTCAGACAGATCATCATTCTATATCAAAGAGAATATATCCAGGAAGATATTTAGTTAATTTCTAGCATACTTAGTGAAAGGTAAGTACACTATCTGCAAAAGAACAATGTAATTATTATTTTTCCTAAAGAACCCAACCTACAGACTAGAGTCAGTCAGGTCCTATGGTCAGATGTGTATCTTGTTTCTGTCCTTCAACAACTTGGCCTGGAGCTCCTTCCAGAATTTTGGTGGTATATTTTGTTAATTTCAAGCCTCTGCAAATCTCAGAGCAGCTGCAGCTGTTATTTTGTTTATAACCACTAGCTGCAATAATGGAAGACATATTATGTTCAAGTTATGCATGTTTCATTATTTTCATTAATCTCTGAAATACATTTAGTACCTTCCTCTGAAGCAATGGAATATAATTTAAGATGAAGATGTTTCCAAGGGAGATTTTAAAATATCATTATATCTGTGAAGGCTTTAGAAGTTAGGTTTTATACTGATTGCCCTCTCATCACTCAAACAAGAAAAAAGTAAACAAAGGGACTATACCGAGTTTTCTTAACCTCAAATTGATGAAGAATATAAGTTTTCTTCTTCCCAACATAATCTTTTAATAGACAATAATAATCATGCTATGTTTGTATGCAAAAGTATCATTATTAGCATCATCATAGACATTACAAATAACTTTCTTCATGCTTTTTCAAGCATACTCTTCCATGCTGACTCAAGCATCTGCACTGACCAGGGATCCTGATTTCCACGGTTAGTTCCTTTGGTTGTTTGTTTGTTACTGTCCTCTCCTTCACATGTCTCTCTTCATCCTTTCCAGGAACCCACTCACTTCAGTGATGTTTCCTGATTCCCAAATGCCCTCTGTGTGCCTTTAACCAAGTCTCGGTGTCCCTTATTTTACCTTTCTCTAATGCTCAACAGATACAGCTAAGCCACTCTATGTTTGGCCCATTGTACTAAATGGACAGCCCTGTTCAGTTTCAGTGTATGCAGGACCCAAGTAAACATTTTTAGGGACTTCCTTGGGTTCACGCTGTCTAGTGCTGTCAGTCATGGAAGTCATCTCCTACATGCACAGGTGATCGTCTTTATCTAACATCCCCCACCACATATAGCATATTTACTGAACCACGTACCTCACAAGCAAATTTGATTCTAGGCCTTAGGAAAAAATGTAATTTAGTGGAAATATAGACTCATATTATGAAGACTGCATGTGATGATAATATATGGTCATATGTATTCTGTCTCAGTGTTTAAGTGATCAAGTCTCAATGTTTAAGTGATCTGGTAGCATTGCTCATGGTCAGTCAAGTGACAAAGTCCTTCCTCTCACCAGCCCTTTTGTCCCTTGCCATACCTTCCTTTCTCTGCTATTTTTAACATGGGTTTTTTTTGAAATAAGTATTTTAAATACAAAGGAATATCCATAATTATGGGGCTTTTTATCCTTTTAACCTACATCATTCCTCATCACTCCCCTCTCCAGTGAAGCCAGTCTCCTGCTGTCCCCCATCCCTTACTATCACTGAATCTTTGCCCACAAAGGTCTCCTTCACTGGAATTTCTTGAGCTCTTTTCTTCACTGGCAGAGCTCATCCTTTTTCCTTCTTTCATCACCATAAAATTTATTAATGAGAGTAAACACCTATTGCCATGTAATATAACATAATTATTTTGATTGATATGGTTTTAATATTTTTACAAAAAAATTCTTTAAACTAACATGTAAGTATAAAATATGCAGATATAATTAAATATAATAATAGTTCATATATGTATTTCTTTCACGAGAGTACATACCTACTACATTTAATTGATATTTTGGGGAAGACAGATATTTTCACATCTTCAAATCACAACTGCATTTTCTATATGAATAAATTCTATACAGAAAGAACTTGCACTTAGAAAGAAACACAACGGGGTCTCATATGAAAATGCAGGACTACTTAGTCAAGATAGTATTGCTATTCACTATATATTCTAAAGAAATTGGCATACTAGGAACATAAACTCACAGAGTGCATAGCCCCTAATACACTAGTCTTTGTATATTGTCACTTTTATAGATAAAAGTAGAACTCCTGATGAGTAATGAGTAATTTTACTACATGTTTTTAAGAACAAGAAACAGGGGTAGGATAAAAATAAACCTAGGTATTTCAAGCAGATTAGACTGAGAAAATGATTATAAAAGTAGCAAGAAACGGTGTGAAAGAGGTTCCTGAGGTGATTACCTGGAGATTGGTAACTTCGGAATGTACTGCTATCAGTACCCATAAGATGAAAGATTCCTGAGGCCAAGAAAATAAAGGGAAATCATGTGAGCCCCACGTCCAAATGCTGGGCTGCTGGACGATGCTAGAGTTCCGCCCACAGCCATCTCTGGAACCCACACTCCTTCGGACACTGGCAGAGCCAGCGCCCAGGAGTACCGGGTGGATGAAGTTGTGGGGTCCCGGTTATTGCCTGAGTGCTGTGTCAGCAGGGACAGGGTGTGCACTCACTTGTCACCTGTCCACGGCAATGCCAGGAGAACATTGGCTGAAACATTGATTAGCTTTACCTCCTCCCTTCCAGTCTCTATTCATTGCCTCTCGGTGTCAGCAACTTACTAGCAATCTGCCTCGCGGGGTCTGGAAAGTGCGGTTTGCAGACACAGGAGAGCACAGAGGGCAGGACTGGGCCAGAGCACTGACAGACAAATGACTCCTGGTGCTTGTGTAGAAAGTTCTATACCTGGAAAGGTCTTTAATAATTCTCATTACACTTTCATCCCTCTCCCCAAAGATTCCCACTCATCATAGCTGTGAGAGGCTTCCCAATGTTTGTAGTCCCTCTCCCTCCTACCCTCCTCTCCCCCTCCCTCCCACGCTATACCTGAGTTTTCACATAGTCCCTGGATTTCCATTTATGCTCATCAACTACGTCAAACACTCTAAGGTACCGGGAAGGGAAGGCCCCATGGCTCCATTTTCCCTTACCTCATTGTCCAGCAACTATGTGGCTGACTGGATAAACTGACATTGTTACTCTATCCAGCTGGTTTACTCACAAAAAATATACCATATACTATAAACTGAATGACTGTCTCCCCCTAAATTCTTATGTTGAATTTCCTACCACCAAAATATTGGCAGGTGATTAATCCTAAAGGCGGACCCTCTTGAATCAGATTAGCTCCTCATAAGAAGGAACTCAAGACAGTTCCATGGCCCCGTCCACCATATGAGGACACATCAAGAAGACAGCCGTCTATCAACAGCAGAGAGCCCTCACCAAAGCAAACCTGATACTGGCACCTTCATCTCAGACTTCCAGAAACATGAGAAATAAATTACTGTTGTTTATAAGCCACCGGGTTTTGGTATTCTGCAATAACAGACCCAAAGGACTAAAAACTTAACTGCAGTTAAGAATATTACAATTAGACATTAGTAAGAATATTGTAATTAGACATCAGAGACTAGTTCGAGTACTGGATCCTCTAATACAATTTCTTCATGTACAAAAAAATCAGATTGGATGATAGCTAAATTCTCGTTCTACTCAATGTTACGAGATTTTGCAGATTTCAGTCATTTTTAAAATATCTTGTTCTCACTTTTGTTTTGGAAGACTTTCATATTTATGTTTGTAACATCTAAAATGGAGGGAAGACAGAGTCCTATTTAACAGGAGAGAAACCACATACCTACTGAGATCAAATACACGCACAGAGTCCAGAAGATAAAGCAAATTACTATTTACTGGTTCTCCTTGCTGTCTATTATTCCACAGCAAGTCTGCAGATGGGCTCCCATGTTCTTTCACCCTATCTCATGTTTTTCTCACATCATTAACTTGACTCTTTTCTCTTTCCCACCACCTCTGAAGGCCTGTGTTCTGAGCATTCCTTTGTTAGACTTATAAGAATACCATTTCAGACACCATGGCATGACACTTAAGGAAAATATGATACCTGTTTGCCCTTTTCTTTTTCTTTTATTGAAGAAACATCACATCACAACATGATGCAGGTTTAAGGTGTGGATCCTCATAAACAAGCATCTGTATACATATTTAGAGTACCATCTAGAGTCCAATCCTATCATTTACCATACAGTTGACCCCTTTTACCTGATTTGCTCAACCTCTATCTTTCTAGAAACCACTAATTTGATTATATAGACTAAAAGTATATTTTTGTTTGGTATGACTAATTTGTTCATTGGGCTTTTCTATATACCACATATGAGTGAAATCATATGATGTTCGTCTTCCTCCTTCTGACTTATCTCAGCATAATTCCCTCCAGGTCCATCCATGTTGGCAAATGGCAGATTGCATTTTTTATATAGGTGAGTAGTATTCCTGTGTGTGTGTGTGTGTGTGTGTGTGTGTGTATATCATGTCTTCTTTATCCACTCAACTGTCAATGGGAACTTAATAGTTCAAAGAGATATATATACCCCCATGTTCATTGCAGCATTATTTACAAGAGCTGGAAGAAACCTCAGTGGCCTTTGAATTTTTTAGGAACATCTGTAGCAAGCAAGAAAATTCCATTATCTATAAAAATCTCATTTATATGTCTATTGCTCTTTCCACATCATTTCAAACACCTTATTTTCTACCTGAGATAACTGTGATTGAGGACAAAAAGGACCGGTCATGGTAGAAGGGGTGGGTGGAAGAGAAAATTCTGACCTATCTCATTACAGAATGTACATAGTTAACTATATCATACATTGTAAAAGTAAGCGCAATAAAGTTTTAAAATTAAAGACATCCACAAGAAAGGAAAGGGATTAAAAACAGATTTAGTTTACTTAACTTCTTGGCCAATGACCATACATTTCTGTACACACGGTTAATTGCATTTGTTTTTCTCTGGATAGCAGTGAATGTTTCAATGAATCATTTCAATCAAGGGAGTTGAAGAAAGGAATTAAGACTGTTACAAAGGGTATTAATATTTATCGATAATACAAATTGGAAGTATATATTAAAATAAAATTTTACAACAAATGTCCATATTTGATTTGAATAAAAGCAGTTTATTTGTGAGAATGTAACACATTTCCAGATCTTGTTCAAAATTTGTAACATCTGTTTTTATTGTTTAGAATCAGTATTTTGGTCATTGCATAAGTCAACACTATTAAAATCTTGCTTATATTAAGAACATATTAAAACAAATGCTTGTTTTTAAAATGTCCAAAGGCCATAGGGATTTTTAGCAAAAAGAGAAAGAAGAAAACCTATAGCAAACAACAGCAATATGCTCATTTCACATATTTTGAGGTCCACCTGTTTAAATGTTTCAAAGTCATTAAATGCATCTGTTATTTTTCTTTGTGACATGAGAAAACTATATGAAGCTGAATGCTATACACCACGCCCTCCATCTTTCAGTATATTCCACAATCAATAGTATGCATTTTTAAAGGATATACAATAAGATTTTTGGATGAAATAATCACATCACCAGTATGAATAAGCATCATCTTAATGCTCATGGATTTACTTAAGTGAAGAACTTCATATCACTGAAGATCTACATGTGACTTTATACAATGGGGAGCTTCTACCCTTAAAACCTATTTTCTGAAAACCTATTTTCTGAAAAGTTTTCTTCATTTTACCTTATTCTCCCCCAGCCCTCTCCCCCAAAAATGTAGTCCCACGAGTTTTAGTGAGAATTGGATTATTTTATATATTTATATTACCTCTTGAAGAAACACGAATGGGAAAGGGTATGTAACAAATAGTACTGTAATTCACCTTCTATCAAAAATAAAAATATTCATTAGATAGTGTATCTGAGGGTCTTTTGAGCAGCAGACACAAGTGCAGGATTTAACGTGCAAAGATTTTATGAGGAAAAATTCCTGTGAGAGAAAATGGTAAAAGAGAAACTGATAGGAAGCATCCTAGACTAGAGTCCAGACAAGGAAGGTTCAGCAGGGCTCTTGGGGAGTCCCTGAGCCTAAGTTAGCCACCAGGAGCACAGGTCCAGAGTGCTGTCCTATTGTGCCTTCCACACCTGCTTCACTCAGTCACTGGCTAGGAGCAGCTCACAGGAAGTAGGATCTCAACACAAATCCGAAATGGATTTCACAGTTCAGCAGGGGGGCCCTAGATAAATAGCTCTCTCTGTGGTTGGAGATTTGTGAGGTGGATTCACAAGGCCACCATGGATATCTCTTCCTAATCTCTCTTCATCTGGGTCACTACCAAGTCCCACCCACTGTTCCAGGGGCCCTCCCTTTGATCTATCCTTCAAACTTCCCTCACTTGAGAATTCTCTACTTTCAGAGATTTCCCACATCCCTTCTCTTGTTTCACCTACAGTTTCATCCAAACTTGCAATCTGTTTCTTCTACAGGCTTATCCAAATTTGCATCATCCATCATTATTTTCAGGCATATTAAAAGTCATGACCTCAGGAAATTAAACATCCTTAGCAGAATTCATGATTCATGGAAGGCAGTGAGTAGGACAATAACACAAACACAAAATATTTCCTGCCATATTCCAGTTGCACTGTCCTGTCACAATCCCTTATAGTCCCTTAATTATACAGCACCCCATCATCTGGCTTCTGTACCCACCAATATAATAAAACTGTTGTCCTAAACTGCTCTCTTCTTAGTTGCCAAATCTATGGGACATTTCAGTCATTATTTTTGCTTTTATATGCATCTGACATGATTGATCATTCATTTCTCAAAATTCATCATTTCCTGGAGCATCATGATAGAACACTGCACATTATCCAATCTTTCTAGTCATTCCTTTTGTCTTTTCCTAATGCTTTTTAGTTCCTCCCCATTCCTTGACTATTTATGTTCCCCAGACCTGGTGCTCTATTTACTCCACATCCATAGGAACTTTATTCTCTACTGTATAATGACTTTCACTTCTGATATCATGTACCATACACACTGTCTTGAAGATAAAAGCCTGGGGGAAATTTTTTGGACTTAAGAAACGTATTGCCCTTTGAGGGAAATTCAAAGTAAATAGGCAATTACAAAAAAATGAGATACTTTTATGATCTGGGCATGCTTGTGGTTGAAGGTCCACAGAGGGCACTTCAATTTGGGAAATGAGAGAAGTTCCTCATTGGAAAAGAATTACCCATGTGTGATAGAAACTTAAAGAGGGGCAATAAGGCATTGCAAATTTAGAAAGCTCCATATTTTAGGACTGAAAGTTAGTTCAGTATATCCAGAATGTGGAATGAAGGAAAAAGGGAGAGGCTGGGTCAAGAAGTTGTACAAACAAAGCTACTGAGATGCTGGCATCTGTGTTATATTTCAGTCTTTTGCGGAGAGAAGTGAAGAGTCACTGATGGGTTTCAAATAAAAGCATGATTTAAATTCTTTCAAAAGCTTTTTGGAAGCTCACTCTAATAAAAAAAAAAAAAAAAAAAAGATGGGTGACAAATAAGATATCCTCAAAGTAAGAATATCTAGGAAGTATTCCAGCTCAGTTCAGTAAAATATATTTTAAGCCTACTTTAAGATAGTAACAGTTTAAGATATTAAGGGATAAAAGTGATGCTTTAGAGTAATGTATCTTATATAATCCTATTAGATCAAAACCAAATCAAAATCATTAAAAGTGCATATTTGTAAAAATTATATATGTATATATACATATACGTATGTATACATATATATATATATATATACTCAGTTACTATAACCCAGTTACCAAACTAGAATTCCTTCTCTTCCATTTTCCTCTCTCCTTATCCAATTATCCTGTCTGCTCTAACTCCAAAGCATATTATTGCACAGATTTACTTTTCCCATCCCCACCATTCCATCCCAGTCCACACGATGGCCATCACCTGCCTAGCCACTGGCAATATCTTCCCAAATTGGTCCTTGGTTTGCACATACCTACCATGGTCTACTCCTTACATATCTGACAGCATAATTTTTATGCGAGTCAGATTATGTTAATCTGCATCTGAAATTCACTAATGATTTCTCGCTGTATTTAAAATAAAACATAACTCTGACCTAGAGGCTAAAGGCCTCCTGGAATCTGACCCTGCATAGGTCTTTCCTCTCTCATGTTACTCTGGTTCACCCCCTCACTGTGGTCAATCACATTGAATTCCCACAGTTTCTAGATTGTGCTTTTCGCATGCACTTCTTTAGTCTAGGTATATCCTAAATCTTCACTTTTCACTTCCTAACACCACCATTTCTTGCCTGGCTATTCTAAGAGCTTCTTGTCTGGACTTCTTTTTTCCATTTCATTCTAGGGCTCAAAAGAAGCCAAAATAAACTTTTTAAAATATAAACCAGAATGTTATTCTCCTGTCAAAATCTTTCAGTAATTTCTCATTACAGTGAAAATAAAGTCCAACTATGTATGTATGGCTGGCCTCTTTGAATCATCTTGCTTCTGCATTTTGACATTCTCTTTCTACTCCAGCCACACTGGACTCTCCCTGTCCTTCAATGACAATAACTTGCCTACAGAACTGCTGCTCCTATGGCCTGAAGCCTCTCTCCAGATATCTGCAGGGTGCTTACTCAACTAGTATCTCCTTAGAGGGGTCCTCCCTGGCCACTCTCATCTCCCTATACTTACTTCACTTCTTTCTAGTACCTTATGATACTTTATTTTTCTTTCAAAAGTATTGCTGGAGCATCCTGGTGGAGTACAGGTTTGGCACAGTGCACATAAATTCCAAGGTCCCCACTTCAAGATCCGGGTTGGGGAGAATAGCTAACATGATATAAAGTACTTTTTCTTCCTTTCTTTTCCTGCCTGTCTGCCTACTTGCCTTCATTCCTTCCTGTACCTTTCCTTAAAAAAAAAAAAAAAAAAAAAAAAAGTCATTGCTATCCATTATTTACAATAGCCAAGTAAAGGACACAACCTAAGTGCCCATTGACAATGAATAGATATATTATATATACACATACATAAAACGGAATTACTACTCAGCTTTTAAAAAAAGATGAAATCCTGACATTTGGTACACATAGAGGGGATTTATGCTAAGTGAAATAAATCAGAAGGGGAGAGACAAATATGGGATGATCTCACTCACATAGGAAATATAAAAAAATAAATTAAATGGCCAAAACAAAATAAAAACTAACCCTTGGACACTGACAACAAAACTGAGACTATCAGAAGGAAGGTGGAACTGAAAACAAAAGGTGATGGTGGGGGCGCCCAATGGTCAGTGTTGGAGGGCAATTAGAAATTTGGTGCTGGATATGGTATGTTATTATTTATTGAATGAAGAATGAACCAGTATATCTAAAACTTAAACATTGTTTTATAAATTAAATTTGCCTCAAAAAATTATTGCTACCTGACATTGCAGTAAACAGTGGTTAATTGCATATGCCCTTCATTACAGCACAAGCACCTTGAAGATAGAGACTTTGGTATTTTTCCCTATTGATTCCCAAAATGTTTAGAACAGGATCTGATATACAATAGGCATTTCATATTGCAAAATGAAATAAATGAATTAGAGACTTTGGAGCCCCATTAATTAACACATTTAGAATATAAGCGCTTGTTAAAAAGAGCAAATTCAAAAACTACTGAACTGAGAACTGTCTCGCTTGATATCTGAATAATTCATGTAACTTCTTCATTCATGGGCTCCTTCTGTCCCTACTCCTCTGGTAATCAGTCTTGCATCCTGTAAACAGCACAGTAAGGGTTAACAGGCACTGAAATTGTGTGCCTCGTGTGGTGTGAAATGCAAATAGGTCGCGGTAAAATTCTGTATTCCTAAATAATGTAGCAATGTAAACTGAATAAATAGTTAAATAATTTTTAAAATAATACATCTAAGCTATGATCAGATGAGAGAAATCAAATGCAATAGTGAATTTCTAGGGAAAGTATTAACAATGTATCCCTTAATTAACAACAATAAATTGAAAACAGTTAAAATCTAACAAACTGCTCAACATTGTTATAGGCTAAAGATGAGTTAAAATCTATCTATAATTTTCTTATTGCTATCTTTTCAACACTATTCATATAGTATATTCTTTTTTTTAACCTCACAGAACAACTTTATAAATACAAACAGCTGACTGAAACTCAATAAAGATGTGGCTTCCAACATTTCAGTGTTGACAGGAAGAAAAAGATGAATTTTTACAGGATTTTTTAATAAAATAAGATGACTTTATGCAGTTATTTTCATAAAAAATAAATTATGACTGAATATACTATTTCAAAAGTATATTAAACTAAGTTTTTTAAAAAACCTGAGACTACATTTTAGATCCATGGATTTGAATTTTTTTCTCCATAAAATAAAAACACTTAATTTCTGTGACTTCATTGGGTCTTAATAAAATATTTAATTTCATCAAATTAAGTCTTTAAGAACTATATTTTATAAGGTCATTGACACTATTAGCTCATGACTGCTCTAATTTCAAACTCTAGCCAAATTAAGATAGGTTTTAAATCACTTTTAAAAAAGCATATGCTTCAATCATGCATTGCATTACAAACTAAGTCTTTTTTGTGTGTGAAAACAAAGGTGATGCTCCTTTTAAAAATGCAATGGCTAGCATTTCAAGGTGGCATCTGAATCAGAGTCTGTAAAATGTTGTAAAAACATTACTTTTTTTCACATTTGCTCCAGGTAAGTTGACAAATTCCAAATATCCTCTAAATAGCAAATTACTAAAAATGCCTAAAAAAATTCAGTTTCTTTAAAATTGTTTCCTGAAGAGCTACTCTTTTTTAAAGAATTTTGCCAGTTTAAGGATTCAAAAGAGCAAAGTACAGAATCTGCTCTGAGACCATCCCAAGTGCTCCAGAAAGAATCTCTTCGAAGCTGTGGAAGCCATGATAGTGATTGCAGGAAAAGAAATGCCTCAGTTTGGAAGGAATCTTTCAACTCAGTGTTTTTTATTTTGTTAATTGAGATCAAATTGGTTTACCGCATTTTTAAAAATTCAGGAGTATAGCTTCATACCTCAACAAATACCACACCATACCCACCACCCAAAGGGCTGGTCATCATTTACCACATTTCAGGATCCCCTTTACCCATTCCTCCCAACCCTCACCCCTTTTCCCTCTGGTAACCACCATTCTGTTGTCAGACTCTGAGAGTTTGCTTTTGTTTTCTTTGTTTATTGTGCGTTTTCTTTTTTTAATGTTCATTATCACTTATCATTAGGGAAATGAAAGTCAAAACTACTTTGAGATATCATTTGACACCTGTGAGAGTGGTCCACATCAAAAAGACAAACAAAAAGTTAACACAAGTGTGGAGAAAAAAAGACACTAATCTATATTGGTGGGAGTGTAAATTGGTGCAGCCACTATGAGAGAGTATGGAATTTTCTTAAAAAGTTAAAAATAAAACTATCGTTTGATCCAGGAATTCCACTTCTTGGTATCAGTCAAAGGAATATGAAAACAATAATTTGCAAAGATGTATACATTCCTACATTCATTGTAGCATTATTCAGAATAGTCAAGAAATGGAAATAACCTAAGTGCCTACTGACAGATGACTAAATGAAGATGAGGCACACACACATAACATATATATGTATGTATTTACACATACATATATGTTTATGTATATATGTATGTATAGACACACAATTATAGACAATGAAATACTATTCAGCTATTTTTTAAAAATCTAACCATTGGCTACAAAAAACTTGAGAGGTTTATGCTAAGTGAAATAAGTCAGGGAACATTTAAGGTCAGCACACTTCCTATGATATTTCATCTATGTGTCTAGTAAGTAAATGCTCATGAGAGGAAATCTACTTTCCTCCAAAGGACAAGTTAAATCTTTGTAAAGTGTGCATGATTAAAGATTTTTCTTTGTAGCACCTAATAATATAGCTTCCACTAATCGACCTGTTTCTATCCTTAGAGTCTACCCTAAAGATATAAGGGAAAAAAATATTTTTGTCTCCGGATGGACTAGTCCATGGATCTGAAGAATAGTATGAAATCTAGGGGATCCTCATATTTGTTATATTAATAAATATAATAATGAGAAAGATAACAAAAAAACTAAACTGTAACTGTCAACTTTCCATGAATATACAGACTGATGAGTTAGGATTCTTCCATCTTTTAACAAAGTTCATTAGAGTACATTTATATTACAAATGTTAATTTTAATATAACCTTGCTCTTAACAAAATATTCAAAATATATAAAATTTAATTATAAAATCAAATATAATACTAATTCTGTTTTCAGAAGCCAAAATGTCTTCATTTTTAAGCATCCTTCAATATTAGTACTAGAGATTTTTCTATAAAGGTATCTGCAAGTACACAATAAAAATATAAAGCAGTAAAAACTCCATCATAATGCAACGTGTTTCTTTGATTTACTGAGAATAAAAGCAAACATTTGTTGATTGACTACTTATATATATAATTGTGTCATGAAATTAATACAAAACCAAGAAGTTGGTGAGATATGCCAGGGAAAGGAGACGCAAGTAGAAAGGGAGGCAGAATACAACAGGAAAAAATTGAGGACGATATTGAGTAGAGTTTTGGCATAAAGTGACACAAACACAGTAAGGTACAGTGAGGATCACAGGTTTCAAAATCAGGGAAAGACCACAAAATGAGTAGCTCTGAGAGAAAGAGAGAGAGAGAGAGAGAGAGAGAGAGAGAGAGAGAGAGAGAGAGAGAGAGACAGAGACAGAGACAGAGACAGGCAGAGACAGAGACAGGCAGAGACAGAGACAGGCAGAGACAGAGACAGAGAGACAGAGCGTTTGTTGAGGGCTGGCGGGTATTTCATGGTGATGGTAAGCAGGGAGGTTCTACAAAAAAAAACTGTTTTAATTAAGCATTCCTAAGGGTATATATTAGTTTCTATTTCTGTCATAATATATTTTACAGATTTAGTAGCTTAAAACAACAGTTATTTAATAGTGTTTCCATGGGTCAGAAATCTGGGCATAGGACGGGTCATCAATTTTCTCTGTTTAGGGTATTGTAAGGCCAAAGTCAAGCTGTCAGCGGGCCTGCAGCTTCTCTGGAGACTGCCAGGAGACCCTGCTTCCAAGACCATTTAGATTATTGCCAGAATTCAATTCCAAGTTACTGCAGGAATGAGGTCCCTTTATGGACTGTTGAATGGGAATCATACTCACCTTCTAGAGTCCTTTCAAGTTCCTTGCCTTCAAAGTCAAGAAATGTCATGCCCAACCTTTCGTGAATTTTAAAATCTCTCTGAGTTTCCCTTTTACCTTGTAAAGGACACATTTAATTAGTTCGAGGCCACCTGAAAAAACCTCCCTATGCTAAGGTCAGCTGATTAGTAACATTAATTACATATGCAAAATCCCATTTCCATGTAGCGTAACACAATTATTCATGGAATATTAGTATAAGATACCATGAAGGCCAAAGTACTGTCTACCACAAGACAGAAATGGATCAAGTGAAAGACAAATTAATAGTACAATGAAAGTGAGTAGAGGAAAACAGACACGAAGTAGGATAGTGATTAAGAAATATCAGAAGTAAGACTGACCTAGGTTCAAATTCTGTTTGGCCACTTTACTATCTGTGACTCTAAGCAAATTTTTTAACTTCTAAATAAGCCTGTTTTCTCATACATAAATAAGATAAAATGATAACAATCCCACAAAACTTCTGAGCACCAAGAAATAAATATTAAAGAATTGCTTAATATTATATCACTAGTTATGCCTTATGGGAGCCTGATCACTCTACACTAGAGAAAGTTACACTTGACTTATTTTACTATAATAAGTAGAGAACTGAAGCATGTTTTTATTTGACTTGAATTGTTTGGGTAAAGTGTGCTATATATCAATTAGATTTTAGATATAAAGAAGAATAACTTTTCTACTTATGGTTTTATTTTTTCCAGTTTCTTAAGATTATGGTATTATAAAGGGTCAACTATAGATACTGGAAGCATAAAGCAGTAAAGAAAACATTGACTAGGAATGGATTTAGAATTCAGTGTATCATTTTTTTCTTTGTGTGTTTGCTTAAGTAACATTTTTGAGCCTCTAACTTTTTATCTTTTAGCTTGAATTACCTAGGGCTCAGTGAGCTTTGAATCTATTAATTATTTTTATGCAATGACCTACAATTTGTAAAATGCTAATAATTATAAAGCACAATTGTTACAATGGTGCTTATTTTTTAGTGGTAGTATGCTTTATTATGTGAATAATTGTTGAGTGACTACTGTGTAGCAAGGGAGAGAAAAAGGAGAATAAAAGCTTTTTTGGTGAAGAAAAGAATTGAACTGTGATGAATTTAATGGATTATACATAGATACAGATTTAGAATAATGTACATCTTAATCCTATGTAATGTTATAATGAAAATTTCCTTCTAATAAATAAATAATAAAAACATTTTCATTAAAGTCTTGAAATTCAGTTAGAATACCAAAATATTAAATAACCATGCCAAAAAAAAATAGGTCTTCTGCTTTAGGACAAAGGAATACTTGATATTAAGTTATATTTCACTTTGCAAGAAGAAAAACTAAAAAGGATAAAATATATCAAAACAAGTATAACAATTATTTTCAAATATTAAAGATAAACAACTAGCAACTCAAAGAATGGAAACAAATAAGATGACCTTTTAAATCACTTCTGACTTCTCCCTAGGGACACTTAGGGACCAACCGGACAGGAAAGGATTCAAAAAAACCAAGAGCAGAGCTGAGGATAGAGAGAATAAGGAGGATGTTGAAGGAAGATGGTTAGATTGAAACTTGGAGACCAGAACAGAAAATCAAAAGAAGTTAACAAAAATTATAGAAACCATCATAGGGATATTCTTGAGTTTGTGAACAACTCAATTTTGAAAACAACAGGAGTTGAACAACCCTAGAGCTAACACAGTATTGACAACCATTTAATTTCTGACCAGCCAGGAAGTAGAGACCTGATTAAACATTCAGAGCACTCAGAAGGGCCAGGATTTAGAAATAAGGCTATATTAACTCTAGGACAAAGGTTACTATAAGTCTATCTAAGATAATTTAAATATAAGCTTTTAAGTAATTAAGCTGATCAACAGGTAATTTAAATACATAATTTCATAATGAAAGCATTAATTTATCAAGAGGACATACCAATCTTAAATATGTGTCTACAAATTATAGCTTCAAAATACATGAAGTAAAATTTAACAGAACTGAAGGTAGAAAGACAAATTCAAAATATAAGAGAGGGCATGAAAGATAGGAGAAAAGGTACTGAGAATTCATTCATTTCTGTATATCCTTTCCAGCTTTCTTCTAATACAGTTTTCAAGATCTAGTAGGTACAACGGTGTACATGTACACTTTAAATAAGATACTTTGGACACTAAACAATGAAATACTAAAAGGTCATAACATTTGATCAAAATAACTACACAAAATATGACTCATCACCAGGATAAAAAAAAAATCAGTCAATAGATATACATGCAGAAAAAATGACAGAGATGATGAGTTGAAATGTACTCTAAGAAACAAAGCCATTAAGATAATGAAAAGAGAAATAGAAACTACAAAACAAAAACAAAATGGAACTCTGCGAGCTGAAGAATATAATATCCAAATTGAAAAAGTCACTTTAATAGGTTTAAGAGCAGATTAAAAACTGGAAAAAAGGAGAAATTAGCTGGAAGATAGTGTGACAGAAATGATGCAAACTTAAACAAGTAGAGAAAAAGACTGATATGAAAAGACATGCAGTAAACTGTGGGAAAACCAAAAACTATATAACATACACAGCAGTGGTGCCCCAGAGGGGAGGTGGGAGAGCAAAAGAGAAAATTATTTACTGACAAATGACTAAGTATTCCACAGACTTAATGAAAACTGCTAACTCACTAATCCCAGAAATCCAGCAAACTGAAATCAGGAAAAAGAACAGTGTGTAAGTCATAACAAAGTGAAATTTCTGTAATTGATAAATGGAACTTTAAAGCTCTTAAAGAAAAATACATGATATACACAAGAGAACAAAGATGAGAATGACAGCCATCTCACCAGAAATGAAGATAAAGAAGACAAATATAAGGAAACAACATTGGAGAAAAGAAAAAAAGGTCAAGCTAGAAATCTGAATCCACTTCTCGGACTTAGAAAAACCATCCTTCAAACAAGGTGAAGTAGAACTGTTCTCAGAAACATAGAAGGAAACATTTACCACCAATATACTTATACTGAAAGTGTGAAGAGTTTTTCGTGATAAAAGAAAATGATAATAAAGGAAACTTAGATGTACACAAAGTAAAGATCACCAGTATGCTATTTGGGGAGTAAATGTAAAATATCTTTTATATTTAAAAAAAATTCTTAAATTTAACTGTTAAAAGAGTATAAAATTTTTGATATGTGAAGAAGTAAAATTCATGGCAATTCTAAAAGAAAAGATGGAGAATGAAAACATGCTGCTGCGGAGTTCTCACATTTTTGAGTTGTCAGTGAACTATTACTTTGATCAGATTTCAACTTTGACAAGTTAAAAATGAGGAGAGAGTGAAAGTATATGGTTGTAAGGGTCATACATTCTATACAAAATGGTAAAAATATTATTTAAAGGTAGACTGTGCAGATCGAGAAAGACAAGCATTCAATCATTCCCTCATAGATGATCTATAGAGAAATCAAGCAAACAAATAAACCAAAACAAACAAAAATCAACTTTCAATCTAATAAAACCAAATTGGTAGTTACCAGAAGGAAAGGGTAAGAAGGTGCGCAAACTGAGTAAAAGGGGTCAATTATATGGTGATGGATAGAACTGAACTGCTGGTAACAATATAGTCTATACAGATGCTGATTTATAATACTGCACACCTTATACTTAACTGTTGTCCTAATGTTACTTCAATAAAATTAAAAACAAAATGAAATAAATGTAGAGTATATGTTCAAGAAAAATATTGTGAATCCGACAGCAATACATACCAAAAAGCGGAGATATTGTTAATGAAACTATTATGTAGAAAACATCAAACACTAAATAATATTCAATTAACACAACAAGATGAATGAGAAAACAAAGAATGAAAAGCTGGTGGAGTAGCGATTGGGTACAGTACACATACATCCTGGGTTCACGACCCAGGGTCAATGGGAACCATCAAGCTGAACAACTAAATAAAATAAGATACTTATATCTCCTCTCTCTTCCTGACTGCCTGGCTCTGCTTGCCTTCATATCTGCCAGCACCTTTTCCTTTAAAAAAAAAAAAGGAAAGAAAAATGAGACAAACAAATAGGGTGATTTGATAGCAGAAAGATGAAAACCGTACCACGTTAGTAATATAAAAAAATGAGTATAAAATACTGAAAAAAAAAGAGGTTTTCAGACAGAATATAAAGCACAACTCAAAGACATTCTATAAAAAAACTCACTATTTAAAAAGAAATACATATTTTAATATACTAAAATATAAAACTACAGATTAATTAAAAAACAAAAAGTAGAAAAAACATTTATCACATAAGTATTAATTAAAAAGAAGCTGGTATTACTGCCAGGAAAGGAAATGTTACCAGAGAAAAAATAAATAGTTTAAAATGATGAAAGAGTTAATCAATCAAGAGGACATAACAATCTTAAATGAGTGTATACCAATCATCATCTTCAAAATACAATGAAGTAAAATTTGATAGAACTGAACATTTAAATCCAAAATTATAGTTCAGAAGCAAAAAAATACAGTATTAATTCACTTATATTTATGTTTTCCAACTTCATTATAATATCATTTTCAAGATTTTATCTTTCACTGAGTCACATCTTCAAACAATTTAAATTAAAAAAGCAGAAAGGATTCTGCCAGCAAAGAACTTTCAGGGGTCCATTCAGAGGATTTGAGGGCTCAAGTTTCTATAATTATCTCAGTGTGCCATAGTAAGGGTCCTTTCCTTTTCAATCAGTCCTCTAAGAGTAAGTCATTGAAATTAAGCATTTAAGCTGTAGTACAACTGTGTGATCCATGGAATTAGTGTTGAGACTTTATAGATAGATGACTTTGGGATGTATAAGATATCCTTTATGATCAGTTGGTTTTCTACCTGTGCCTTGAGCTGGAAATTTCAAAATCTAAAGCTTAGCTTTTTAAGGAAAGAAGAGGAGAAAGTACCTTTTCATTTCCTCATTCTTGGTTGTTCGTTGTTTTTTGTGGTTTTTTTTTTTTTTCATTTTTGGTTGTTTCCTGTGGCCCTGAGTCAAGAACCCCCGGTCCTTGGGCTTTAAGTGGTCTACTCCCAAGTCATTGATTTAGTAATTGACCCACCAGAGTTAGTTGCTTTTTTTAATTGAAGTAACATTGATTTACAACGTTATGTAGGTTTCACTTATAGGCTTACATAACAACATCTGAATACATTACAATGTGTTGGTATCCAAAAGTCTAATTTCCATCATCATCCAATTGGTCCCTTTTACCCTTATCTTTCTGTTTTCTTTTCTGCAATTTTCCAAGCACAATCAAAAACAATGTTTCCAAAATATTGGTGGTCTCCACTGAAAATAGAAAGAGATCAGGCTACTATTCCTTGCTCCATGGCTCATTTATCATTGTGTCTCTGGGTACAACTGCATTGCTCTGTAAACTCAGCTACTCTTGGACATTTTCTCCTCACAATTCTAGCCTCAAAGGGCTTCCATAATAGTATTTCCATATGTTTCAACATCTTTATTCCTTTAACCCTGCCTTACTTCTTTTGGTAGTCTACTAAATTCTCTGTTAAAATTCTTTGAGTGAATTTTGTTTTCCTTTTGCACCTACTGACAAGGCATTAGTGCCAGCAATTGCTACGCCCAAAATGAATTCTGGATCTAGGTTACTCAAAAGTTAAGCAATTATAAGTGAAAATATGGATGGCCTCCTTGCTAAGGAAATTTTCAGCAATGGCAATTGCTGGTTGTATGTGGTGACATCTTGTACTCAAATTATCACTGGTGTTTATATAGAATAGGATACCAATACAGGGCAAGTCTTTGGATGATCAGGTGGCTATAAAATTTTACAACTGGTCAAATCCAAACAGGAGTGATTGAACAGGAGAATCTAGATATAATCTGTAGAATAATCACTACGATGTAGAACAGAGTAGAGAAGAGCAGAGTATGATTTAAGGGAGATGGCAAATGTACTCTAAGAAATATGCTGGATGTTCTCATGAGTGTCTTTTTTTGCTGATTTTAATTAAACAATTCAATAACTTTTTCTAGTACCAACACATATAGCAGCAGAGGCAATTGTCAATAGCCCTTTGATATTTATCTCTACTTTAGACAAAAAGAAAAAAATATCTTAGACATGCAAAAACCATGAATTTTTCTCAAAATCTAGGAGAAATTTCATTTTTATGATAATATGAAAATAACTCATGTATTCAAGTTTTGCTGATAGTGCTATCTATATAAGGCAGAGTTCTGCCTTATGAATATACAGGGAATGAATATGCAAGTTTTGTTATTTTCAGACATTTTTTAAGACAAAGAAATTATTACATGACATTTTTTCCACCAGCTAATTGATATGCTAATTCTTAAACTAGAGGTATGGTTTCTGGGACCAAGCCCATATGGTAATTTTTTTAAATATTTTTCTCCTTAAATCTAATACATTGAAACGGATGAAAATATCTTATGAGAGATTTTCTAGTTCCACAAATATAGCTAAACTAGATATCTTGCATCTTTCCTGCTACGTAACAAATAAAAATGCCCAACTGGGACACATAGCTTTGAAAGCAGTGAAGGACCTTGCATGAAAACAGATGAAGTCTATGTGGCAGGAGCTAAGTGGATACAAAACATAGGGAGGAGTAAGCAATGAAGCCACCAGAACTCCTGGGACCAATAGTTACCTTGAACCAGATCCTGTGCCCTAGAGTTGTGATCTGAGATCACCTTTATAAAACCACAATTTTAGGAAATGGAAAAACAATTCACCTAACTCTTCTATTTGAATGAAAGGAGAAGGAAAAAAAAAAACACAGATTTCCCCTGCTGATCTGATGTTTACTGGCCTGCCTTTGGTTTGGAGTCTAAATCTATACTGCTTGTGTGACCCTTGATACATAAGCAGAAAACTATAACATAAAGTGGACCTGGTTACAGGTACCTGGTAGAAGCAACTACAAATCCTATTAAGGTACAATATTGATTGACAGCTCTCTTACCAACAAAATAAAATGAAGTATCTTCGGTGTGTTCAGAGAAAATAATGGTCAATCTAGACTCGTTTACACAGCTAAAGTGTTTTTTAAGACTGAGAACAAAATAAAGACAAATGAAGAGAAAGTGAAACAGTCTGTTTGAAATAACACTCAATAAAATAACTTCTTCAAGAAGAAAAACTGGTCCCAGAAAAGGAATATAAAGATGTAGCTAAAGATATACATAAATATACTTTGATTATATAAAACATTAGTCAATGTTTAATTTAGAAAAGCAAGGCATTTTTAAATTTTAAATATTCTCTGAAGGGGTGATGGTAAATAAAATATTCCAAGGACTTTGGATTTGATAAGGGGAGAAGATAATAAAAATATTTAATAACTTCAGGAGGTAAGCATATATGTATATATATATCCATATATATATATATCCATATATATATACATATATAAATGCTCAACTTGCAAAAGTAACTATTAAAATAACAGAAGAAATAGTTTCCAAATATTAGAAGAGTATAAAATTTTAAAGCTAGAAGAAACTTTAATCACTTTATAAGGAGCCAGAAGGCAGAGGATAGAGGGAGAAAGAACAGAAGGAGAATATATTGAAGATTCAAGAAGATTTATGTACTGCTTTGTATTTGGCAATATCGGAAACATGTTTAAACATACCAATTCACTTAATATCAGCAATGAACTTATGATGCAACTACTATCATTTATCCCATTTTACAGCTACAATCCTTGGGCAGAGATTTAAGATCATTCAAGAGTAAAGCCAAGATTCAAACCCAGGCAGACTGCCTCAAGAGTCCGTGTCTTTAAATATATTTTTCAAAAACCTATATAATTTAGAAATAAATAACAAATATAAAAATTTAAATAAACACGGTGACTAAAATTTTCAGTCTTCTAGTAAATGTTTGCTAAATTAGAAACAAAATCCAGCAGCTTGATAAAGATCTAAAGCAACATAAGAGCGATATGTTGGCTCTATCAACAGTCTGTTCATTTTTATTGATTAATATTTTGCCATGTGCCTAGACCATGATTTGTTTTTCCATGCCCATGATTTGATGGACAGTAGGTTGTCTTCCATTTGGGACTATTATGAATAAAGCTGCCATGACCTTATCTCCTTAAGTACTTTTATGGACATATGTTTTCATTTCTTTTGCATAAAGATGTAAGACTAAGGAAATGCTAAACAGTGATTCAAAGTGCTTGTACCATTTTACAAATCTATCAGCAATATATAAAAAACATTATGGCATTCTTACCACATCCTTTTATTTTAGGATTTTTTATTTTATTACAGTGTGTGTATATTAAAATTTCATTGTGATTTTAATTTTCATTCCACTGATCATTAATAATCTCAAGCAGCTTTTCATCTGCTTGTGACTCATAGATATTAAATAGTGAAGTCTGTTTCAATCTTTCGTCTATTTAAAATTCTACTTCTTCCCCTTTTCCCTGTTATTCTCCTTATTTTTATTAACATTATTCATTCTTATCAATGGTGTTATTATCATTAATAATAGCCTTATTGTTATTAGTTTAGTTTCAAGGATGCTTTATAACTTTTGGGTACAATGTCAGATATATGTATTACAAATATTATCCCCAACGGGTAGTTTGATGTCTAATTTTCTCAGCAGCTTTTCTGAAAAGCAGTTAACTATTTTCCTGAATATAATATATATGTAATATATAAACATAATACAAAAATGTCTAAGAAATCTCAAAAAATTCCATTATAATTAATGCATGAATTTAGCAAGATCTCATCATATATCAATATACAAAAATCTACTGTACTTTTGTATACTAGAAACAAATTATTAGAAATTTTTCAATATATCATGTATATAAGCATCAAAATTATATTTACAGATAAATTCAACAAAATATGTGGAAAATGTTAACAACAGAAACTACAAATATTACTGAAAGAAATTAAAGTTTTAAATAAATGGTAAACTATACTTTTGTTCATAGAATGGAAGATTTTATATTCTTGAGATATTAATGTATCACAAATTGATTTACAAATTTTATGAAATTCCAATCAAAAGTCAGAAATATTTTTGCTCAAAATTCCAAGGTGATTTCAATATTAAAATATTAATAAAACAATCAGTGAATAGTTAAAATCCTATTTTCTAAGCAACATAAAATATAAGGTTTTCATATGAATTTATTTATGAGAATTCCAGTCATTATATCTGTGATGGAACATATTCATTGATTTTAATTAATTGAAAACTGCTTGATAGAAACTCTATGGAGTTATGATTTTTTAGAAGTGACACATTAATTTGCATAGTCATTCGGCAGCAGGTAACTAAAAATTTTATGAGTTATGGATGATTTTACTAAGCCAAAATACAACAAAAATTACACTTTTGTGTAAATTTTAAATTATTGATATTAACATAATTTTGTTACTTTATTGCCATTTTACTTTTAAGTTCTTAATATTTTATCAAAGCAATACAATTCTATTATCAAAAGAAATACATATACATATCTATGAATGTATGTGTATTTAGCTATGTGAAAACAGATATGAGTTTTCTGTTGTACACAGAGGAAATCCCATTGGGCTTCCATGGGTTCCATATTTACTCATCACATTGCTTCTGGGACCAATACACAACTTCAAAGGTAGGGAAAAGTGATTAGAGGCAATGAGTGCTTTCTCTTTGCTCAACATCACTGATCAAATAATCTGTCTGTGCCCATATAACAGGCCTAAGAAAATTGTGTAGTTTTATTAGTGGTAACTTTCCAGAATCAATAACTTTTCTAATGAATATAAAAGCCTGGGTGCTTTGCAGTCCAAATTCATGCAATTGGATTGCTTGTTGTAATCAAACAGTGGCATTAACATTCTGATGTGATAAAATAAGTGTTTAGTAATTTAGTCCTCAACTGCTTCTGGCATTTCAACTCTTTGTTGGCATATAAGGCAGAAATTTCTCTTGTAGTAAAAAAGTAATTTATTGACTTTTTTTAATCACCTACAATGAATAGGCTATTGGCTGTGCAAGACTTTCTATTCAGACACTGCTGGATGGAAGTCGGCTCAGACTAACCTTAACAAATTGAAATTCAATCCAAATCAATAAGGCATTTTATTCAATTTGGCCATGGAATAGAAACAATCATCACATTTCATAATAAGCATGTCTAATTTCAATTTTCATACTATGTATTTATTTCATATAATCAAGCATAACTGCTGGCCTTGTTCCTTTGAGTTGCCATTCTATAGCTGTGCATTTAGCAGGTAAATATTTTGAAAGTGGTGAGGGAAAAGTGTACCTAGCCATAATGATGAAAACTTGATAGAAGTCTACCTAGAACTTGTAAATGTTCCTAGGACTTCAGAACAATTATATTTTCTCATTTTCTACATAAATATTGTATACATAATAACATATCATCATATTTATATAGCAGATAGTTTGCCTCCATAAAATATTTCCGAAAGAGGAAAATAATAAAGCCTGTGAATTAGATTAAGTAGCCTTAGGTCAAAATATCCTATGCTGGGCTATCAGCAGTGGTTAAGTACACAATCAGTCTATTCATCAACAGATTCATCTGTGATAATATTGGTCTCTTGTAGGTCAGCTGAGACACCCTGGTTACTTAAATATCTGATGGAAGGTCAGTGTCATCAGAGGGGTTGGAGGCAAGTGTCTGTCATCCTCTGAAAGCTGGCCTGGGCTTATTTAGTGGTCTCAGGACCCTTCAGGTATAGCAATAAATAAGTCTGAATACACATTTTTCAATTTTTCACATGCATATTTGCTCCTGTTTGTCAAAGAAAGAGACATCAGATGCCAAAGTCAAAATGAGAGGTCCAAACTGCAGCACACAGATATAGATCTACAGACCAGTAAGAACAAACTGGAGTCTTTCTTGCATTGGATCAACCACATGTCTTCACTGAAGCACCAGCCGGGTCCTATTCTTGTAGTGCCCCAGGCTGCTGATCAATTATTGGTATATTACTTTCTCCTATCGACTAGTCTGAGCTGCATAAGATATAAATATCTTTTTGATTAACCCTTGAAAACAAAATAAAGTAGAAATTTGTATGAAAGTAAGGTATTTCAGTGACCTTGCTTCTAATTTTAAAGTTTCAAAATGTAAGTAATACATTAATTTTTGAATTTTCAGGTTCTTTATTCATTCTAATTCCAGATTTATAATATTGTCCAATATTTTATAAAATGCCATTGACTACATTTCCAACACTCTGATTTTTTCAAAGTGATCATCCTATATGAAATTACAAACTTAAATTCTATAATTCCTATCCTCTTTACCTTTTAATATATTTTTCCAACAACTCTCTGAAACTCTGTATAATTAATTTTCTACTGTGTTCTGGTCTGTTTCTCCCACATAAGAATGTATGTTACTTATACAGCCAAAATTCTGAAATGCACCATCCCCACATAGGTGTTCAATAAGGCTTTTTGGAATGAATTGCATAGTTGAACTCTGCCAGAACACCATATATAAACCAAGTGAACTGAATGCAAGGCTCACTCTGAAGTTTAATTTGGATTGGATGAAGTCACATTTGGAACGCATGTAGAGCTACCTTCCTCTGGAGGACAGTTCTTGTCTCCTCCCAAACAAATATACAGATTATTATAAGGTTTCTAGGGAAGAGGAATTCATGTGTGTGTGTGTGTGTGTGTGTGTGTGTGTGTGTGTGTGTGCATACAGGGGTGTGTATGTATTCGCAAAATATATTTATAGAGGAAATCCACTGCTCTATTATTGTTTTATGATTTATTTCATCCTTCCAATAGAGCTCCATCAAGTAAAAAGCATGAAAAAAAGAACTAAATGTCTAATCTGGTTGAAACCTGAATTACACCCATTTAAAATACAACACATTTTTATTATTAAATTTTAGCCAGCTACTTTACTTCATACATTTATTATTTCTAACACCTTTTATGGGACTCTTCTGGGAACTCTATATAAAATATCATGTAATCTGCAAATAGAGTTTCACTTCTTTGTTTCCAATTTGGGTAACTTCTATACCCTTTTCCTGCACTAGCCAGGATTTCCAACATCATATTAAATAAGAGTAATGTGAATGGATACCCTTGTGTTGCTTCTGATCTTAGAAGAAAAGCATTCAGTTCTTCCCTACTAAGTAGATACTGGCTGTGAGTTTGTTATATATAGTTATTATTATGCTCAGGTACATTCCATCTAATGCCTTTTTGGGGGGAAGGATTAGTCTCCTCATCTCCATCCTCCATGATTAGAAAGGAGTTGGCTTGAGCTGTAAAAAATACATGTTCCCATCAACAGATGACTGAATAAATAAGATGTGGTATATATTCATAATATAATACTTCTCAGATATTAAAAATATAAAATCCTGCCATTTGCAAGAAAATGGATAAACTCAAAAGTGTTTTATACTTATTAGTAAGATAAGTCAGATGAGGAAAGACAAACACTGCTTGATTTTACTCATGTGTGGTATATAGAGCAAGCAAACAAATGAACTAAATAAAACAAACTTATAATAAACTATAAGTCCAAGCTATATAATATGGTTATCAGAAGAGAATGGGGGAGTTGGGCATATTGACTAAAAGGATCTAGTAGTTATCTTATTGTTACACACACACACACACACATAAAGATGCTGATAAATAATGATGCACACCTAAAACCTATAAAATGTTATAATGTGATGTTACTTCAATAAGAAAATTACTTATAAAAGAAAGAAGCAGGCTTTTCCATATTCTTCTGTATTTTAGCTTCCTTCTACTCAGGACAACAAACCAAAGACTTGGTCTTTAGCTTTTGCACACTAAATAATTATCACTTCCATTTTTGCAGTCATCCAGAATTGTGTCTGGCAAAAGGAGAACTAAAAAGTATAGGAAATTCTTTCTCACAGGATTTGGTGTTCAAACCTGTTCAAAATTTATTTCGATTGTGAGAAATTAATTTTACCTAACTTTTTAAACTCATAAATCAGAATTTTTTCACAGGCTGTTTGATCCTTTGGGATCATTATGGATGAAAATAATATACTTGAGAAAATAAAAATTTATATTTTTCAAAGTATACACATATTTCCACACTTCTGTTTTAATATTATATTGACTTTTTCATTATAATATGCTTTTTCTTCTTTAAAAATATTTTATTGAAGTAGCTTTTTATGAAGTGAGTTAAGACGTACACCTTCCTTCTCCTATTGTAATCTCAGTTCTGTTGTCAATATACTAGGGTTATTTTTTATTTTGTCTGTTTGTTTTCCATCCTTCTATTCCACACATGAATGAGATTTTCTGGCATTTGTCTTTTTCCTTCTGATTTTCTCTCTCAGCAAAAGCCCCTCTAGCTCCACCCAAGTTGTCACAAAGGGCAGGATTTCATTTTTTGAGAACTGTGTAGTATTCCATTGTGTATGTTTAATATAATATCTTTATCCATTTATCTGTCAGTGGGCACTTGTTTCCAGTTCTTGGCTATTATAAATAATGCTATAATAAACATGGGGTACATCTATCTCTTCAAATTAGTGGGGTTGGGGCAAGGGTGGCGGGTTGGCAAATACCCGGAAGTGAGATAACTGAATCATATGAAATTAGCATTCTCAGTTAAAAAAAAAATCTCCCTACTGTTTTCCATAATGGCTGCACATTTTACACACTCACCAACAGTGTAAAAGGGTTTCCTTCTGTCTTTATCTTTACCAACACTTGTTCCTAGTCTTTTGGATAATAGTCATTCTCACAGGTGTGAAGTAATCACTTTTTTGTTTTGACTTGTTTTTCCCTAAGAACATAAGATAAGGAATATCCATCCATTTATGTCTTCTTTGGAAAATATCTATTCAGATCTTCTGTCCATTTTTTTAAATTAGATTGCTCACTTTTCTGTTGTTGAATTGTGTTAGTTCTTTATATATTTTGGAGATTAGACCCATGACAGATTTTAATGTATAACTCTCTTCTCCCATTAATTAGAATTTTTTTTTTTTCATTTTGGTAATGTCTTTGTGCAGAAGCTTTAAGTTTGATGTAGTTCCATTTATTTATTTTTGCTTTTGCTTCTTTTGCTGGACTCAAGTCCCTAAAAACCTCTTTAAGGCCAATGTCGTGGAGCATATTTCCTGTTTTCTTCAATGTATTTTATGGGTTCTGGTCTTACATCCAAGTCTCAAATATATTCTGAATTTTTGTGTAAGGTGTCAGGCAGTGATCTAGTTTCATTCTCTTGAATGTGACTGTCAGTTTTCCCAACACCACTTGTTGAATACTTTTCTTTTCTACCTGGGGCAAGCCTTTCAGCTCTAGGAAGAGGGTTGGTACTACTAGACCCCAACACTAACCACAGGTTCTAGGTACAAGGCCATGTTCATGAGAAATAGATTGACTTCTCCTACCCTTTATGATGATATGTGTTCCTTCCCTTTGTGGAGCTACCGGTCCCTGTTCTTTTTCAAAGGCCATCATTGTTAAACGGATATAATTTTGTTGTGTCTGTGAGGCTATGAACTCTAGACTTAACAGTCTACCATCTTGGAACAATCTTTAGAAACATATATACTTCTAAACATATATATATATAAATCTTTCTAAAAACAAAATAACTGCATTTCAAAGAATCTAAATTTTCTGACTAGAGAGTTAAAATGATAATAAAATTGTGCTATATTTAAGGACAGGAAATCATTTTATTAAAACTTTGCTCTACATTGTTGAATAATTAGTAGACTGTTAGATATGCTTAGGAGACTGAGACATTAATGGTTCCTATTATAAGATGGTTTTACATACAAGACAATTTCAAGGCATCAAAAGTGGAGTGAAAGGTAACTCCCCCAAAATATGTTCATATTCAAATCCCTGGAAAATATAAATAATAACTTATTTGGAAAAAAGTCTTTGAAAATGTAATTAAGGATTATGAGATGCCAACATTCCAGATTAAACTGTTTGCCCTAAATCCAATGACAAAAATCCTTGTTAGAGCTGGAAGAGGAGAAGACAGGATAACTCCATGTGAAGGCAATGACAGAGATCAGAATGAGCAGCCATAAGCCCAGGAATAGCAGCAATCACCAGAAGTTGAAAAAGGCAAGGAACAAAATTCCCCCTGTAGTCTTCGAAAGAAGCATGGTCCTAACTGGCATATTGAATGTGTATTTCTGACTTCTGGAACTTCAAGAGAACACATTTCTGTTGTTTTAAGAAACCTAATCTGGTGTGCCCTGGTGGAGTAGCAGATAGGTTCACTACCTCTGCCAAAGCACAGTCCTCATACATCCCAAAAGCCTCAATTCACGTCCTGGGTCCAGGGCCTGCGTCAGGGGAGCACAACCAAGACGTACAACTAATTAGAAATGAAATAAAATGCTTTCCTCCTCTGCTCCTGCCTGCCTACATACTCGGCTTCATTCCTGCCTACACCATTCCTTTGAAAAAAATAAAAGGATACCTAATTTCTGGAAACTTGATACAGCAGCCACAGGAAACAAATGCCGCTTGTGTATTAGATTAACTGATAATGAGACAATGCTGCAACTAGTGTTATTCAGTAGAAAGACTGTTCTCTGTTCAATCCACATTCTGACATTCACTAGATGTGTACCCTTGACCAAATTAAACTTTCACATTTAAATTTTTATAAGTTAAAAAGGAATAATACTATCTATGCCATTTATCATAAAAATCAGATGAGATAATAAACAACACAAGACCAGCCATATAACAAGACTTCAAGTGATCATTGATGTTATATCATTTCCATTAGCAATAAATACTTGGTATTTAGCCTCTTTTCCTGTAAAACAGACAAAATAAGCAACTTGTAGGGTTCAGATGAAGATGAAGTTATATGAGGGACTAATTAATCTTTAGTTTTATTCTTTTATTAAACATGAAGTATTATATTTATTTTAGACATTCAATTACTTTTCTCCTCTTCAGGACAGTGTTTTTCCTGAGTCTACTGAATTGTTAGTGAAAAGTTTACTGTATCTTCTGTAGTAAAATTGGTTTTTTAATACTGCATTCATTGTCTTCTCTTATTGAAATAACAAAATTATAAACTACCTTCCTTCCCTTCATACAGTTTTATGGTGTACTACACAGTACTTTAATATAATAACTTATATTAAATAATATAGTAGTATATGGTCAATTGCCACCAAATATATATTTTTCTGTAGAATATCAATATAGTTTTAATTGTTTTTTATAAGTTACCTCCACAATCTTTTGTTTACCATATTCTATTTAGCAATAACAAAGAAGTTGTCCTTGATATCTAGGAACTGTATACTATCATCCTCTGAGGCCAGTTTTCTGATGTCATTAGACCACCTATATTATTTTTATTAGGACCCGCTTAGATTTGCTGATTCTGATTTTTGCCTGATTTAATTGTACACAATATGCACTTTTCAAAAACTATACCACAGTTCAGTCCTGTGCTAGGCATCAACATAGAATAGTAGACAAAATAGAAATGAAGTCTGTCCTTACATCTTAGACTATTAATGAATATGTATAACTATAATCAACACTATGAAAATAGATCACAAAATACTATGAGATACTATGAACACATACATACCAGGGTTTCTTAGGTTAAATTTAAAGATTTATAGAAGATTTTTCTGAGCTTAATACCCAAAATGAAGATTTAAAAGATGAACAGAAGTTATCCCTGTGAAACATGGGTGGTAAGTAGAAAAGAATGTTTCAGACAAAAATTCTTGATTCAAGAGATACCATGGTGTGGTTTAGGAACTGAAAATAAGGTGGGCCTAGAAGATATATGTGTCAATTTGAACCAGTGTAAGGATAGGCAAGACAACTTGAAGTAGTGAAAGCCTATGAGTCTGTGGAAATATATAGAATTCCACTTGAATTTGATAAATTTTGACTTGTTTTGTAGAAGCAGCTACCTTAAAAATACTTGAAGCCAGAAAAATAAAAACAAATGCTGAATAATAAAGCAAACAAAAAGATAAATAAAACATACACAAACAAATAGACATTGATCACAGAAATGAGGTTACCAGAGAGGAAAGAGATGGGTGTGGAGTGGGAAATATGGCTAGTGAGGGTACAGTGGACAATGATACAGGACTATTTGAACCTTGGTGGCATGGTATCGTGTAGTTGAAGAAGTATAAATCAACACTCTTAAAACATACAGTGTTGTGAATCAATATTATCTTAATAATAATAAAAATAATAATAACAATAACAATGTTTTGAATACATAATTTGGAAAGAAGAGTTTAATCTATTTACATAACTACGTAAGTGTATGTGTTTTTATACACACGTATAGACACAGCTACATGTTTTTGGAAGGGTTAATTCTTTAAAAGAAAAATAAAAAATTCATTAGTCAATCACAAAAACATTTTGAGAACAGAGGGTGATATAAAACATGACTTTTCTTCTCAAGAAGTCTGTCTGTCCAAAGAGAACTGATCGTGAATGAGCATGAAGGGGTCTAATGTCCACCTAATGTTGCCAATTGTCCTTTCTTTCACCTAGTTGTTTCCTCTCCACCCGTTATCCGCTCAATAGTTTCTATTCTACCTGCCACGATAGGATGCCAAGTACTTATAGGAAGTGTGCTATTAACCCCAGATAGGTGTAATAAGGCACAGGGGTGTCCCAATTCTGAATAGAGTAGAGAAATCCAGTAACCCCGCTGGGTTCTTGTATGACCCGAAATTACAGAGCAGAATGTCTTTGAGGTATGTCTCTGAGGTTGGGGTCAAAGGTTCATGAATACCTGTGTTTACTGGCGTGAGGCCACTAGACAGTGAGAGAAAGAGAGGAATACTGTTTTCTAAAGGATGAAAAAATGATAAGGCTATAGAGAGTTTGTTGCCAGAGAAAAGAGGACTTGACAGGGAACTAGTAGCTGACAAGAGCAGATGGAGACAATGTACAACATCTCTGCAGAATCCAATGTGCAGAGATGACTACAAGAACAGACCCCCGCAACCCCACCTCCACTTCACATACCTGGCATAAGAAATGCTTCCAAGAATTAAAACTGGAGATTAATTAATACTGACCCTGGAGAAAGAGGGTATCAAAATTGCCTGAGGAGATTCTTAATAAATGGATACCAAGTTTCTACTACCTATGAAATGGGATTCTCAAAATAAAATGACATTCATTTATAGAAGAAATAAGTTACAATTTTTTTCACCCATGAAATGTGTCCCGAGAATTATATACGCTATAAGAACAAAGTCTTATCTGGTCCTTTTACTTTTAACAAATGTTCCTCCCTACTAATATAGGATAGGAATAAAAACAGCAGGATCGAATACTGCAGTCCATAAAAACAATTCTGATTAATAGGAATGACTACTTTTGTGAAAATTATTACAGATACCTTTTGCAACATATTCAAGAACATATCATAGCTATTCTGATACAGTGTTGTCAGGCAAGAAAAATAATATACTAAACTTGTTCCCTGTCTCCACACTTTTTCTTAACTCACAGAATAATAGTATTTTTTAAATGTCTATGCATGAATTTACTATTTTATTAACGACAAGAAAGCATTCTCTTGAGAGAAATTAAAATTCTCAATTACTTTTATTACAGTTAATTATTTTAATTTAAATATTGTATCTGTTTTCTAAATTAAAGTCAGCTAGAAATTTGTCATCAGTGGCTCTAATGCTTTTTCCTGAGTTTTATTATTGTTTTGAAGAAATTTTTCTTAAATATGTTATCAGAATTTGAGAGAAAATATTGATTTATCTTGAAATATTCAAGCTAAAAATCCATTATTAAAAGGATTTTAATAAATGTTTGCAAGATATATATTGCTTGGATTTTCAAGTGATATTTACTTTAACAAGGATTGATTTTTTTTTTAAAAAAGCATTATAAGACTTGTGAGTTGACACACACTTTTAGTTTCTTTTTTAAAAGTCAATTAAATTGAATAGCAATTTTGTTGAAAGAAAACATTGACAAAATTGAATTAACTATAAAAATGGCAAGTCACCTGAAATGAATATTATGGAGACTCACAAAGTAAAAAACAAAAAAGGCACAGTGGTTATTATATCTGTATAAATTATGATGTAGAATTTTGTTCAGTTTCCTAATTCAAATTATGTTCAATATCCTGTTCCTTATTTGTTCATACCTCTAGATAGAAGCAATAAAGTAAATCACAAATATAAACTAAGTTTATTTTGCCAGTGGTATTTGGCAAACAATTGCTTTAGAGATCATTGTGGCTGATCAATTTAATTAGCTGTCAGAATCAATGAACCATAGGCGAATAAGGTGAATTGCAATCACACAAGTGACCATTTATTCAAGGCAAAGATATACCGAATTTGGTGTTGGTTGTTTTAGCTCTCCATGATTTAAGAGTACTATCAGAGGACTTGTCCTTCTCCATTTAAAATCCACAGTTCTGCAGTGCCTACCAATTCCAAACGACAACTTGTGCTTTCACAGATTTGGTTTTGAATTATCAGGTATCTACTCCAAGGCCATTTGGAACTTACCCTTATAAAACCCATCAGGACTAAGTGCTACCCAGATATCTTCCAGTATGCTTACACTGAGATTATATACAGAAAAGTTAGAATGTAGAAATATAATGGATGACCTCTCACTACAACCCATCTGATATAAGCACACACTTTCAGATAGCACCCGGGTCAATAAGTCAGACTGATTAATGGCTGTGAGCCATTTAGAAGCAGTGGCAGTTCAAGACAATAAATCTTACATTAAAGCCAAGACCTAGTCAGCTCTTTTGAAGAAGACAAAGAAGCAAATATGTGGTACAATGACCACAAATGTGAAAAATATAACTGAACTTGTCTGGACAGACAAGTGGGGAAAAAAATCTACACACACTAGGTACAGGTATAGAAAATATCAGAGACTCCTAAAAGAAATCAGCAACATCAAATAAAAACATGGAACATGGTCATCTTCCATTTTGGAAAAGTTCCATTTTGGAAAAGACATTTTAGTATCTTAAGTACATGTATTTTCAAATTTTAAATATTTTTTTAAAAAAATAATGTCTGTAACAAAGACAAATATAAGGATTTTATTTTTAAATACCAGTATCTGTTAATCTGATTCTACAGAGCAGAATTTCCTTGGAGAAACTAAAAACCAAAACCATTTAATAAAGATAGTTCTATGTTAAAAATGGCAAAGCCCAAAGACATATAATGTCCTAAAAGGAAATTAGTTATACCTCTTTTAATCCTAAGGGAGAAAAATTTGTTCAGAGAGAAAAATCTTTTCTGAAGAATGACTCAGATCTAATGTTCAATTAAACACATACACACACACACACACACACACACACACACACACACACTCCCCTACTAACTATTATTTTTATTGAGTTCTCCAACTGCTATGATGATTATGATCATTCATTTAGGTAAAGATCATCTTTAATTTTATTGCATTCTGAACAGGGATTGATAAGATTTCATTTAGCATCTTAACTATTGAAATCAAGAAAAAACCTTTTAGTGGAATATGATCTAGCTGATAGCAAGAAATCAATAGTGAATGCTGAGCTGAAACACTTCCTTCTAGAGTGTGGACAAGGAATGATGAGTGGGAATATTAGCAAACAGGAAAACTGGTTTCTGTCAGGTCTCTAGCCTCCTCTCCCTGTGTCTAACATAATGAAGTATCTTGTGGTTATTTGGAGTTGTTGATGAGAGAAGATTTTAGGGATTTCTTCTCAGGTTGAAGAGTCAATGGGAAAAATAAATACACTAATTCTTTTTAAAAATGTAAAATGTTCTTCCCTTGTAAAACAGAGATAGAACAACTAAAAATATCTAAGCAAAGTCTTTTTCTCCGTGTCATAGAGAAAGAAGCTTTACCAAAACTGTATGAGAGTTGTACTGAATTACAGAGTATCTAATCCTAATATATCCCAGCAAACTTGAACTTCTACACAGATGATAAAATGGTCACTGTTTATTAAGTGCTTTTTATCTACCCGGGACTTTAAGCATGTGGTCTCATAATCCTTCCAACAACCCTTGGAGATAGAATCCACATCCTACAGATAAAGAAGTGAAGACAGTTTCCTACTTCCCTAGGATTATGTGGCTTGTAAGATATGAGGCTCATGTTTAAGCTTAGAGCAACCTGATTTCAAAAAATATCTTCTGTCTATAGCAACACAACATCTCTCAATTTAGTTGCCAGAAAGGGATGCTTATGGTGGGAGAAACATGCTGTAGGATAACCCAACATGTCCAACTAAATGTTCATAAAGCACCAGGAACTAATATTTTAAAATCCAACTGAGAAAAATTATTCCTATACTTTCAGATTTATCATTCCTTTTCACCTCTGAAATAATGAGGAAACACAGGGTCAGTCAAACAAAAAAGAAAATAGCTCTTTTGCTGGCCTCATTGAAGGTCAGGTCTGAAGGCTGTGGAGAGCATTCTAGGGCAGCAGAAGGAAGTGCTATCGACTCAGAGAGATGTCAAAGTGCTTTCAGGATGAACTGATGACTGAAAAAAAGATTAAAGGTTATTCAGTGAGGCAAAAGCATATTAAAGGCTATTCACTAAGCAGAAGGTTGGGCTTTGTGATCAAAAGCATTTGCATTTGAATCATCCACACTTGTCAAAAAGAGTACATACAGATAGAAAGGAAGAGGACTCATGATGTGAGGTTAATAACCTTAACCTGGATGCTCCCCCAAAAGAGAAGTTGAACAAATAGAATGAAGATGACCATAGGGATAGCCCTCGTGGCTAACGCCTGAGGAAATGGTGTTTTAGAATTGGATTTCACTAATTGAAAGCAATGAAATAAGGCAATGAAACAAAAGCTTTCAGAGAAAGGACAAAAGAGTAAATTTCAAAATCTTATGATGCTAAGATACTGAGTTTTTTGTTGAGAACATGCACAAGGCAACCAAACACTCTAAGTCTGTAACTTTCTTTAAAAATGTCCATTGTATAATCTATCATATGCCAAATCTCATACAAATATAAATGCTAGTTATGCATTGATTCAGGGGGCAAAAATAATGAGTTAAATAATTCAGTATTAAATTTGGTTTAACTACTAAAATAAATTTGATCAATATTACTACTCAAAAACTTGATCACATCAATATTCTATCTTGACATACATATCCACACTTAAATAAAAACATTAAAGAGTTTCTGGAAAGAGAATAGAAGAAAAGGGAAAATCTTATATGGAATTTCCTTTTGAGTTCCCTGCTCACAATTCTAGTTAAACGCGTCATTTGAATGCACGCTATCTACTCTCCCTTAAGAAAATTAACTGAAAGGCAAATAAAGAAATTAAAAAATCTAGAAGCCCACAAGCACAAAAAGACTGGGAGAAGTACTCATAAGATTAATCAGAGGATATAAGATGAACACATGTTGCAAATGTAACAGATTTCACTGATGAGTCGAAACTACAATTCAAGCTCCAGAAGAGAAGAAATAGCGTTCGCCCAAAAGATTTCAGAAAATTATGCAATTTTGATTCACCTAACAGATGAGAAAATATGAGACAAAAACTGGGTGGCTGGATGACAAAAGCTAACTTATCAGTTTTAACACTGTCCATCAAAGAAGGGTATGCCTTACTTACAAGCATCCTCCTTGTCTATGAAATCCATCCCTCTAATAAGCTTCAGACAGTTTTCTTATAATTTTGGTTCCTACAGAGGGTAACCTGGTGATCTAAGTGATCATAATCACTTCTGTGCACACTCTAATCCAGAAACTTGTGCTCAAGTTCTCTAAGGGGAACTTTACATTTCTTATATAACTATCTTGCTAAAATAAGCAAGGATAAGGATCACAACCAGCTCACACTGTTTTTTTTTGTTTTGTTTTCAATCTGTGAGGCTAGCCAGATAGTTGAAAATAAATTGTTAAAAACAATTAGTGACCAGATTAAAGTAAAACTTTATTAGTTTGATGGTTTCAATAACCTACCTTTTAAATTATGAAACTTAAATTCTTCTCAGACTGCTTCAATCACATATAATCCCCAAAGAGGAGACGCTCTCCTGTAGACCCTGAAATTTGGCAATGCCATTAGAAAAGAATCACTCTACTAAAAAATCCCACTTGCCCACAATTCTATTCACCTATGGGACTGCCAGTCATTTTCTAGTGCATCACACTTACGAAAGGAGAGTCCAAGATGAAGAGCAGGTGAGACAAATTTGTAACATGAGAGGAACAAGATCAAATACATGAAAAGAACACAGTAGGAAAAGAGACATTATGAAATTCATAAATCATCTAAAGCTACTCCTAATATCCTTGAAGACACAAAAAGACCTACAATTAAAAAATATATAGGAGAAGAATCATCATTTAGTAATGTACAGAGGTGATAAAATTACACAAATTTAAGAAATATTAGTCATACTAAAGGCAGAAAAATGGTTGCTTGATGAGGGCATGGGAAGAGGGATAAAAGATTGCTGTGGTTGGAAGCGATACATGGGAACTGCTGGATGTCATCAATACTTAATAAATACTTTTTAATAAATACTTTTATACTTGCCAAATCATACTTGTACATTTTTCTCACCTTTATTTATAAATGTCATCTATATGCACATAATAATGCACAATGAAAAAGGGCAAAAAGGGCAACCAGAGACTTAGAAAGGGCAATACAGTTCTGACAACATCCCCCACCCCTCTTAAAGAAAAGAATAGAAGTTAAGAAATATCCTGGAATTAAGGAAAAGATAAAGGGATGTATTTTCAGTTTCAAGATGATGTTATAAAGATAGCAGGTCCCCAAAATAACACATAAAATTAGAAACAGAAAGGATAAATCCATTCTAATTTAAAACAGCAGTATGGTGGGAAGCACAAACTCAGAACAGAGAGGAGGGCTGAAAACAGTGCAAATTGAGCAGGGCTGCTTGCAGGAAGCAGTTAAGATGCTGACAGCGGGGTCACAGACACCAGGCAGTCCAGCAGATAATAATTTTCCAATGTGAGGAGCCCATCTTGAAGGGCAAAACATAAATTTCTTTCTTGAAGAAATTTGAAGATTGTCCCTGAGTCAATAGGGGAACTCACAGACTGTCCTGCCTTGTAACCAAACAGCCAGACTCCAGGACTGAACCAGCTATCTGAAACCAGATATAACTGCTGATCTTCCTCATCTAAATCATCACTTGCATCTACCTTAACCTCACACAATGTTATGTCTACATTATAACACAGTTTAAGTATAATAAATAAACATAAATCATGGCTCTAACTTCTCCATGAAATGCCTTCTACCACTCAGGGCAAACAGCTGGTTAAGGAAAAATAAAACATATTCAAAAATAAATAAACAAAATTAAGCATAAATGATTTATTTGAAAAATAAAAAATATATAGATAAAACAAATAACAGGTAAAGAAGTTTGCCAGGAAAAAAAAAAAAAAAAAAAAAAAAAAAAAAAAAAAAAAAAAAAAAAAAAAAAAAAAAAAAAAAAAAAAAAAAAAAAAAAAAAAAAAAAAAAAAAAAAAAAAAAAAAAAAAAAAAAAAAAAAAAAAAAAAAAAAAAAAAAAAAAAAAAAAAAAAAAAAAAAAAAAAAAAAAGGCCAGGGAGCAGCTAAAAATTGGAACCAGATACTTGTCATTAACTAACAACAAAAATTACAACATAATGAAACAACCACCTCACTAGACCAAAAAAAGGCAAAAACATATACTACGTAAATATGAGAAAAAATTTAGTGAGGAAGCAGAATGTGAAAATCTGAAAGGAGAATGTGGGAAAGTATAAGAAATACTGAATAATCGCACAAGGGATGACAAAATTTAAAGTAAAATAAGAGAATTTAAACACTATCAAAATATAGTGAGGGACACTGAAAAAAGAAATAAGTAAAAAAATGTAGAATAAACATAAATATAAGGATTGACATGAAATCGGTAAGTATAGAAATAAGGGCAAAAAGAGAATCAATTTAAAACTCTTTCTAAGGAATATAAATAAATCAGGCAATGAAATACATTTGTTTAAATATGTAATGAGAAGTATTTAAAGTGATCATTTTGTTCCAAGAAAAATTAACTGAGAATGATCAGCACTGAGGCACAGACTAGGAATATTAGAAAAGTTTAAAGTTGAGAAAAGAATCCTTTGAGTAGCTGGACAAGAAAATAAGTGGTCCGTGGTACTGGGTAGAGAGTGGGGTGGGGAAGGGGTGGAGAACCAAGCTCAAGCTGACTTCAGAGTCTCTAGAGCAACTGTAAGTAAAGAGCTCATGCTGGGAAGCGCCCGGGGGTCAGTCTTAACACATTACCCCTGAAATGATTGTTTTGAGGTATCCTCTCACTCTGATTTTGGGTAGTCATGTGACTTGCTTTGGTCAATAAGATGCTAGTGTAATTCTGACACAGGTTGAAGCTAGAAAAGTGTTCAATGCACTGTACTCTCTTAATGTAATTGGAACTCTGAGATGCCAGGTGAGTGAGGTGGGCCCTGCCTCCTGGATGATCAGACCCATGGCCCAGTCACCCTGCTCTATGAACCCAGAGAGACCTGGAGGCAACTGCCAGGGCTGTGGTGAGGCTATCTGGGAACCATCAGTCTTCTGCCTGAAGTTTCAGCTTGTTTAAGCTACCAAATTAGAGGATCATTGGTTAAACAGTCAAAGCAAACAGACCTACTTGGAAATCAACAATTTAAAATAAACATGGAATGTCTTCCTCATCTCCTGTGTTCTTTAGCTTGAGGAATAAAGAAGCTATTAACTGATATGCAGCTCATGCCTTTGAGTCTAGAACAACTTAAAAGATGGGAGAAAAATCAAGGCAGTGGTTTCTCAGTATGGAGGTAGACTCTAAATGCCTTGACTTTTTATTTGTGGCAATCAGACATGCCCCATATAGTGAGTGGGTAAAAGGGAGTTGAATCTCCCAAGGTGTAGTCATGTCACTGGACTCAACACCAGGAGAACAGGAGAGGTGAAACTCACAGAATTCTCATAGCAAGAAAACGTGACCAGGAAATTTTATATCAAACCACACTTTTATTAAAGTAAAAGGGCAACCCAAAGCAATTTTGAAAGTGCAAAAAAAAAAAAAAAAAAAAGGACTATGGTTTCTATTGGAATTGCTTTAAAAAACCTACTTCAGACATGCCCTGGTGGAGGAATAATTTGCTCCAGAGCCTTCAGTCAGCACAGCCCACATGCATGCCAAGGGCCCAGTTTCATGTCCCAGGGCCAAGGCAAGCAACCAAGATGAACAACAAAGTAAAAATAAAGTGCTTCTTCCTCCTCTCCCTGACTACCTGCTTGCCTTGGCTAGCCTTCATTCTTACCTGCAACTTTCCTTTAAAAAAAAAAAAGAAAGAAAGAAAACCTACTTCAAAACAAACATCAGTGAACCAATGTTGATGTAACATGAAAAGTTGCAACCAAGGCCTGGCAATGAGTACTGAACACTCTTTAACACTGGAGAGCCTGAAGGTGGGAAATGTAACAGGAATTGAATAGATGCTCTAAAAATATTAACGTGATAGCTGTGACAGGACTAATAAGGAAGGGAAGTGCTTTGTGTGGGGTCACTGATTCTTCTACCTTTAGAAACCGAGGAAGAAAACTAACATAGAAGTAAGAAAAAGAAGAGGAAAAGGGAAAAGGGTAATGCAAATAAGAAAAATATACCAGCTATATATTCTAAAAATTAAATAGCACAGCTTCAACATTTTTAAAACAAAAATTATGCTATGTACAAGGAAAGACACAAACACATACATGTAAGTAGTATGAGAAATTAAATCATCTTTATCAGACTGCCAAAGAGAGCAAAAAATAATGCTATAAAAATCAAAATAACAGCTATATCTAATTGATAGAATCAAACATACCTTAAAAATACAGAAGGCTCTTCTTTATCTACAGATAATTTTTAAAAAAGAAGTCATGTTTCAGACCACAAGAATTGCAATGACTTCCAAAAGGCAAAAAACATATACAAATGCAATGATATAAAAAATAAAATTACAATAAATTATATGAATTGTAAAATGTAGATATATTTCTATATTTAGAAGTATTTATGTATTACCAAGGATCAAATAGCAAAAAAGTGTGAAACACCTTAAAAATAACTACAATATAAACAACTGCATATAAAAATTATAGAACTTAGTGAATAAAATAAAATGGTAGCATCAAACTTTTTTTTTAAAGGGAAGATACAGACAGAAATGAAGGCAAGCCAAGGCAAGCAGGCAGAGAGAAGGAAGACTTTATTTATTTTACTTCGTTTATTCATCTGGTATTGGGTCTTGAACCTGGGTCCCCGAAACGTATGTGGACTATATTCAGTGGCCTTTCCACTAGGCCACTAGAGTATGCCAGTAGCATAAACTTTTTTAAATATCTGCTTCTTTGGGAGAAAAGTTAGAAAATAAGTAAATCTTTCAACTACCTCATTTAAGAAAATCAAGGAAAATAGAGAAAAGGATAAGTACACAGAGTAAGAAATAAGTAAAAGATAATCACATATAGAGAAATCTGCAATGGACCATGCAGACTACTTAACCTCATAGAAGAAACTGAGAGACTTTTCATAATCCCCAGCAATGGATGGAGAGGCGGGTGTTTAATTGGGGGGTAGAGGGGGACACATCCACCAAACCACAAGATCCAGAGGAAACTACAGATTCAAGTCTCCAGGAAAATGTCCCAATCCCATGCCAGCAATTAGCAAGGCTCCAAATTTTTTCTAAGCCTCCAATATAGAAATGAGAACACATGGTTAAAGCAGTTATAAGCCAAGGAAGTCAAGAAACACCTCGAAGCTGAATGATTTACCAGCAGCTAGAAGAAGCAGGGGAGAATTCTCCCCTAGACATCCTGCATACCTTGATTTCAGACCTTTGGCCTCCAGACAGTGAGAGAATAAATGTCTATTGTATTAACCACCTAGTTGTGGTAACTCATTATGACAATCCTAGGAAATAAATACATCTTCACTTCCCTGGATCACATTCCAATTCTGCTAGGCGAAAGCACTATTGGCAATTTATCCTGGAGGATCCTTTGCTGCCTGTCTTGTGCATGGCAGGAAGCATGGCAGTGCTCCGGGCCTCTACTCACTGAATAGTAGCATCCTCTCCCCTAGCCGTGTCAACCAAAAATGAATCAAGACATCGGTAAATGCCCCCTGAATGGAAAAGTTACTCCTGGTTGCCAATCTCTGTACTAGTCTGCCAGTGAGTAAAACTGTAAGCAAATGGATCAATTAAAAAAAAATCCAAGTTTTTAGTGACCTGAATTTTTAAGTTAAAACGAACAGTACTTTATTAAACATTATTTTAAAAGTATATAACACGAAAAATAGGGGTTCTTAAGTTTTTAACATGCTAAATTATTAATGAGTTCAAGAACATCAATGAGAGAATCAGATGGAATTAACCAAAGTATCAGCTACTCTTTAACATATGGCATATTTGAAAAGCAACAACAGGCAGATAGCTTTTATTTGTTTTTCTGTCCTTTCAAATAAATGGTAGGAGAGTATCCTGTACATAACGACAAACAGATAAGACAAATTGCCTTCAATAAGCTAAGCTAATATACCTAGAATCTTTTCTTAAATTTTATTAAAGGAAAATTACATCAAATGTTATATAGATAAGGTATGTATTGTAGTAAATCAATATCTGTATATATTCAGCTACATATTCAGTTTCCACTAACAGTCTAATTCTAACTTTCACCATGTAATTGGTCCCCTTTCCCAATTTGCACCCTCCCACTTCCCCTCCCCTTTAGCAACCAGTTATTATCAGAATAGAATTGGATTCTTTAGACTCAAAGTCTAATTTTTACTTGATTTGATTCACTTGTTTGGTTTCTCTATATATGATATATGACCAAAGTCATTAGATGTTTGTCTTTCTCCTGACTTTTTGCAAGATTTTCTCTAGGTTCATCCATGTTTTTGTAAATGACAGAATTTCATCTTTTTTTAATAGGTGAAAAGTATTCCATGATGTGTGGAGGCATGCGTGTGTATTACACCCTTATTCACTTATCTTTAGATGAGCAATTAGATTGTGCTTATAATTATTATCCTTTAACCTCAAATAACCACAGGTTGTACTGTGCCCCAGGCAAACCCCAGTCAGCACTGTTTTGGGGACTTCCAGGAAGATCTTCCTGCAGAGGCAAGTTCAGGCCGCTCACATTGCACTAGTACTTGAACTTCAGAGAAATTCCCAAGGGAAGGCAATTTTAACTCTTCGCTCCTATCCCATCCCTACAACATAAAAGCACATAAAAACTGTGTGCCATTGATGCCTAGGAATTCTTAATCCTTGTGTTTGTTTTAGAAGGAAACCGTAGCTCCCTTTTAGGTAGAGACTGTATGCTAGTAAACCTACCTCTTAGAGTTGTTGGATCCAGAAACTCATAAATTTTATGCATATTGATTGCTTTTCTATCTATGCCTTCACTCAAATGAGCTGTTGAAGATAGAGACTAAACATAAAACAATGCAATGTAATGCTTAAAATGGGACTCCCCTATCAATAACTGTCAATTAAATGCAGTATCTATCAACAAATGATTATTTCATCTGTTTCTAGCACTTGCCACTGGGAAGTCTAAATACCAAATCAATTATGGCATGGCCACAATGATCATTTTTTTTATATAGGAAGTATGTTTGCAGATATTAGGAAAAACAAACAATTTTATTATTTATATCCAATCAAAAAACCTCTTGATACTAGGGAGTGCTTTAAGCTTCAGTTTCTTAGTCAATGGTACAGTCACTGACTATACTTTTAAATTTAAAAGATGCTATTGTAAATTCTGACTAATGTCCTGACACTAAAATTTTAAACTTATGTATCTTCTCCCCAGGAAAATGGTAATCATTTTCTGAACTAGAACATGGATAGAGTGGGCCTGTTTTCTACTTGATATATAGCTCTGACAGATAGTAGAAATAGATTTAAACTATTTTCAGGATATTATGGAGGAAACAGTAGATACATTTAAGAAATTACTACTTTTATTATGTCGGTTCATAAAATTGGTTAACACTCTCAAGGTCTGTAAATGATAAGTGACTCCATTATGAATGGGGATTCAGTTTTACAGTCACACTGCTATCCAGTTCTTACACTTCTCTGTGAGATGCCAATCTTTTTCTGTTGAGGGGAAGGGTGTGATTAAAGAGCTCTTGTCTTCATATTAGAAACTAGCCCTGACCCCGGCAGTAGCACATTGACATGTTTTATAAATAATTTATAAACCTCAGAGGTCTGGCTTTGGAGATATTCACCTTTCCTCTGTCTGCACACCACACCTCATTCATCAAAATTGAGACCAGCACATGCAGTTCTGCTTCAAGATGGATAAAGCTATATGTTAAATAAATAAGTAAGCCAATAAGCATAGCTACTGCTGCCCAAAGACCACTTGCAGTAATGCTGCGACCAATCTATTTTGAAGATGAACCTTGACCAAATAGCCCATAGAAAAGAAAGGCTGAAATCCTTGTTATAAATGATCAGTATGACTAGAAAGGAAAATGTGAAGGTGGTTCAGATCTTGGCAAAACTACCTAAGAAATTTTAATCATGACAACGTAACCCCAGATCTATAACTTTTCAGAATGTGCAATTAGATGCTGCATGAGATTTATCAGTGGAACTTCTCTTATAACAAATTGTTTAATGGAAAATGCTTTGGCACATAAAGAGAACTCATTTTCTAAATCATACAGAATAAAAGAATTTTACTACCAGACATATTGAACAGAACCAACTTTTAACATAATACAAATAACAGCCCCCAAAGAAAACTCTGTTTTACTTTATTCATAAATATTCCATGTTTTCATTTTTATCATTTTGTTATCATTTAAAATGTTAAGTAATAACATAGTTAACTGTTTTCTACAATTTGAAGAGGATGCTGTTAAGTATTGAGCTACTCATTGCAGCTCTATATTCAATCTTTTTATCTTTAAAGTAACACTTTTAACTTAATTAATGTTTAGTGCCCAAGGACACTTTACTAAAGAGCTAAAAATGATTTTTTTCTTAAAGAAATTTTTCAAAGTAATGCTCATTTGATAAAATTATTTTACATACAATCATTCACTATAAATTCTAAATTCCTTAAAATATAATAGTGTGTCATACTTAACAAAAGCAGTTATTAATTTATAAAACTACACAGAAGAATGTGGGATACTTATTTTTTCCAATTGCAAGGTAATCATGTTGTGTTTAGTTTTGTATTTGCTTATTATTTCTGTTACTATTTTTATTAAAGGAATATTGTATCATATCATTACATAGATTTGACGCCTTTGACTTGATTTACTAACTCCAGATCCCTTCCCTTCTGGTGACTGCTAATTTGATTCTATAAATTAAAAGTCTGTTTTTGTTTGATTAGTTTCATTGTTAGGTTTCTCTCTAAATCACAAGTAAGTGAAATCTTATAATGTTTATTTTACTTCTTTTGATTTATATCACTAAGTAAAATTTCTTCTTGGTCCAACCATGTTGTTACAAATGGCAGGACTTCATCTTTTTAACTAGATGAGTAGTATTCCATTGTGTATATATAACATATTCTCTTTACCCATTCATCTATTGATGGACATTGAGGTTGTTTTCAACTCTTGGCTATTGTAAATAATGCTGCAATTAACATGGGGTGCACACAGCTTTTTGAATTAGTGTTTTTGTGGTCTGGGGGTAAATATCTAATAGTGGGAAATGAAATCATATGGAATTTCTATTTCCATTTGTTTAAAGAATTTCCATACTGCTTTCCATAAATGTGAACCTTGTTTGAGTGACCATTGCTGGATGAGTAGTGACTATTCATATCTTGAATTTGTTTTTTAAAGACACATATTATAAATTACAAATTAATGTGATGAGATGACAAAGTATGAGTAAAATTCTATGAAAGTCCCCAATGGGGAGTGACAGATTTTTACTAAAATTTAGGGAAGTCATTATAAAAAACTTTTCAGGTAGGTCTTGACCAATGAGTCAGATTTCATACAAAGAGAAATTCAGAATAGATGGAAAGATAGCATAAGATATAATAATTTGTATTTTAGTGACCATAAATATAAGATTGAAATTAATGCATGCCATACAATTTCCACATTAGCTATCACAAGTAGGTGATAAAAGGACTTACCTAAACTTTTTTAAAGTAGCAGTAAAATAAATTTATCTTAATAACAATTTTTCCACTTGGTTTTTGTTTCTTGATGGATTTAGATTTCTCTGTATATCTCTTTACTCTTACCACATCAATACATATCTTTCTGACTCGCAAAAGCCAGCACATGCAATTTTTGCATACAGACTTTAAAAGTCATCTTGATCACCTTCTCTCTAGACCTAAAATACTGGAGAAGGAACACTCATATGTGCAGCCTCAGTTGGGGGCTGATGGGAATTGGCATGTAAATATCACAACTCCCTTGACTCTTGTGTGAAATTACTCAAGTCTGTACTTTACCCTGACTCCTAGAGTTCTACGGAAAGACTTAAACTCCAGTTGACCATAGTAATAACTCACTTGAAAATGGAGTCTTTTTGGCCTTTTATTTCCTTCCTTGTCTCACTTTCTTATTCTCTTGGGATTATTTTATTAAATAAACCACTTGCTCTTGAATGGTTCTTTTGGTCTGGGTCCCAAACTGAAGTGTACATATGTATAAAATTACATAAAATAAAATGAAAATTACATGAACAATAAATAAACCTTATTTATAGTAAGCCACTGAAATCATGAGATTTGTTCCTGAAGAATAATAGAACCTGTAGTGACTAAAATAATAATAATAATAATAATAATAATAATAATAATAATAATAATAATAATATATTACAGAAAAGAAGTTACCTAAACAATAAGAAAGAATGTATTCTAAGTAATAAGAAAGCACTTAGAAAAGAGACTTCTATTTCAGGAGAAAGACAACATATTTAACAAGAAAAAAATGGCCTGTATATAGAAAAAAATTGAAAAAGGAGTAAAATATAAGCTGTCTAACAGAAAAACAACGAATTGTGAAAGAATCTGGGTAAAGAAAATAAAAATAAAATGAATCTATATAAAAAAATGATTTCAATTTCTTAAGCCTTCCACTCAAATCTGCTTATTCACTTAATTATTTCTCACTAAACCTCACCATGTTTCTCCTGGTCACAAAAAAAAAATTTGTACTCATTTATATATCCATCCCTTTACCCTCACATCTCATATACTCTGCCCATTCACATTAAGTGTGTAAGCCTTCCTAATACTTTCTCTTAATATTTTCAACTTTATCCTTTCTTTTAATTTCCCTGCATGCTCTCAAGTTCAGTTCTCACTTTCTCTTGATTGGTCCACTGCAATACCTGAGTTAATAGTCTTCATTTCATCAATTTTATTTACCCCGATTCTATGCTTCACACAGTAGACAGATTAAGTTACTGAAAAGGAATTTTTGGTTACCTCACTCACTTTAGAACCTGTAAACAGCTCTCCTCAAGGAGAGTGCCAAAGACTATCAATTGTGATGTAAAAGAAAATATTAGAAACTTCAGGCATTTTTATTGTATCCTACAAAATCAGGCAAATTACTAATATCTAATACACAGAGAGACAACTGGGTATGTATAAGGTGGCTGTTCAAAAATGTTTTACTAAAACAGATGTATAATCAACAATGTCTGGAGGCAACTAGCGTCAAGGATAAAATGTGGTGGCATGTAAAGTAAGCCCCAGTTTCAATTTCCTACCAGTCCACACAATGAGCTTCTCAAGCTAGTAACATTGGTTTGTTTTTAGTTCCCTGATTATATATTGTGCTGTTTTGTTTTGTTTTATATTTGCTTACATTGTCTTATGTCAGAAACAGTCTTTCACTTGTGTTCATATATCAAACTCAATCTCCTTCAAAACTGCATTCAGAGACCATCTCTTTCCAGAGCACTCCCCTGAACTCTTTTAACAGGCTGAGATAAAGTGCTCTGCATTCAGAGAGTACCCTTTGAACATGACTGTCATAATGCATATTCTACGCTATGAAAAATACTGTTTATTTGTCACATATGTGTTTATGTGCCTGTCTCTTCTATTCATTGGAAGTATTTTGGAATCAAGAATCATATTTTTATTTATCTTTGGACTCCTAGGGCCTAGAAGAGTATCTGTTAGAAGATGGGAGCCCAGTAAATATTTGTTGAACTGTTATACTCTACAGGGAGGGTAGTTAGGAGCTGACTGTAAAAGTCCAGATGTGAAAAATAAAGAATGAAAACAAAATCCATGTGCCTTGATTCTTCAATTTTGTGTAAATAGTTGAAAGGCAGCGCCCATTGTAAAATGTCTAAGTTTTTACTCTACTAGTCATCTAACAAATTAAATTATTGTTATTTCATGGGGACTGGTAAAAACATAAGATTACTAAGTTAAAGACAAAGGACTTTACTATTCATGTCACAGAAGATTTCATGATCTTCATGTTCATTCATTCCTGTTGCTTCTCAAGTTGCAAGGAAGGTGATGTGTGAAGGAGCCGAGTACTGCTACACATAGGGAGGACTTTCCTCCTTGCTGAGGAACCCCAAGTTTGGAAACCTTCAACCTTTTATAATGAACTGCAAACAAATTTGCTCATACTTTTTTCTGAAAGAAGACATTATCATAAGAGACCTGATATATAACTCCCAAGCTAATGACCATGCAAATACCCCTGAAAAGATTGTCAAAAACAAAAGCTCCCAAGGCTCTAGTCACTGACATGGCATGGAACACTCAAATAGAATTGTCTCTCAAATACAAGCTACTGAAATGTCCTAAAATATATGGAAAGGTCCTGGGTTAGTTGTTCTGGTCATACCTGTGAGATTCTACTTAAAATAAACTGTTCTCATTCTTAAACTTTAAATAGGATTTTTTTAAGAGGAGAAGTAAACACTTTACTTTTGATTTTCTCTTACAGCCTCAGATCACAAATGCTGGTCCTTGAGACTTATATACTCCACACTCCAGCTATCAGCTTAGCATCTAAGTCACCAGGGCATGCCTTTAATAGAAATTTAATAACACTGGTTTGGTTTTACTTTCTAATATTTCTTCCTATAATTCAAAAATTATTTGAAACTTTAAAAATAATTAATTTTATAATTAGAAAACAATTTCCATATTTTCTCCCCCTTCAACCCAAGTGATTCAATACCCATATTATTTTTGTTTATATGTGTGTCCCGAAGGCAGACATCTTTGAGTCTCCCATCAGGTAGCTACAAGAAACTTTTCTCTTATTTATTTTTAACTTCTATGGTTAATTTTAAACCATAAAACAGATAATTTATTCATAATTATATATAGATACACCCTTGATAAAAATGATCCTATTCTGCTTTCTAGGTTATGATTCTCCTACTTTAGTGTGTTTAAGAATCACCTGAAATAACTAACAAAATGTAGATTTACAAACCTCAAAATAATAAGGTTTCAAGATTTTACTGAGGCCTGCACTTTCAACAAGATTCCCAGGTGATTCTGAGCTGTCATTGTGCTTTTAAGATTACAGACATTCTTGCTAAATTTTAAAAAATTATAACCAACTGTGTTTAGGGGAAATCACTAACTGCTTGTTTTGTTTTAGTAGAGGAGATACAAACGGCAACACAAACCAGAAGTCGAGGAGAAAGAATGAGATTAGTTAACCTCATGTTGAAAGTACACCACTGTTTGGTTCAAATATAAAGGACAAAATACCCAGAAGACACTTGCGGTGCTAGTCTAGATCACGGGACTCAGGTCCTCCTGGCCCACGTGACGGGGAGTCACGTGTGCAGATATTTCCAGAGCAGCAGTAACAGTCGAAAGGAAACGCAGATCTTAACCGCACCATACAGAGGCAGAGTGCGAGGAAAAGGAACCTATGATTGAGGAATCGTACGGAGTCACAAGAGGGGCAAGGGACAAAATGTCACAGTGTAGTTTCATAGAAACCGAGAATGTATTTGTGTATTAAAAAAAATACAAGAAAAAGGAATAAAAAGTCCCTATGTTATGTTTTCTATTCCAAGACTTATTCTTTATACTTAAGAACAAATTTGCAAAACATAATTCCTTCCTTTTGTATATATAATGAGTAGTCCCATTTTACAGATGAAGAAACAGAAGCAAGAGGAACTTTATATGAAATGCCTGTGAAAATGTAGATTATAAATGTTGGAACCAAGATCACAATCCAGGCAGTCAAACTCCAGAGACTGTGTCCTAAGCCACCCATTTAGGAGGACAGAGCACACACACCATTGGTTCAGGAGGACAGTATGTGCTCCAGGTCACAGGTGGTGATGGAATGGTGCAGTGCAGGCTGCTTTATCAAGAAGTCTGTGGTATGGCAGAAAACAGAGATGACAGAATCATTTTAGCTTCTGGAAGCTTGAACAAACTTAAAGACAAAAAAGAAAAGAGCCAGTGAAGGAGGTAAAATATCTGAGGGGTTGAAGGAGAAGAAATAACTAATTACACAGAAATGCTAAAATGATGAAAAGGTAGGAAATTAAAGTTATATATGAAAGAATTACTTTTGCTTTCTCTAAGATATGTAAATAGAATTTTCAAGTTATATATTTTTAAATGGAAAGGAAGGAAACTTAAAAGAATTTATAGGAGTTACTCTTATATTGCCCTTAATAGTAGATAAGGGCAGGGACAGACATGGTAAGCGATTGAGAGAAAAACTATAACAACAATCAAGAAATTTCAAATTAGCATGGAAAGCTTTATTTTAGGAAATTAGATCATATCTATACCCAGTTATTAAGACAATGATAGTTTCAGTCTGCCTATCTAGATTTCAAATGTATAGTCTTTAGCACCTTGCTATAAGGTTATTCTTTTTCAGTCAAGTTTATTCTTTCTAAGTTAAAAGGTATCCAACGACTAATCGCAACAATGCTTGCATTCATTCCTCATGGCACAATTACATTTATCTATGTTTTTTTTTCTACCACAAGATTCAGGACCCTTAAGTAAAGGTATTTTTAAATCAAACTTCCATTGGTATAATTTAATTATACAATTTCCCCTTTATAGCAACCCAGTTGAATCAAGCAACATTTTTTATGAACACATTTTCCATGCTACTTTTCTCTTTATGCCATAAAAATCTTACTCCAAAGCATTTTGAAACCCACCAAATAAAAGTTTCTGCAAATCCGAGGTAAAATATTTCCCTCTCCTATGTACTCGCATCTCCTCCTTTTCTCTGTGCATATCATTTATCATCATCATGAGCCTTACTCTTTTTCTTTCTAGAAAGCTATTGTTTTCTACTTGGCTCACTCTGTACTATAAATATTCAAATAATAAGTGATCCCACACCACGCACAAGAAAGTTTTTCCCTAGTTGAAGAAAAGACATCGGAAATAAAATGCCTTTTGCATTCTTGGTTAAGCCTCTTCGGTGAAAGATGGTTATGGAAGTGTTGGGAAAAAGGCTATTCTCGGTACCATAATGAAATGCAAATGATTCCCTTTATGAAAAAAAGACAAACGTACTGTGTAATTTTCTTTGTTTTGATGGTCATTGGCGCCATTAAATTGATAGTTAGACTAAAATAACCACTGTTGTTTGAAAATAGAATAGCAAAAAACCTTGTATATAAACAGCGGCCAAAGTACCTTAGAAGACCAGGCAAATTGGGACATTTCATATTGGGAAATGGCCATTAATAGTGATTTTGCTCCACAATAAGGGCAGATATTTGTAAGCATTGCCTGCAAAGGATTACACTGAAGGGATAATTACCTTTCTCAGCTGCACGCACTGGATCAATCCTATTCCTTCTCTGAAGGAGCCTTGTGCTCTGTGCATCATTTACCTCACGACTGCTTCCAGAGAAACGGCATCCCCGAAGCACCCCACACATTCACAATGCCAGACATACAGGGGATTAGGATTTGAAACTTGGCACTGAGATACAATGACACAGGTAAAAGCCCAGTGTGGGCAGAATGAAAATGGAAAGTGCAGCATGCAAACCAAGATGATCCAGAATCATGGTGAATTAATAGATAGGGCAGAGTTGGACTAAAGAAGAAAACTAAAACTTAAAGGAGTCTCTTAGCCTATGAGTACCCTCTTGAGGGGATTTCTCCTTAGAAACTCTGGTTGAATACAGTGGTCAACAGCTAAGGCACTCACCTGAGAAAGACAGTTGTATACTGAAAGGAGAGTAAAATCATTAATATCATCAACTTGCATGTCCATCAGTAAAAAAAACTAAAACCTTTGTACAAGTCTCTCTATCTTTCTCCTTTTGTCAGACTTAGAGGAGTCAAATTAAGGTATCATGAACTGCAAAGCAGAAGAATAAACAGATCTAGTGGGCACCTTCTTACTAACTGTGCAACCAACCTCTGTAATGAAAAAAATAGTTCCTTTCCGTGAAGGCTTGGGGAAGAATATCTGAGATGATGTTTGTTGCTTAACTTGCCTGTTTGTTTAACATCCCTTGAAACAGAAAAATTCATAATAGGCTTTCTTATAAGGTACAGCAGCAGTTAAAAAGACTGACTAAGTATGAATGAGCTTTCATTCCCCAGATATTTCTGAAAAGGAAAGAAATAGAGTGGAACATCTCGGAAATGAGTCATTTGGTAAATGGGATGCCCAGTGGGAGAAAATGTGAAGAAATGGGGACTAATTTTATGGTAATTAAGTTCTAGAGTATGAAAGAAGAATTGCAGGCAACATCTTTGAATTTTCCTTATTGTTATGATTAATCATGTCTTTCCTTTCTTCCAGATCAATACCTTTTAGCTAGAGTCTCTATGGTGTGTTTCTCTCTCTCTCTCTCTCTCTCTCTCTCTCTCTCTCTCTCTCTCTCTCTCTCTCTCTCTCTCTCTCTCTTTCCTTCTGTGTGTATCTATCAGTTAATGTCTTATTAACAGCTTTTTAAAATAAGTTTTTCTTTCCACACTATAGTTGAATGAACTTATTTTTGGTAGGACATATCTATTAGGTGTTCAGAGTGGTTGGGAAGGCAGGGCAGTGACCCATACGGACAGCTGGTCAGGAGACCATCTGTGTGCAGTCAGAAAATGGTTAGAACACAATTAGTGAATGAAACTTTAGGTAGATTTTCATCTGCCTTTGCAATCATAACATATGAAGGAAATAAAAAGGGAAAAAAGAAAGACAGAAGTCTTTGCAGATGTTATTAAATTCAAGATTTTAAGATATGAAGGTGATCTTGGATTATACAGATGAGCGCTAAATGCAATCACATGCGTCCTTCTAAGAGGCAGACACAGAGGGAGAATTTACCACACACAGAGAAAAAATGAAGGCAAAGCAGAGAGAGATTTGCATGCTATCCTTAAAGATTGGTGTGATGTAGTCACAAGTTAAGGAATGTTGGAAATCATCAGAGCTGAGTGGCAAGAAGTAGATTTCCCCTGAGTCACTCGAGGGGGAAATGTGGTTCTACAGACACCTCGATTTTGGTCCAATAATACTGATTTCAGACTTCTGGCTTCAAGAATTGTGAGAGAATAAATATCTGCTGTTTTCAGTCATCAAGTAGTCCTGGGAAACAAAACACTCATAATCTTAAATATTGATGGGTAACATCAAATTTATTTTTCCTGGTTCCTGCTTAAAAACCTCAATTTCTTCAAAGTCATGATGTGAGACTAGAACTTCTTCACACTTCTTGGACATTTAGGATGATTTTAGCCTCTGGATAGCTGTTTCTTGTCATCATTATTCCTCGTGATTTCTCTGACACTATAGAAAATTTTGCCAATATCCATTACTCTAAGTTCTTTGATGTCCTCAATTCCACTTTATGTCCCATGATCATATCACAGACCTTCTTGCATACATCAAACTCACTCCACTCTGTCTCCTCCAAAATCTTAATATGAAGAATCTCATTTCCCAAACAGTATTTCCTTACCATCTATTTCAATGTTCGGATCTCATTCTAAATATTTTGAACCCACAAAACCCTATTCCATTTATCCTATCCTAATGCTCTCAATTGTTATAACTCAGCTAAAATCTCATATTCATCTTTATCATCACTATCTTGCATTTTTCTCTCAATTCCTTTGCCCCAATGTCTAATATTCTTGTAAAACAGCAGCAATAATTAAACGCAACATGACTATTCCTTGTCAACACCCAATAAGCTAAAAATGAAAAAGAAAGAAAGAAAAAATGCCTAAAATTGCTGACTGGTTTCACTTTAAATGTAAAGGAATAAACTTCAAGTGAGTACTCACACTGCCTGGAAATATTATTTACTTATTCAATTTACTGCCATTTTCTCTCCTAAGACTTTTATGATTTTTGTCTCCAAACCTCCAATGTGTCTGCTACACAGCTCTTTCTCTAGTAATGACCTCACTCCGCATTTCAATGAGAAATTTAAAAGCAATCAGAAGAAAATGTCTACAAATTTCAACTTCCAGATAAATCAACAGAACTGCATCTGACGTGTATGTTCTGCCTGAAATAGATGAACTATCTGCTGTTTCTATAGCCAAACTGGTTTCACTGGTCTTCTGGATTCCACTACCTTTCTAGTCAAGAATTTTCTGAATGAATTTTCCCCTCCTTTATGTCCTGAACCATAAAATTTGCTCTCTCAGCTAATAATTTCTGTAAGCATCCAACATTTTATAGTATCTCTCTGAAAGCAAAACTTGTCCCTTGACAGAACAATCACAATTCCCCATTTCTTATCCCCTGTTATAGTAGATTTGTTCAAAATAGTTTTTAAGTTCACAGTTTCCTCTTCCTTCTATTCTTTCTGATATCCTGGTTTTCACACAACATGCCATGAAACCACTTTTGTCAATGCTATACTGACCTCCACGCTACTAAATCAAACATTTCATTTGAGATGGTCATCCTTTTAATCCCTCATTAACATTTGAAAAAATACATCATTCCCTCCTTCTTGAAGTTCTTTCTTCACTAGATGACCCTAGTTAAAGACCTCAAATCTACTGCCTCCATTTTATCTTAATGACTTGAGCCCTCAGATACTCACTTGCTAAGTACACTACTTATTCCTCCAATTTCGCTAGCTATTTCTATTGTTTTGCTATACCCTTTTTCTTATTCCAATTTCTGCATGTTGTAAAGCATTATAGGACTCACAAGCAACCCTTTTAAGTAAATGTTATACTCTACATATCATCGCTCTGCCTATCCTAAATTAATACTGAGAGAACACAGATTTTCCCATTGAAATATATCCAACCGCCTACTGTAACATGTCCATGTGGGAGCTTCATAATCACCTAAGTTTTAACATGTTTTCAACAGTTTTTTTCCTGCCCCTTGCTCTTTCCCAGTCACTTTAATTCACATGTTGTAGAACCACTTCACAGTCTTTATACCTTTGTTTCATACAAATGTCAATTATACTTTTCTCCCAAATGTTCATATGGATATGCTTCAGTCCATTTGAGTTTTTGTTCAAATGTCTTCCTCTCAGAGGACCTTTCCTAATGTTAACTCCATCTAAAACAGGAAGTATGTTCCACAAATATTACTTCAAGCACAATTTAGATGTGTTAAAAGGTTTAAATATGCAAGAATTTTTCAATCAAATAATTCTTAAAGCCCATATAAATGTAAAATAAGGATTTAAAATAAAATTATAGATCTCTGAAAAGTTTTAGATATTAATAGTCTGGGAATATTCTGAAGTTGAAGTTATACTTTTTCTTCAAATCATGAAAGGTTATTATTTCTACTAGTCTATCAAATATTTGTAAAATAAAATGAATGCATTGTACAAATGGATGTAAATGAACTGTGATAATTTACTTATTCTATATTCTGAGTACATTTGCTATAGTTTGCATTTTAATAGCATGTCCGGTAACTCTTTGAGAATGTTTTTTAGAGACCAATAATTCGTAGAAATGCTTATTATGAAGACAGAGATTTGATAAACTGTTTATTATTTGGGAGGCTAAGTTACATGAACTCATGCTGAAATTGATTTCAGAGTATTTTCTTTCTTAAATGTATTGAAGAAACTTGAATCATATTATATAGGCTTAAGGTGTGCATCACTGTAAATCAACATCTGTATATGATCTATTAAGTTTACCACAGCAAGTTTTTTAGTTTTTGAATAAATCTAGGTTTTAAGCTATTTACTTTTTCCTATATACACTTTATTTTGAAAAGTAATATAATTTTAATTCATTCCTTTGCTTCTATATACTACATATGAATGAAATTCCTCTCAGAAAATTAATATGTGTTTTGTTGTTTTTCTTTCTCAAGGATGCAGGCAGGAATGAAGGCAAGAAGACAAGTAGGGAAGCAGGCAGGGAGAGAAAGAAGCATTTTTATTTATTTTTATTTAGTTGTTCATCTTGGTGATTCTCCTGGTCCCGGGTCTTATAACTGAGTCCTTGGGATATATGTGAACTATATTCAGTGACCTTATCCACTAAGCCACCTGGACATGCCAGAAAAATAAGATAATTATAAAAATAATGAAATTTTAGAGATAATGTGATCCAATTACCTCATTTAAAAATTAGTAGACTAAGGTGTAGAGAAGAGGTGACTTGCCTAAATCCTTAGAACTAATTGATATCAATCAAATAGCACCACTTGGAGGCTGAAATCCAGGGCAGTCTCTCCAGGTCAATATTATCTACATGAAGAGACGATTTTTTTATTCTATAATGCTGCTGTAAAAGAATGATTTACTCAGTTTTTTACTCAAAGCTTTTTACAGCAAGTATCACACAAGATCACTTTCTGCTTCAAAGAACTTGGGTTTTTATTAAAAAGATAACGTTTACTGAAACAACTAAGAAACCAGTGGCTGTGATTATGTAAAGAAATTGTAACATGTAGGTTATATGATTACCATTTTTTATGCTATTTGAAATGCAGAGATAACATAAGCACCTATAAAAACCAATATTAGTAAGAATAGCCATGCAAAAGCAAAGAAAATTATTTTATTTTGTAAAGGCTATCATAACAAACATCCTAGTATGAAAATTAAAACTTTCCTCTACTTAATGTACACTATCTCTATAAAGTGCCACAATAGTATCATTACTATCATTATTAAAAAAATAAAAAGAAAATATAAACTTTTCTCATGTTGCTCTCCTATCTTTTTGTACTCCTTATTGTTCATAAGGGTGCTTAATGATATGAGGAAAAAAAAACAGAGGTACATTTGTATTATCAGTGTATTAGGAACTCTTTAAGATACTTCTTTATTATTTGGTTCATTTTATAGAAATAGATTGATTAAAAACCTTTTCCTAAATTATATTTCTTTTTGAAATCATATAATATGATAAAACTCTAATTATGTTCATGCTTCTTTTGATGTCAATTAACTGTTTTCCTCTCTACTGGGGTAAAATAAACGCAGTTGAAAGAAGATGAGAACATAGTAGTGTTACTTGAAGATGACAAAGAAATAGTTAGAAAAGTTTATTCCATTATAATTTTTTGTTATTGCCTTTATTGCTCTGATGATGATAATGATATATTAAATAAATACAAAAAATCATCTTCATATAAGATATAAAGAACAAAGAAGCATCACATTTTTTTATTTCAAGCTAATTTACAAAGCTTATAATAAAATGAATATAGTACTGATATAAAATAGACACATAGACCACTGGAATATGGTCTAAGATTGAATATAATTAGGACTCAAAACTAAAACCATATATATTCAGTTAACTAATCTTCAACAAGTTTGCCAAAAAGGAAAAGGATAGTCTCTTCAATAAATGGTGTTTTGAAAAATGTACTTCCATGAACAAAAGAATGAAGTTGAACCCTTATCTTACACAAAAAATAACTTAAAATGGATTAAGGACAAAGTCAGATTTGAAATTATAAAATTCCTAGGAAAAAAATAGGGAGAAAACCCTTCCTGACATTGGTCTCATCAATGACTTCTGTAAATGTGACAGTAAAATCACAGACAACAAAAGGAAAAATAAACAAGGAGGGACTACATCAACTAAAAGTTTCTTGTACAATAAATAATCTAAATAAATAACAAAAAAAACCTCAGATAACTCAATTTATAAATGTACAAAAAACTTGAGTAGGTATTTCTCAAAGAAAGACATAAATATGGCCAACATATATATGAAAATGTGTTCAATATAACCAATCATCAGGAAACTTTATAATCACAATAAGTCACCTGACCACTCTTATTTTCAAAAAGATAAGCAAAAACAAGCACCTGTGAGAAAATGGAAAAAGAACACTTACACACTGTTGGTAGGAATACAAAAATGTAAATTGGTTCTGTCACAATGGAAAACAGTGTTGAGTTTTCCAAAAATATTAAAAATAGAATTACCACATGATCCAGCTATTCCACTTCTAGATATATGTTCAAAGGAAATGAAATCAGTTTTCAAAGATATACCTGCATTCCCATGTTAACTGCAGCATTATACACAATACTGAACATCAAGATGTGCAAATAATCTAAGTTTCCATAAAAATATATCTATATACACACACACAATGAAGTTGGAGGACATGATGCTAAATTAAATAAGTCAGACACAAAGACAAATAGTGTATGATATACTTAGATGTGAAAAATAAAAGTCAATTTTAGAGAAACAAAGAATAGTGTGGTAATGGGAGGTGGGGAAAATGTGTAGTAGTAGTAAAAAGTTGCAAGCTTTCAGTCATAAATGAGTATGTTCTGGATATTTAATGTAAAGCATGATTACTATGGTTAATAATGTATTATATAACAAAATTGCTGAAAGAGTAGATCTCATGTGTTCCTATCACACACACACAATCTTTGTGAGATAATAGATGATACCTATCTTGACTGCAGTAATTATATCAAGTATATTTATATTAAAATGGTACATTGAACCTCTTAATATATACACTTTTATATTTTTCAATCATACCTCAGTGAATTTGGAAATATTATTCAAAAGATAAAACTTAAAAGTGTCAAAAGAGAAATGTTTTATAGTGATTTTTTTAAGTTGAAATAGACCAAGTACATAAAATGATCATTAACTCATAAGTACTCAACAATATGACAAAATACATACAGCACAGCCCAGAGAAACAAGAGAGAAACGACGACATTGTGAGCATGTCAAAGACTCTGAATGACTAACAGATGAAATAGAAAAAAAAAAGATTAATAAGACAGTAAAGGAAATGAATGGCGCCTTTATAACAGGGTATTTAAACAGGATACTTTTTTTTCTCATTTCCCACTGAAGTCTCAAGACACTAGGAGCAAATTATTCTCCATAATCCAAAGTAAGGTGCTAGAGTGCCCATAAAAGCCATGAAGAAAGCCTTGTTGGCAACTTGTTTCGACCCTTTCTCAAATTCGAAAATACATTAAAGTTCTGAGTTGGAAATTAGATAAAACATTTATTTGGAAAAGTTATTAAATTGTTTTCCTTTCAACCTTAGCTTAATAAAGGGTAGTTTTAATGAGATTTGTTTGGAGCAAATGTGAAATGTGTTACCTGTCATTTATGTGACACTAAAAACTGATGCCTCATACTGACAGAAGACTGCAAGCACAAGACTAAGCAGCGGCCTCTGGAGAGTGGCCTGGAGCGTGGCATAAGGGAAAACTCACGATGTCTAGCCCCAGAGCCTACATGTGGAATAAGAACAGATAGACGAGTTTGTTCAGTTAAAAGAAACTCTGCCCAGTATCCCACAAAATCTGGAGATGAACCCTATGTTGTAAAGCTACTACGTAGCCATAGCAGACAAGACAAGATGCAAGGTCTGAGAGAGGCAGTTGTGCTCAGAGGGCAGGGCAAGGGGAAATGCATGAGGCCTGTGAAAACCACCATGGAGAGAGCCTGAAATCTGCATGTGGCTGGAATAAATTCATACCAGGTCACATAAACAGCAACCAGCAAGAATGTTCCTGCTGCTTACCTCTCCTTTCTTTTCCCCATCCCCTCCAACTCTGTGTGTTGAGCGGGTAAGAAGGTAGAAGGACTCACTGAGAAAATGAAGAATGGGATGTATCTTTCTGTTTCTACCAAAGGTTTCAGATCTGAAGCAGAACAAGGTGGTAAAAGTGAGATTTCAGTCAGGAAGACTTTGCAGCACTGAAATTTATTCTGAACTGGATAGCACAGTTACTGAAATGAGACTTTACCGTTAAAAGTGAATAGGGAATTTTATTTTATAACTGTGAATAATCAGAAAAGTCAAACGAGAAAATCCAAGGGACAGAAAGAAAAAAAAAGTATGGTGGAAGAGATTGAATGAAATAACGGAGTGGGAGGAAAGAATCAATTTACTTCTTGCTTCACCCTACAATCCTGCTTACTCACCACAATGATTGCATACTTACAAGTTGTATGTGTGTGTACATACAATCATACATGTGAAAGTCCTATGTAAAAACACTTTTCTGCTTTCTGGGGCAAGGTCATGAATACACACAAACACACAGATAAGCACTTATTAGCACCTCGAGAAAACACAATACAATCACAAAAGTTAAAGTCACACAAACCATATTCAATGAACTTAAAATTCAAAAAGCTTAAAATAATAAAAATAGAAAATTGTGTGTGTGTCTGTATGCTTGCATGTCTATATTTAAAAAGCATGACAAAAGTCAAAAGGGAAAGAAAACGATTAACTCTATTTGAAATCTCAAGCATTCTTTTAAAAAGCATCACTCTGGAAAATTTTTGTTAAGAGATTTTAAATGTAATATGTTGGCTCTAATGCAAAATCCATCTTTATGTCCACTGACACATTCAGGCCAAATTTCCTAAGAGACTAAGTGCTGAAGTTCACAACTGACACTAAGAAATATGATACTGAGAATCTGAAATTGTAAGACAGAAGTTAAAGGCAGGAGCCAAGAGGAAGAGTTAGTCCTACTAGTCAAAGAAGTATGACTCCAATGGAAAAAGCAGTTGGCATTTGTTACAAAGAACTGAAAATCTAGTTGTGTTTTATGAAGTGAGAGGGATGAAGGTAGGATTGAGCTTTAGACATTTGAACTTACTAGAAATTACTGATGGTCTAAAGATAAGAGCTTGTCCTGGGATGAATACGTGATAGGACAGAAACAGTTAACTGAGAATTTTTGTGTGTGCTAATATAAAAATAAATTTGTACAGCCAGTTAGTGCTTTGATTTTCTGATTTTTATTATAATTCGATAATTCTATGAAAGTAACTGATTCAATATTTCTATGAAAAAGTGTTATAAAAAGTTCCATTTTATATTCTAACACCCAAGAACCATGTTACAGAAGTAGATATGATGTCATCCGATTCAGAATTTTCATTGATGTTCACAGATACACTGATATCAACTGAGTATCAGTAATAGATACAAAAACTTAAAAATTTTTTTTTAATCTTCACATTTTCTTTAGGTTTGATGAAAATATTACTACTCTGATGTACATATACCCCTAGATGGACTCCTCAAATTTAATACTATAATAATTATTTTTCACATTTTTAGCTAGGGTATATATAACAACATCTATTAACTTCAAACACAAGATAAAATAGATGGTTGATTAAACAACAGGGAGCAACATTCAATCAATAATTAATTAAGTTTTCAATAAAAAAATGCTGTTGGTTGGGGCAACTCTGGGGATGGGCTTTTTGAGATCTCTATAACTGCTATTCAATTTTGCTGTGAACTTAAAACTGCTCTAAAAAACAAATATTAGAAATAAATTTTAAAATGCTACTGATATTCAGAGTCAAATCTATTATCAGATAATTAGTTATATTATTCAAATGTTGGATAACTAGGAAGAAGGAATAGTTACTATTCACATGGTGCTCTCAGATTAACAAGGTAAAATACATTTCATGCTTTGATTCAAGTGGATGCATTGAATCAGCATATATATATTAAAGTCACAAAAAATATTGAAAGACATGATCATTTCCTTCAATTCTCTAATACCTTCCTAACAATAGATAAGTGTTTACTCTGAGATTAATAGAACTATTATAGTTAATTTTACTATAGAGCAAGTCAAGGCTTAGAAAAAGAATAAGTAATGAACCACCCAGGTCACATAAGCGGGGAGTCTCAGAAACTGGATTTAAAGTCACCATCTGTTCAGAGAGTACACACTACAGATATGCTACTACCCCTAACAATAACAGTACTGAAAGAAAAGAATCAGTAATCAATTTCAATTATAATTTGTTACTATAATTCTCAAGTTATTGATAAATCTGTCAACCAGAAAATATTATCGTAAGAGCTCATTTCACACAATTTTCTATGAATAATTTCAAAAATAACATTAATTGCAGTTAGAATTTTCCAACAGCAATACTCTACAGCTTATTTTATTTGTTTTTGTGTTAAGTTACTTTGGACAGTAGATAAAGATGAGGCATGAGCATCTCTCCTTCTTGCCAAATTATATATAAACTTAATCAGAAGGAAATGATCTATGTCCATCAATAAACGGCTATTATAACATTTCCTGAACAGAAAGCTCAGCTTCAGTGAGTTCAATCACTGAAAATGATTTTGTTTTTTACTTCAAAATATATACAGTCTTGAGCCGAAGAAACCTCTACTCTGCAAATCAGGATTCTTTTGAAACTACTTCTTCAGCAAATTGGCAACTATATGGGAATATAAAATGAGAGAAAATAAATAAGTGTATTTGTCATGCTGAAATTTTTTTTAAAAAAAGGATGGTTAGTTAAGATAGAGTTCCAACATAAGCTGTGTCTGCACATATTCCATGCAGTGGACAATAGAATCTATTACACAGATAATTCAAACTAAAATGCCATTTTTCCTTCAATTATATGGATATTTCAAATAATATACTTTTTTGGCTTAAAATTTTGGTAAATGCCGATCTTCACTTCTTTACAGTCCTTTGAAGTCTTGCACTTGAAGAAATATAAAAGTGAAGAAAGATTCAAACTCAAAGAAAAAAACACAATGGTACCCATTTATAGTAGCCTATGCTACTTCCAGTTTAAGAGCATTCCTACACTTAGCCTTCCTTCTTGTTTACAGGAGACTCTAGTGAATGATTATCAATAGGAGTTGGAAAGTTGTAGAAGACACATGCGGTTGAAGAAAGCAGCCTCCTGATTTAGAAAGACTATTCGAAGCTTCAGTTTGGCTTGTGTAGGATTCAGGGAATCTCTACGAATTCCCTAAGTACAAAGCAGAAAGCAGAACTAGAGTGAAAATGTTCTGAGTGACATTAAAAATATATAAATAAATACGTTGGAAAATAAGAAGAAAGCTTTCAATCAGAATGACCAGAATGCTTCATAAATAAGAAAGCATATTATCTGTTGCATATCAGATATATAAGATGTGGATAAATGAGAACAAAAATAACTTAGAAGTAGAAGCAGAAGAAGTTTGAGCAATGTGTCATTGAACAGTGATCAAATCTGTCTTATTCATCATTGCTTTAGGCCACTTAAAACCTGCTAAATAGGATGGTTTTGCCGAGTGAATGAGCACTGAATATTTCAGATTAGTTGCAACTGAGGAAACGGAAAGGAAATTGTAGGTGGTAAGACCAGAAAAATCATCTAGCAGAGAGATATTAAGGACTTAAATGTCAGGTTAAATATTGTAAACTTTTTTCAGTAGCCATTGGGGAATTGTTAAAAGTTCTGGAAAATAGAAATAATGTAAATAGATCTGTGCTTTAAAAATAATCTGGTTATAATATATAATGTGAATTATAGAAAAGAGAGAAAGCTGAGATTCTATAGTAGAATCCAAATGAAATGGACTGAATCAATATTTCAAGCATGGCAAATATGGTATTCACACCAGGCTTGATGACAAGAGAAACACAACAAGAGTTAAAACAAACTCAAGGTGCGCCCTGGTGAAGAGTAGTAGTTGGGTCAATCGGACAGAGGCCACATACCCCTGGTTCAAGTCCTGAGCCCAGAGTGAAACAACCAGTGTGCACAACTATACAAAATAAAATAAAATAAAATGCTATTTATCCTCTCTCTTCCTACCTGCCTATTCACCTTCATTCCTACCTTGGCCTTTCCTTTAAACAAAAACAAAAACAAACTCAAGTGATTAGTCACCTGGAGAAAAATTGCTTTTCTCATTTATGGAAAAAGAAGAGTTTTCTATAACAGCAATAGATCATTCATTCAGCTTTAAAGGTTAATCATGTAATGCTATTTATAGCATGGATATAATATTTCACAGTCAGTAGGACATATAGGCCTGTATCATGATGTAGAGTTCAGGGTTCAAATTTTGACTTCTGTAATTTAAAGCAGAAAGTGAATAAACATTTTAGAATTTATTTCTAATTTTCCAAGCATATATCCTTCCTTTTCAACTAGACCATAATCTCCATTAAGATAAAGAAGTAAACAAGAAGATTCAGAAACTAATTTTTTAGTATATTCCTACACGATTCATCATATAGAACTGGGCACAAACTTATGCTAGTACATACTTTTAAAATATATTTCTTAAAGTAGAAGAATTTTTTACCAATAAATTAGGAAAAAAACATAATGATTCCAACTCTGATAATGCAAATATTCTAACAGTTAAAAAAATAGATTTACTATAAAATACATAAAGCTAAACATTCCTCATATTGACCTAAGAGATGTCTTTGGGAATATAAGAATGTTAAGTAAAATAAAATCCAAAACAAACAAATGGGACTACAACAAACTAAAAAGCTTATGAATGTCAAGCTTTCACATGTGAAGCTTTCACAATGTGAAGCAGTGAAATGAATGCTCATCAAAATAAAAATACATCCTACTAAATGGAAGAAGATATTTGCACATAATAAGGACTTAATACCCAAAACATAGAAAGAACTCATAAAACTCAACAACAGACAATCTAGTTTAAAAATGGGCAGGGGACCTGAATAAACACTTCTCCAAAGATATACAGATGACTAACAGGCACATGAAAAGATTCTTTGTACTGCTCTTGTTACTGAAGAAATGCAAATCAAGAAAATATGAGATATTCTCTCACCAAAAGTCTGTAAACAACTTGTGTTAGTGAGAAAGAGGAGAAAAGGGAAATCTAATACACCACTGGTGTGAGTATAAAATGGTGCAACCACTGTGGAAAGCAATATTGAGATTTCCTAAAAAAAAAAAAAAAATTGAGAATGGAAATTTTATATGATCCAGTTATTCCACTTCTGGGTATTTACCCTAAAAAATACAACAACACTATTGAAAAAGATATATATATATATACACCCATGTTCACTGCAGCATTATTTACAATAGCCAAGAACTGGAAACAACCTAAGTGCCCCACAGACTAATGAGTAAATAAAAAAGATATGATGTATATGTACACAATGGAAGACTACTCAAGTATCAAATGAAATTTTGCCATTCGCAACATGGATGGAGCTAGAAAAATCAAGCAAACAAGTAAACCAAATCAAACAAAAACAGACGTAATAAATAAAATCAAACTGGTTATTAAGAAGGGAAGGAGGAAGGAAAATTGAGTGAATGGAATAAATTCTATGGCGAAGGAAGAACTGGAATGGTGGTGATGAACTAAATGTATTATATACAGATGCTGATTTACAATGATGCACACTGTAAACATCAATAATGTAATGATGCGGTATTCCTTTAATAAACTGATTTTTGTAAAAAGAAAAAACGTTGACCCTTGGTGTTCTAGCGATATGTAACTGGGAGGACATCCCAAATACCCGACTTCAAGAAATGGAGCTGGGGGGAGCAACCAATTTGAAAAACTAAATAAAAATAAATAGTGTTTCTTCTGCCTCACTCTTCCTACCTGCCTACCTACTTGGCTTCTTTCTCGTCTGCACTTTTCCTTTAAAAAAAATGTAAAAAGCAAACCTTAAAATAAAAGCATTGCATTTAGTCACTGACAATCAGACAAACCTGTTAAATTAGAAACCAATCCACACCTTGATTCTCTACTGGTACAGGAGGCAAGATTTACGCTTCTTTGATTCACAAAATGAATACTGATGGAACCATATGCTATGTTATATTCAAAGACCAAAGTGTATGGTGGGTTATTTAAACAATGAAAGTACTCCTTATACTAATATATCAAGTATCTTCATATTCATCATCACCTAGATTCCAATTGCAAAGAAAATTTTACTAACCACATCCCAGTGTTATGTCTGGATGCATTTTTTTTCTAGCAGAATATACTATGTACCAATTGCTATTTTCAATTTCAAAAATATAAATTGCTGTCTTGAAAAATACAGAATTAAAATATGGAAAAGGAGAATAAGGTATTTTTAAGGGCATAAAAGAGTTAATTTGCTAAAGAGCTACAGAGGAGGGCAGATGTATACAAGAAAGCTTCAGGGGCAGTTATAATAATCAAGAAATCTTTGCTTTATAAATGAACATGGCATCATGACAACAAAGGGAGGAGGAAAGGAAGGAGATAGGGAAAGAAAACAAGATGAAATTTATCCTATTTTAAGCAACTACTGTGACTCAGCAGCTTCCATTCTATCCATTGACTTAAACCCTTTCAATCTGAGACAAGTGTTTCTAAAGCATTTGTTTTCCTTCTCTTTGGCTATCTTTAAGGAGCTCAAGAAAAAGCTCAAGAGATAAAGCAGAAAGTGAATCATACCGATTGATAAACAATTAGAAAGCTTTGGTTAAAAAATATCCCTCAAGCATAGATTTAATCAATCAATTAGATTAATTAGAGGCAGTTCACCGAAGACTGGTCAATTCTAAATTGGAGATACAATTTAGCCATGTGAACAAAGCATTTGGTTATCTACAAAACAGCTGTTTATTGCAATATGAACATAGTTTAAGTCACTTTCTGACAATACACCTGCTATTTTGATAGCCTTCTTCAAAATAAGAAAATAATTCAACATAGCTGTCCCTAGTCTTTTTCCTCTCAGAACAGATCTTAGGAATCTATTAATTTATTTACTTGTTCTGACTGAGTAATTTTAATAACACCTTCTGTGTCATTAAACAGTATTGAATAAAATTATATATGAAAGATACCAATTTATACAATAAATATTAAATATTACTCAGCATTATTTTACAAAACAAAATCAAACATAGTAATTCATTATTATGAAAATAATCAAATGTTTTTAATTTTAAAATATCCAATTTTGAGCATACCTTACCTTATTTTTACACCATTTCCTAAACATAACACATAAAACTGACATCAGGGGGAATTACATGAGCAAGATGACCCAAAAAGCTATCTACTCAGAATAATAATCTATTTATAGTCAAAAATACACTTTGGAAGCCAGAGGATCTAGGTAGATTATGAAAACCCCGTGCAGTGCAAAAACAAGAGCCACTTTGAGAAGGCAGCCCCACACCAAAGCAGCTGACTAAATGACCATGGTCCCGACATAGATCTAGAAACAATTCTGCACTCCTGAGTATTTTGCTATAGTCTATTGGCTTCAGTTCATCAGCACCAAAATGTCAAGAGACCCGGGAGGAATACTGTCCACTCATGAGTCATATGTTCCATGACAGGCATAAGAATCACTCACTGGCTCCCAACCCTTTTAGCTATGATCTTGGAACCCTTGGAGAAAAATACTTGACCAATCAATCAACAACTAAATTATTTTTATCTCCTGCTGTGTTGCAAACACCATGAACACAGAGATCCATACTTGATTTAATACCTCAAAATATCCTGGAACAGAATGACAAGTAAATAGATGCTGCAGTATAGTAACACAGACCTAAAGACAGTGTCTACGAAGTGACAGACTAGGAAATAGTAAGAAAGGGCTTCACAATGGATGAAATTAGGCTGAGTGTTAAATGATGAATAGAAATTGGCAGGTGAGGACCATAAAAGTCCTGATGGAAAGGAATAACATGTTAAGATATACTAGTCTTCAAGAATGGCTTGTACCAAGTTATTGGACAATGAGACAAATATTGAGATGAGGCCACAAGGCTGGGTAGCCAACAGATCATTATAAACTATGTGTAAGAAAGTAAGTCATTTAGACTTTACTGAGTAGATGATGATAAGGAATCAAAGATTTTAAGGAATAAATTGATATTTTGGGGTTTTGCTTTAGGAAAGTAAGAGACAAAGAAAATATTGGAAAGGGAGGAGGTGTTAGAAGCAAGTAGTTTCTTGTAACACCCAAGACCCACATTTGATGAGGATCCAAAATAAGGTGGTGAAAGTTAAAGAGAACAGGTACTCTTTTCATAGACACATCTGAGAAAGAATAGACTGAAATGTGACAACTAGATGGGTGTGAAAGTGAAGATAATAGAATGGAATGTGATGGGATGGAATGGAGTAAAATGGGATGGGATGCTGAGAAGGTAATAATGCTATTAACTGATATCATGAAGAAAGGAATAGAAGTACTAACAGTTTATAATAAAAATTAAATGCTTCAGCCACAGTAAGATGTTTGTGGAAATCCAGTACATACAGCAATAGAGAGAGATATAGAACTGAATTTCAAAGAAGAGATTAAGAATAGAGATATATTGGAAGTAATTCGTGAATAAATGACAATGCAATATAATGGATAATATTATGATGGAAAGTAAAGAGATCTAGAGGGAACATTAAGGAGCCTCAACATTCATGGAACAGGAAAATAACTAATAAAATCCAAATGTCCTACAGTTTAGCATAAAATTGATTGGCTAATAAGCTTTTCCCCAGATATAGAAAACAAAAGATAAAATATCATATTAATAAACAATAGCTGTAATAATTAATACCAGAAATATATAAAACAATCCATCATATATATTGGAGTTAATATAGGTACTGGAATTTAATTTCCTCTACATAATATTTATCCAGGACACTTAGGGATACCCAAATCACCTCTCTCCATAAGGTGCATAAAGATATGTAATGCACACACACACACACACCAAAAAAAAAAAAAAAAAAAAAAAAAAAAAAAAAAAAAAAAAAAAAAAAAAAAAAAAAAAAAAAAAAAAAAAAAAAAAAAAAAAAAAAAAAAAAAAAAAAAAAAAAAAAAAAAAAAAAAAAAAAAAACCCAAAACCAACAACAACAATGGAAAGTGTCTAACAGACCAAGGAATACAGGTACTTGCTAACTGGGCATGAGTTGACAAATTCTATTACAGAGAACTCTAACAAGTGAGGCTTATCACAGCCTTTTGTGCTACCTTAGATCTACATTATTTATAACTAAAATAGAATGATCTAAATATAAATAGACTCCATACAGGGAGAAGTCTGATTTTCTAACTAAAAGGAGTGCATTTGAGCCCACAACTATGAAAACTAGTCTTAAGTCTTAACAAAGCCAAATGCCCTTACACACCCTGCTGCCAACATTGGATAAAAATTTCAGATGACTGGACGTTTGTCACTGCATTGCATGGGTGAGAAAAAAGTCATACCTACATACAGGCACTTCACTCATTTGCAAATGTGATACAATCTGTGTTCTCAAGTCTGATTCATGCCCATGAATGGGAGCTTCTCTTCCCTGGGGATGGAGTAAAGGGAAGTAGGAAATCTTACTTATCCTACACTTAACATCCTATACGCAGTCTCAGTGCATCTGTAGTTCAGTTTTTCATGATATGTATTATCTTTAATTTGCAGTTAAAAATATTTCCAAAGCAAAATATCATCCAAGATTTTTGCAAGTGTCAAAAATTAACAATTATTAATTGTTAATTAATTTAACAATTTAAAAATTAACAAAAAAATTAACATGTTAATTAACATGTCCTGATTCCACATGCCTTCTGTCTTCTAGGGTAGTACACTACCCTGTGTGCAAATTGTGTATATATCTGGAAAGGATCAATATTTTAGGTTGCTTGGGTCCTGCTGCAGTAGGACAGCTGATTTCCATGTATTCTATAAAAATGTACTTCTCCAAAGTTAACTTGGTACCTGAACGTTTGCTCTGAATAGGGAAAGTGACCATATATTTCTAGCATATACTTTATACCGCTGGCTTAAAAAATAATTTCACACCTTTCAACTCGACATGCATTTTGCAACAAAAGTGGAATATAACTGTGCACTAGGATAAAAACTTGAATTTTGTTTAAATATTTTGTAAAGAACTGGGCCTACAAAATATCTATAGGTAAAGTCCACTCATGTAAAGATGACTAATGTATGAACTTAAACATAAAATTAGGATTATTAATAGGCTGCTTAGAGTGCCCTCTTGATTCTCGTCTACCAGATGCCATGAAATTAAAGCTATTCTAAGATTCTAGGCTTCATGGACTCATCATATTATGGATGTGGGTCTTCCTGCTTTTCTCAAGGATGAGTGCCCAGTATTTCAATGGTTATCATTTCCATTATACAGGAAGAATTTCCTCCTCATGTACTTTGAATGAGAAATTTCTGCTTTTTTTGCATGTGCCTGTTATAATCAGAAGATTCTTTAGGAGCAATATTTGAGTGAGCTCTTGTCCATGTAGACAGTCCATCTGTTACAGAAATGCATCTCAGTTTTAACTGTTCAAAATTTTAAAAGTCATAGACTGATATTTAAGACAAATGGTTTGAATTCATGACTGGTTACTTTTTATTCTGATTCTACGAAGTTTAAGTAAGTTAAAAGGTATTTAATAAAATCATATTTGTAAAAATATCATAACCTATATAATTAAAAATTTTTACCTTTAGACTAAGGAAAGTATTTTATCTCCCTGTTGCACATAAGGTGATTAAATTGCCAGATCAACTCATTCAGTAGGAAAAGCATTGATCCCTTTTAAGAAAATATTGACAGTATCATTTGAAAGTTATTCATAGTTTTTAAAAATGTCAGTGTATTTTGACTTTTAAATCACCTGTTAATTAAAATATTGGGAAAGTAAATTAGTGAAATGAACCTGGATTCTATATTTGATTTACTGTAACTGTATTCATGCAGCTGTTGGAGAAATGGTGATGGAGAATCTCTAAGTTGCATATGGTTAGCTATTTATAACTGGATGCTAACTGATGGGAAAGGAACTGGGTTATCAAAAAGAATAGAATTCTGAAAATAATGAGGCACCCTGTTGATTTAGGTGTTAAACTGGTGCATGGGGCATAGCCATATACAACTTAAGGGTACATTCATGGCCTGGAACTGGGGGGAACAACTAAATAAATAAAAAGCTTATTTCTCTTTCCTTTTCCTGTCTGCTGACTGCCAGTCTGTCTGTCTTCCTTTACAAAGGAAGGAAGGAAGAAGGAAAGGAAGAAGAAAGGGAGGGAGGAAAGGATGGAGGGATGAAAGGGAAGTAAAAGAAAGGAAAGGAAGGAAGGGAAGGCTGCATTAAAGTTGCTTAGAGATACTTTGCACATATTTTGGTCACGTGTCATCTAAATCTTGAGTTTTCTTTATATATAATTTGTTTTATTATTATGTTTCTTTTATTCAAAGTTTTAGAATTTTCTTGCAAAATAATACTTTGTAATTTCTGTTCAGAATGGTCAAGTTGTGAAGAGCTATTATTATTGTGTCAAATTAATCCAGTTACTAAAAAGCAATGGCAATATTATTCTATTCTACGCTCGGTTACACTCATGATGTAAGTTCAATACACTCATGATGTAAGCTTGTCATCCCTTGATAACAGAAGAAAACACTAGGCAAAGAAGAAAATGTGCTTGAAATAAGAGAAAGCTGGGTTCCAATTCCAGCTCTCTGTTTACTGTTAACCAAAATAATTAAACAATCACAGACTTCAGGATAAGGAGCTCATATAGCTTCAAGATGTGATATTTGATCTCTTCAGAAACTCATCTTTTTCATTTTATAGGTACAAAAATTAAGATGCAGTAGAAATCTAACTCAACCTTATTAAACTCATTTACTATTCAACTGTTGGCTTGGAAATGTGAGAGGGTTTTGCTAATCTGTGAGATAAAGAGTTCAAATATAGTAGGAAACTAATTAGGTTTGTTGGACTAGCATTGCTTACTGGTATTTGTCCAGACTTAAAAGAGGAGGAAAGGTCATCTGTGACAAATACAGTGTGAGAAATGAGAGGAACAAGATTTAATAAATGCAAATTGTCTATGATTTGACTGAACTACTTGTAAGAAAAGGAAAATGGTGCTTGCTGGGAGCATAAAACACCCGCCTGAAAATAAGTAAACTGAGTCCTTGGTGGTTCTCTCTCTCTTCTCCCTCTTTCTTCTCTCTCCCTTCCCCACCCCTCTCTCTCTCTCTCCCAAGAGGCTAGCAAATTTGATAAAATAGTAGCAGAATGAACACAATCTTATGAATATCTACTTAATGAACAAAGACTACTAGAGAGTAAAATTTCATCTATAATAAAATTGAGAAATGCCTCCAATCCCAACCTGTACATTATGAAGAATATCAGATACAGTGAAATTTGTTCAAAGGAAAAACCAGAAAACTGCTAAAATAATTCATTGCTTGCATATACTATTTTAATTTTTTTAAAGCACAAATGATTACCTCAGACAAATTCTAAGGTAAAATAGAAAAGAAAAAGCAAGTCACTAACTTTGAAAGTTTTATCAAAATCAATCTATCAGTTGGCAATAAACACTACTATCATCACTACTGTCCCCACTGATCACTCACACACACACCACCAGCAGTCACTGTGAACCTAGCTCGCCTCTTGCCTTGAGCAATGCAAACTGAGGGAAGACATGTCTTTGGCAGACAACATGTTCAATTTGAAATCATTTTCTAGATCAGTGCCTCCGATCCAGCTTGAATTATAGGTTTAGATTATAACACCATTCTAAAAAAGAAAAATACAGGCAATCTATACAATTTTGAATCAATTCATATAATATATCCTATGTCAGTTTCAGTATTAAAACTCAGAAATAGAAGAGATACCACGTAATCTTGTTTTGCTTTGTTTTCTAAGTCACTCTGATCTGGTTCCAAGTCTCCATACTGCAAAACAGATAGAAACTATGAGTTCATTCTTGGGCCTCCTCAAACAGGACAATTAGGAAAGCCCCTCTCCTTAGACCTGAGTTTAGACTAATTAAGACTCAGGTATTTGTTGTCTCAGTTTCTGTGACAAATTAAAGAATGACAGATCTGGAATTTTTATAGATCTTCATGAGTTGAGAATGCTCAGATGTTGAGAGTACTCTTCCCAATAGCACCAAGTAATCAAAGATGTACATCTAAGAGTCCTGATGCTCATCATTGAAAACTACCCCACTTTCTCTGTATCCCAACATCTCGTTTCTTTGAAGCCTCAGTTAAATATGACTTCTGTCATTGCTTTTCAATGATCTCTCTCTGTCGTCTACCAGGACATTAAGTTGAATTCTTTAATCAGTTTTAGGCTTATAATACAGAGAGATACCATAGGCTTTGCCTGCATTCTGACACATAAATCTTTTGGTAATTGAGGGGATTCAACAGAATCTCATGATCACTTGACTGATGTAAGAAAAAGTATATAATCAAAGAATAAACACAATTCATAATTCAATCAAAATCAGAGAAGAAAAATAGCTTCAGAAGAAACTGCATCCCTAAGAAACAAAATTTTAGACATTTAACCATACAATTAATAAAACTAATAAAAATCAATTACTTAAATAAAGACATTAACCAGTAAAGAAATTTGAGATTACAAAAAAATATGAAATATGAAACAAAAGAAACTGAAACCATGAAAGCAGTTAAAGAAACACAATAAAGCTGAAAATAGAAAAATCATTAATTCTTTATTTTACTCATGTAACGCATTAAGATTATACCAGATTATAATGGAAATATAACAATAAAAGTAAATCACAGAATAGAAAAGAAGAACAGAATTGTAAAGCAAGCTCTAAGAGAATATAAAAACAAGAAAATATATATTCAATATAAGAAAAATAGATATCACAAAAGAAAAAAAGCAATGAAAAATATTCAGTCAGAATCTGATAAAATGTCCTGAGGATAGAAACTAAATTCTGCAGTTCAAAAATACATTCAGTTCTAAATAAAATAATAAAAGAAAATCTGCATGAAGATGTATCTTGTTCATTATCAGTTAAAATTAAGTTTAACTTTAATAGAAAAGAAGAAAATTACAGGGACTTAAACAAGAGAGAAGTTTGTTTCTCCCTTGACTGTCTGAAGGTATTCATCAAGTTTCCATTGATCGCTTTTCCATGAGTTCTCAGGGACCCAGATCTTTCCAGCTTGCTGCTCCATTAAACTCAGTGAAATCCTTTACTCATAGTCCAAGGTAGCATCTGTTATTCTGGATGCAGGATAGAGGAGAACTAGGAGAATAAACAGCAAGATCTCATGCCAGTAGTTTCTTAAGGTAAAGCTTAAGATGCTGCTACTCATTGTTTTCTCTTATATCCCTTTGACCAGAAATATCTATTCTAGGTGGTCACATACACAGATAAATTTATATCATGCATGAAAGATTATACAATTATACATTTTGGAGATTTTCAATTATCTCTACCACAAAGTTGGATGTGAATTTGTAGGATAAGGAAAGGACTTCCATATCCAAAACTTAAATCCCATACAATGAGGAAATTTTGAAATTTGTCTAATTATTTCCTGTTATCTTTTAGAGGTCAATTTACCAATTGCATTTTAATTCACTGATTCCTATGAGAAACCAAGGAGGAGTACATGTTGCTACACATAACCATTAACAATCACTGGTGTTTCTGTTACACTTGTCATAGTCTAGACTGTACTATGAACGCTGTATGTACTGTCCGAAGCGCCAGAGAAGCTTATGAGTTAGTACTGATAGCATTTTCAGATGAAACAACAAACACATTGATGAGCTGAATACGTTTCCTTGTGTAAAATAACAAGCAACTTTGGAAAACCCTATTACTCAAACTCACTCAATCTGTCTGATTCCTTATCTATCACACTCTAATGATTCTTGGACTAGTCACAAGACAAGTTTAATGAAAAAGTTTCACTAAATAAAAGGCACCTTTCATAATTTCCTTTTATCTTCAAAATTACATAAATTCTTAATTCTGCTATTATTAAAACAATAAAGTATATATACAGCATAGAACACCAATTTCATGATGTCCTTCCTCTCTTTTAAACGTAACTTTTTACTTATATACAAATACTTGAACTAGAGTCCTAAAGAGGAATTTTTAGGTCAGGGAACATGTGCAATTTATTTTGATACACACGGCAATGTTGTCTTTGAGAAGGATTAATTAACTTTTAGTCCAAACAACAAAATGCTTTGCTTTTAAATATTTTTGCCAAATCTCACTGGATAAAATTTTTTTAAATAACTGTATTATTTTAATTTACAGTTTCATACTAACCATAAAAAGGAGAGAAGTCATAACTATATCAAGAAGTGAAGTGATAACATCACTACAGATTTTGTCAGATATTAAAAGAATAACAATGAAATATTAAGAACAAAATTATGTAAATAAGTTTGATAACTTAGATAAAAAGGCTCAAACTTATCAAAACTCATTAAAGAAACATAACCAGAAAGGAAAAAATAAAATAAAGTAACACTGTACCTACTAAACAGACTACATAGTTTAAAAATATCCCATGAAAATTTCCAGATCCAGATAACTTTACTAGTGAATCTGCCAAATATTTAATGAAGAATAATATCCAGCAGACACAAACTCTCCCAGAACGTTAGGAAGAAATACGTTTCAAGTAATTCTGTGAAGTCAGCATTACACTGATACCAAAGTCATACACAAACACTACAAAATGAGTGATGGTTCATGTGATGGTCACGTGATGTGTCAACTTTTCTAGTCCGTATCATCCAGATATTTGATCGAACATTATTTTGGATGCCTCTGAGGGAATATTTTTTTCAGACGAGGCTAATATTTAAACTGATGGACTATGAGTAAGGCAGTTTGCCCTTCATAACATGGGTGGTCTTCAAAGCATGGGCGAATCATTTGAAAGCTTTCATAGAACAACTGACTTCCCTGGGCAAGAGGAATTCTACCAGCAGAGAACCTTTGAACTTGAACTGCAACATCAACATAGCCTGGATCCTCAGGTTGTCCACCTTCTCTGTGGATTTTTTAATTTGCCAGCTTCCATAAACTTGGGAAAAAAATTCCTTAAAATAAAAGTTTTTCTGTATGGAAATGCACACATCTCCATTGGTTATATTTCTCTGGAAAACCCTGGCTGATACACAAGAAAATAAAACATACCTCATGAATATAAATGTAAAGTTCCAAATAAAATCTTAGGAAATCAAATCTGACGCTACATAAAAATAATAATCTATCATGACAAAGTTGTGTTTATCCAAAGAAGCAATGTTGGTCTAAAATCTGAAAATCAATTTAATGTACCACACTAATATTATTTGATTATTTGATCCTATCCACAGAGTCACATAAAAAGAAATTGATAAAATCCAATATTTACTCCCAAGAAAAAACTCTCTATGAACTATGTACAAATGGAAATTTCCTCAATCTAATAAAAGCATCTATAAAAAACCTATGTCAACATCATATTTGACAAAGACTGAATTTTCCAGTATCAGGGAGAAGACAAGGATGTCCACTCTTACCATTTTTATCCAGTACAATGAGGCAAAAAGAACAAAAGTCATCCATATAAGGCAATTTAAATTCTTTCAGCTATAGATTACATTATCTTCCACGTATAAATAAAGTATACCTAAAGCTACTAGAAATAGGAGAGTTTAGCAGAAGTACAGAATGCAAGATCGAAAAAAAACAATAATCAAGTACATCTCTATGTACCAGCAGTAAACAACTTTAAATTTCAAAAATATTGTTTTAGACATAAAAAGTGTGAAATACTTAATACACTATAAAACTTCACAGAAATTGAAGATTTAAATGGAGAGGTATACTTTTGTTTATGGGTTAGAAACCACACATTTTTACAATGTCAATCTCTCCAAATAAATCTATAGATTTAATGTGATCCTAGTAAAAATGTTATGCTTTTTTGTAGAAAGAAAAGATATGAAAATTCATTTCAAAATGTAAGGGAACCAGAATATCAAAAATATCATTGAAAAAGTCAGAGAATTTATATTTACTTATTTCAAAACTTATTACAGAACAACAGTACTGAGGACAGAGTAATATTGGTATTATGATAAGCAAATAGATTTAAAAAAAGATATTCCAGAAATACACTCATACATATGTGAACAGCTAATTTTTGACATAGATAAAACACAATTCAGCAGAGAAAGTTTTTTCAAAAATGGTGTTATGACAACTAAATAAATATATGCAAAACAAATACCTATGATTCATTCTTTTACTATATAGAGCAATTAATTAAATATATGTGATATACATAAATATAAAACCTACAATTACAAGATTTCCAGAAAAAAATAGGGAATTATTTCAAATTTGGATAACGAATTCTTTCATATGACAAAAAGATGATGCACAAAATAAAGTACCAATAATTTGTACTTATCAAATTATAAATTTCTGTTTTTCAAAGGACACTGTCAAAAAATCAAACTATAATTAAAAGATTGGAAAATGTTTGAAAATCACATAGTTGCTGAAGGATTTGTATCCAATGTATAAGAAGAACTCATAATACCAAATAATAAGAAAATAATATTTAAGAAATAACAATCTAAAAACATTTTTTTCCTAATTGACTTTCATGGAGAAAACAGAAAAAAAGAACATGGAGTACAATTTGACTCCACGCTTTATTTAAAGTTAATTCCTGGTTATTCACACTTGAAATTTATACATGTTGTAATGTGATGTTACTTCAACAATTATTTTTTAATGATTAAAACAAAATCAATTCTTCTCTTTATCCTCTTCTTCTATATGAAATCTCAATTCATGTTCTATCAATATAAGAATATACCCATCACACTTATGTGTGTTAAGTAGCATTCAGCAATAACTCTAACAAATAGCTTTGTATTATATATCCTAAACCACAAACACTTTAACTTTTAAGCATAAGAGAATTTAAGGAAAGATTTTGTGTTCTATTTTGGGAATCCACTGCACCCCTTCTTGAGAAAAGTCAAACATTTCATGGAAATTAGAGACACACTAAACACTGTGAGATAATGAAAAACTATAGATCTTTTCAGTGTTGCTTTTATATGAACTTAAACATCTACCTTAATACCTTTAAGATATTTCAAGATGGAAATCATGGGGATCCAAATAAGAATCAACATTGGTTGATGAGACAAAACATCTTTTCAGCAGGAGATGAAAAATGTGTATCCTCAAAACCACTGAGTATTAAGAAAACATGAGAGATAACTCCTCTCATCAATAAAATGAATAACATTATTCAAGTTAAAGTAGTCTCCTAAAACCATATTCAGCTATGTATGTGAATATTTCAAAATTTATAATGGAAAATAGATCTGAAAAATATGTATTTAATATAAATTGACATTCCTGCTAACTACTGAATTTGAGCATTGCAAATACTTAAATAGTTTAGTAAAGAATATTTGCTTAGAAAGTAATTAAGGAAATCAGTTTTTTAATGAAAGCAATTAACATATTCACAGTGCTTCCATTTAATGTAATTGCTCAATATTAATGTGCAGCATAGATGGTTTAGTTAAATTAGTTTTAATTTGGAATTGAGCATCAAATCTTTCCAGAGAGATTAACTTTCACAAAACAACCTGTATTTCTAGATGCACAGAGTGTTTAAGGATAGTGATTGGTGAAACATTTCAACATAATTGAAAGTTATATTAGAAATTCCCTCATTGCCCTTTGTCATCAAAGAAACTTTGGACTCATTCTGATGCAAGTCTACCTAAATTTTAGTACTATAGGAAACACTTCAGCATCATTTTGACTTATCAACCAGTAATGTTCAAGCTTTTCTACAGATTCAGAACTGCTTTTTGAAGAGTTTTGGTCCAACTGCAGGACACTCCTGTGCAGAAAGAAGGATGAAATTCTACTAGAAGAGACGTAAGTTTTTAACTTTCTTTGCAACTCTATATATTTGCAGTCTATAGGGCAAGCATCTAGAGATCAAAAGTCTTCTTTCAATTGAGGAGAAATATGTGCTTTCAAGGGAATACAGTGTATTGTCTGACATGCCTACAGAAAGTCCATCAAGAAACTGGAAAGGACAAGCAAATGGCAATGATTTTCGATCTGGGCTACACCACCACCCTCTAGGTGCTCTGCTGAGCTTCCATACAGGGTTCCCTTATCGTACTGGTAACGCCTTGCATTGAAGTTATTTGCATATTTTCAACTATGTGTTAATTTTTTTCTTAGAATAAAGTAGTTATTTAGGGTGCAAGGATTTGGAGCTAGACATAGGCATCTCCAAGGCCTGTCACTTACTAATTTTGGATAGCTGCATACACTACTTAACATCTCCATTTCTTTGCTTCCTCACCTATAAATATAATAACTACTTCATAAAGTTGTTATGAGGACCAAAGGAATGACTACAAGCCAGGTTCTTAAGGTAATACCTAACACATAATGAACATCTTATACATTTAGTTATTATTAATATTAATAATTAGTAAATTTTAAGTTTTTTAAGTACAGAATTACTTATAACTATATCTACCACAGTGTTTAATTCAGTGTCTTGTACAAACTAAATCCAATTACTACTCCCCTCATTTATACTTCGATCTCAGAAAGGTCTATCCTGAACCCGGGACATTAGACATCCCTTTCTATATGGTCCAGTAACATGTGGTTGCTAATCACTCTATTTGATCATTTGAATTTTTTATTGCCTAATCTGCTAACATACAGAGGCATCAGGAGGACATGGAGGACAAGAGGACTATTTATTCATTTCTGTGTCACTAGGAAGCATTTTAGTGCCCACTAATGAGGGGCAGTCAAGAATAGTTGTCAAAACAACTGGAATAAACAGAGATGACCTGGATGCCTACATGCCAGGTGCTTACACTGATAACATGTTTAAAACAAAAAGAAAAACAAAATCCTGACATCTTAGCAGAGTAAGTTAAAATAGTCAAGCAGTGATATTTTCAAATTTGCAGGTAGCAGTTTTCTACTAATGGAAAAATTGGCAACTTTCATGTCACTAAGTAACCATGTCATCTGTATTAATCAGGAATGTGTATAAGTAAAAGTAGATATCATGTGAAACAAAAGCTCTAATCTCCATTGATTCTGTCTTAAGGTCTTTTTCTTCAACTCTTAAAAAGCCCTTTTACTTTTTCCTTCACCCTGATTATACTTAAAACATAACAATCAATCTCATTCTGTGCTCTATACTGTACTTGAAGCAGACACTGCTCTTTGAAATCAGTCATCCTTTGAGATTACCCCCAACAATGCTGCTCTGGCCTTGGGAATGGCCTTCAGAATCCTTATTCCTTTGTTAGTGTTAATTCCTCCTATGATGGGATTTTTCTTAATACTAACTAGGATCGTAGTCTGGGCATTTCAGTATTTTGAAATTAAAATTGTGCCTGTGGGAGATTTATTTTCTCAACAGACATCTTTCTGTAACAGTGAAAATACTTTCTCCTTTGAAAAATAAGTATATGACCTTATAAAGTCTCAAAGTTAACACCAAAATACTAATTGCACCAGTATTTCTCTAAGGAAATTGAGTGATCATATTTTATTAAGAGATGCAAATAAAATGGTATGCTATTGTTCAGAAATTAGATTACTGTGAATACTACTTATTAATGCAAAATTTGAAATACATTACTGTATACCAGATCGCTACCTATTTTACTTTTGTAAAAATACTGCATTTTACATGTAAAATTCCAATCTAATGAGACTCTCAGCAGCTTTAACTTATTGCATCTGCATTATATTTGCATGTGTATAGATGTATACTTATTTTTATATAACTTGATTTTTTATTATTTTGTTTTGATGCCATTTAACACAGAGAAATATATGGTTATTTGTTATCCATTACTAATAATTCCTCACATATGTGATTTCTATTGCATCATTTCCTTTATTTTGTTCACAGCTATTTTTCAGGAAAACTAATCTTTTTAGAATTACTGGAGACTCAGATAAATTCATGTCTGTATAATGGGAACAAGAGTGATAAAACTTTCTAAAATAAGTTTAGCATTAGAGATTGTCTCTTGAATGTTGTACTCAGATTCTTATTTGAATAGAATATTTCACATCTTACATTGTTTTTATAAAGTAACTACTGCCACAATGATTCTGTCACTTTCTGTCTTTAGTTACATCCAGTCAATGCCTCTGCCTCTAGAAAGGATTCATTTTTCAGTTTGGTTATTCATTATACCATATTTGTCAACAGATGGTTTTAAGGGGACTTCAAGTTGTACTTACTCTCTTCCTGTTTCAGGAGCCCATGTGGTTATTAGAACTGTCACTTGGCACAGGCCTTTCAAATATGACAGCTCTTCAAAGATTATCCTGGAAATGCTCCTCTTCCTCCCATCTTTTCCAGAGTTTCTGCCTAAGGCAGGGAGGGCAAGTCAGGCTAGAACCCACTTAGCAACTTAGATTTAAGGAGAGAAAAATGCAGCAACAGTCTTCACTGGTACTACCGGGTCAAAGATAGATTATCAAATGTAGCTTTTTTTTTTTTTTTTAACCAGAATAACTTCCAGGTGCACTCCTGTGGCTCAGATGGCTAAGGCATATAAGTCTATGGACCTAGGCTCGAGGCCTAGGACTAGGAATAAAAGGAAAAGAAAGTCTTCCAAAGGGTCTACTGAGTATTGGTTCAGCCAAAAATAAATTGACACGTATATTTTCATTAAGTATTACTCTTTGTATGTACAACTCCCTTGACAGAAAACCTCAGAAGAAAAGAAAGGTGAACAGCAGAATTCAGGGAGATACCCCCTCCTCCTACCTATTCTCTAAAAAGTAAAATCAGAGTGTACATTAGGGATGACTACGTTAGTGGGTTCCCTTCAGACACAATGGAGATCAGGCACAATGGAGATCAGTCTTCTAACAACTCTACATTCTGCACTGTTAGGTGTGAAATCATCTTAGTATAAATTGGCTCAGAAACTGGGGAACCGTGAACATCCAGGTTATAGTTTAGTGCCCATAGCCTAAATGAGGTGGAGAATAATAACAGTGATAATAGTACAATATATTGGACATTTCTAGTATTAAAAAACTTCTTTCATTAAATCCATTAAATATGTCTAAGAGATAGCAATTTTTTCTACTTGCATTTTCTACAGGAAAAAAAAAAAAACAGCCTCAGAGAAATAAAGCTGCCCAGGGGGAAATTCAAAATTCATGTCCTTAACTATGAAATTTTACCTTTCAATCAGATATTTCCTTAGATGATAAAGACTTAATTCACCAATAGTAAAGATATGTGGGATTCTGACATAAGATATAACTATCTGCCTCTTAAATTTCCCTCCCTAGCTAAAAAAAAAAAAAAAAAGAAAACCCTTAGGAAAGAGGAAAGAAAACAATAAAACAATATATAACTTATCAGTCACGTCCACCTCAAAGTGAACATAACAGATCATTTCTTTTCTTTAGAATATATTCTGATGAAACAGAGAGGATAGAGGAAGAACATGAAAGACTAAGATGTTTTTGAAATATAAAAAGAATTAAGAAGAAAAATAGAAATAATTCTAAACACTTCACAATTTTGATTTATGCTAATCTTGCCTATTGAGGTCCATCACTTCAATTCTTTTCAGGGAAACCAAGCAGAGATTTGAACCATTAACAGAAGAAAAAAAAACAAACATAAAATTACTTGACTCTGGACACATTAATAACCTCTGAATTGTCAAAACAAAATGGACCATATTTGGTCCCTATCATTTTGGTCCTTAAGAGATTTAATCTCATTTGAGTCTTTTCTTTCTCAATGTCCTCTATTCTACTGGTGTTCCTGAGTTTCTTCTTTCCCTACTCCTTTTAATCTCTCCATATTCCGTATCACATCTCATCAGAAGCTGCGGAAATGTGTTCAAACTCTCTCTCCATATATATACAAACCTTTTTCCATCTTCTCGCTTATCACTTGGTTGTACATTCTCCAGACCAATGTAACCAAAAGAGTAAAAAGAAGAAAATAGCACAATATTCTATTAATAAGAGGAAAATAGAAACAAAAGGGAGAGGGGCTACAATCCTGGGTTTGCAGTGGCAAACCCCACTAGAAAGAAAGACGCTTCACTTCCTTGACATCTTGCCCTGAATAAAATCGAACTCTTGATTCCTCACCTGAGTTACCAGCAGAAAGGATCCCAATAAAAAATATTTCGATGACGTTTTAGCAGTTAGGATAGTAGTTCTCTTTATGGAGAAACATCTTGCAGAACCTAAAATAGCATCTGCGTAACATAGTAAATGTCTCGCTTAGAATTAAAACATTAGAAAACTTGTAAGTACCCTCTTTACCCACAATATTATTTTATTCTGCTCCCGTCCACACGGTGCCTCAGTTAGAACAGACTTCACAATGAATGGTCACTAAATATCATCTGTGGATCTTTGTGGTCCCTGTTGAATATGAAAAATATTGACTAAGGTCATGTCATACAGATGACACTGACAAAAATGTCAAATACATTTTCCCTCCTAACCTCATTCACACAGTGTTTGGTTAATAATTTTTATTTAAAAAATCACCAATAATTACTACTGGTATTCAGTAATACAGAAAGTACCCAAGTTTTCACTAGCGTCTTATCCTCTCTTTGCTTTCAGATGCTCAAATACATGTGAATGAATACCTGAATAAAAATTAATGTTATCATTTATAATTACTCCTATATCTGTGTATAATGAGGAAACTTTTAGCTATTCATAGGTATCAAGAGAGAGCTCTTAGATATTAACCTTAAGAACATCTACTGTAATAGTTGATATGTACATAGTCCATCAGTATCAAAGCATTTTAATTCATATTTTTTATTCTCACAACTATTTCCTTAGTGAAACAGCAAAAATATTCATTGTTTTTTATAGCTATGGAAACTAATACTCAAACAGGTTAGTGGAATTGCACAAGGTCACGTATCTTGTAAGTTAAAATTTATCAAGAATATTCTTTATTTTGATCCCATAATCATTCCACTGTATTATGTGGTCTAACTCTACAAATGTATGAATTTATTATAAATCTGTATCAAGGGTGAACTTAATAATATTATGAATTATTGAAGATTATTGTAAGTTAACCTTTAATCTTTATCTGTAAACACCTCATTTTCAGATTCTAGCTATACTCTAGATTTCTGCATTTATATTGGCCCTGGCCCTCTTCCATTGAAGGTCAATCCTATTATTTTTACTTTATGGTCCAGAAACTCTATCCCTCCACCTCATTGCTAGCCATACTGAATTAGTCCTGAGTTTGGAAAACCAGCACCAGAACTTCAGACACAGTAGGCATACTTAGGTATGGGTGGAAGATTCTGGAATTAACTCACTGCCTTGGAACATACTGCTATCTCACAAGAAAATGAAACAACCATTAACTGTTTTGATTATGGTTTACTATAATGTAAAGCTACTCCTTTTTTCCCCCCACTTTCTAACACTACTAATAAATAAGGTAAATTTTCAGCAATGGTAACACACTCTGATTAGTACTTTTCACCAGGAGTTTTCTCCATGTTCAAGTTTGAAGATTTTCTTCCCCCAATGGGTATTATCCCAAAGAGAATGCTATCTCTACATCTTTAGACTTCCTGGTTTCCTGGCTCTTAGTATCACCACTACATTTCTGCAAGGGTTTTTATTACCTTCATTCAAAGATGACATTAGGCAGAGTGGTAGTCTAACTGCATTATCTAAAAATGCAGTAGAAATATTTCTGCAAAGATGTATTTTCTATAGACATAACCATTTTAGTCTTACCACTTCCAAATTTATGACAATAGAACCACCAGATCAGATCTCATCACCAAAAGTTTGTTTTAAATAATATGGAATACGGGAATATGCACAGAATAAAAAGAACTGCTGGGATAAATGAATACATAGATAAAGGGGAAGAGGGAAGAAAATAGTTCTCACTCTAATTTAAGTGGGGAAGGAAATCAACTCTTACTCTAAGTCAGGAGCACTTAGGTTCTATTTCTGAGAGCACTTTCTCTAAGTCAGATTATCTATCTACATTTATTCTCAGAAAATCATAGAAGTCACTATTAGTATTCTTATTATGTAGGTAAAATAACTGAGCTTAGAGAGGTTAAGTATTTCTCTGCAAATTCATTAAATAGGACATTAAAATATACACTTTATACTTTAACAAGCTTGCTATAAAGGCATATTCCTCGTACCTTATAAGGGGTGATGGCCAGACTTGAACCTCAACCCCCTTATCCTTCCACTATAAACTCCTAAATACATAAATATTACTAATCATGCTATTAATAAACATGGAAAACATGGTTTGAGATATTCACTATGCTTCATACTAAACCAGTGACAGCATTTTATAAGGAAGTATGTTTGCTCTTCAATATCTAATCCTCTAAAATGGGATAAAAAAATAGAGACATCAAATATTACATATTGAAATCTAGTCAGATTACAGTGAATAGCACACAGCTAAGGAAAGTGAATGGAGCCCAAACTTTAAAAATAATTTTCATATTGAAAAGATTATACATGAATTACCTTCAAGAATTTCTAGCCCAAATCTGAGCATCTAGTTCAACAATCTTATTTCTATATAAGGAATCTGAAGATCTAACAAATGAGATGATTTTCCTTAATGTATAGTTGTTATCTGGTACACACATATATTTTATCAAATTTAGACTTCCCTGGGATGTCAAGGTGCCCTTCAATAATTGCAGGACCACCTCTGCAAACTATCATTATGAAGATTAATTATTTAACACGGATGAATCTGGCACTGGATCAGGCAAAAAGAATATGTGCTCAGGCCCAAGAGACACACAATCTAAATTAGAAAGACAAATAGATGTTTTAAGAGCTCAAACGGTTATTAGAACCTTGAAATGTAAGTCACCATGTTCACATTTATAAAAAATGTTACTCCCCCTTTTCATTGCCTTAAGAGCTCATAAATACCACTGATGTGGGAAAATGACAATCAGAACATTTGTGAAATGGCATGAAATTGCTTGAGAATATTATTCCTTTTAGTGAGTTTATTACTGGACAGCTGTTTACAAATTTAGGAGCAGATTGGTCCATGGATGAATGAATTTTGGTTGAAGAAACAGGAACATGAGGGGCCTTTGAGGTCCTTGCTGATAAAATTTATACTAACCAGTGTTCCATAGTTTTCCAGTGGGAACAGTTGGATTTTCCACACTAGTTGATTAGTGGTAAATATTGTTTGAATTATCCTGACAATGTATATGATATAAAACATATCTTTAGGGACACTGGAAACCCAAGGGTCCATATGCAGCCAGAAAAAAAAAAAGTGTTTTCAGATTTTAGTGCTGAAATGGTTTAAAATTCTGCACATTATTGTCTCCTTGTCATCAAACAGGTTATGATCATCGAGCCCAAGCTAATGCCAAAAAGTTCCCAGATGAACCATTTACAAAATATTAAAAACACAGATTTGTAGTCATCAGGAACTGGTTTCAAATCCTAGCTCTGACTTTTCTACATATGACTTCAGCCAGTTATTTAAACTTGATGAGACTTAATGTCTCATTACAGCAAATAAGAATGATAATACCAATATTTCAGTGTTGTTTTTAGTACAACGTGAGTTTATTTTTATTTTAAAAAGCTATTATAATGCTTGGCACAACATAGAAGGTCATAAATAGTAGAAGTAGTTATTACTATTACTGTTGCCATGTGCTTAACTCAGTTCATGGGCACTCTACACCCACAGAGAGCTAAAGCTTTGGTTCTTTGTAATGTGCCACAAAGAAAAGAGAGCTTGCTTTGAAATCAGATAGACATATCATAGACATTGTATAAATTTTTCAAGAGATTTAAATTTAGTGCATCTTAATTGCCTCATTAGAAAAAGGGGAAATTATAAAGCATAACTCAAAGGACAGTGTGAAAATTCAAATAATATTTTGAACAAATGGCATGGAATGTAAGAGATGTTGACATATACCAGCAAAAAACAATAACAACTACAACAACAAAAAACTTACCTCAAATCCATATAGCTGTGTCTTAGATACAGGATTTTCAGGTAGCAGTCATCTTTTTGTTCCCAGAAACAGAGATTTTTCTCATAATAAAGTGGTTTCCATACCTGAATATTTCACTTCACTTCTTCACTATTTTCTTTGAATTCCTTCTTAGCACCAATGGAAGTGTTATCAAGATAGAGTTAGTAGAATTCAACTATTCCATTTGATTATACAAGTGCATTACTACTTCCTACAATTGGAGATGTACCTGAAAATGCAAACACACCCTAGACTTCTAGGGCAAGTATGACCTCATGTGTTTCTTCTGGGGAAAGTAATATGTACTATGAAACAACGATTAAGAAAGCAGCTGGTGATATATTCTGTCCTTAAGTTGCCAAACTTCTCTTGTCCATGTTATTTCATCCTCAGTTTACTCTCTGCTGAGTGTACATAGTCAATTCAATAGTGACCAAAACTTAGGTCATCCATTCTTTCAGGATTTCCTATTACTGTCTGCAGAAGAATAATGTTAGCCAAGGGTTAGAATATTTGTATGTAGAACAAAACAGTATGAGAAGTTATGAAATGAAACCCATCAGTTTGACTTTTTAGCTTGTAAGCAATGACAAATTATTGGTGATATTACTCTAATTTTGTATCCAGTAAGTTATTATTTGCTGACTCCAATAACACTAGGGTCACAAATTTGCTCAAGAAATCACTCTATATCATCAGGACCTTCATCTTACTCAACTACAATTTAGATCTAGAAGAGACCTTAGAAATAATTTAGGTCCAATTTATAAATATTTTCTGATAAACCGGAAGGAAATGATTTGCCAAGACTACCACTGGCAGATGGTATCCCAGTGATTTGATGCTCTTTCTCCTGTACCATACTTTGATCACAGAATCTGAAACAGTCCTTTCTTAATCACCAGCAATCAGTGCCTATAACTCTGTGATGCTTGGGGGCTACTGCTTTGAACAACACAGACATGGTTCTGCTCTCAGATTACTCACCAACTCGGAAGACCTACCAACGAATTAACTGATATTTTTATATTTATAGAATATATTTATAGATAAAGGTATATGAAAATATATAGTAAAAGGATGTCAAAGGAGACTTTCCTGTTCAGCTGAGACTTACATAAAGAGACAATTTGGTAAATTTGCTTTTAACAATGGTTCATTAATTTTTATAGCTGAGTAGTATTTCATTGTATGGACCCCATAATTTGTCTGTCAATTTACCTGTCAGTGAACATTTGTATTATTTCCAGTGTTTGTCTTTTACAAAAAAGAAATATGAGAATTAGTGTACCAACAAATAATAATAACAATAAAGCATAACTCAAATGACAGTGTGAAAAATCATAGAAGATATTATATGTGAGCAAAGGACAAGGACCTAAAATGTCATAGGTGTCCAAAAAACAAAATTACCATATATATTTATATTTATATATCTGTGTTATAATAGACCACAATTTTATTGTAATTTTTTTTTTCATCAATGTCACTGCCAATACTTGCTGGCAATCAATTTTTTCTTTAACTCTATTATCTCAGTGTCTGAGTACTGGGCACTGCTTAATTGTGTTGTTGGATGAGTGAACAAATGTTTATTTTATTTACTTCTCAAAAATTACCAGTAAGAATAACCTTTATAATTATAAAAATTAATAGACAATAGGATGTTTGCATTTTAGTTTATGACAGATTTTACATGCAACATACAAGAATTTCTTTAATAAAAGGGCTGTTAGTAATAACAAATACATGCAAATCTCTAATTAGTCACTAGTTTATCCCATTAAGATGTCACATGTAAGATACTGTGTGACCCTAGGGATTACATAGTAAACAAAACAAACTTTTCCCCTATCCTCTTAGACTTACATTGCAGTAGAGAAAACAAACACTAATCAAATGACTGACAAAAATAATCTAAAATTACAAGGGTGACCATTATTACAAACAATAAAATCAATGTTATAGAAGCATATATAAAAGAATGTCCAATGGGATATTTTCCCTTGGCTCAGTTTTGACTGAGGCCCTCTCATGACTGTCAGTGATCATAACTTCTAAGCAGGAATGAGCAAGAGGTAGCCTCTGAATCTCTATCAATCCTAATCCCTTACCTCCAAGCCTTAAAGAGAAGTTAGAAAATAATTCTGAAAGAAAATCCATCGGAAGAGGTTTTGCTTTTTTTAATGGAATTCACAGGAGTAAAAGTCCCATGACATTGTTCCATTACCATTTCTATTCCCCACAAATTCAAGTCAGAGGCCTCTGATGGTGAATGGGGTTATCTGCATTAGAAGAGACTTGAATCTCATTACAGTCCTGGGTGCTCTGATTCAGAAAATGTGGGCTCACTCAATATATTTATAAAAAAAAGAATGCATTAGAGAGATTTGCCTGAATTCCCAAGAGTTCCAGGGCTTCTATAAAGATGCAACTAGTGATGAGTCTTGACAATAAATTTCTAAAGGGTAGAATACAGTGGAGAAGCAGGAGCATGCTGAACTGCTACCCATAGCAAGACAAGGATTCCTGTGATTCAAACAGACTTTTGTAGCTAAATTTGATTCATCCTGAAAGAATCTCTGTTGCATTTTATGTGTCAGGTTAACTGAATCAAGGGGTGTTTGGATGTTTGTGAAGGTGCTTTCAGATGAAATCAGCATCTGAATCAGCAGACTGAGTGTGATTAGAATGAAAAGGAAGGGGAGGCAGAGTTTACTCTTTATAAGAGGGAACATTGGCTTTCCTCTGCTCTTGAACTTGGAATTATACCCTCTGCTCTCACTGGTGCTTAGGACTTCAGACTTAGAAGGAACTATACCGTGGATCTCCTTGAGCCCAGATTGCAGAGAGCAGATTGTAGGATTTACCAACCTCCATAATGGTGTGAATCAATTCTTCATACCCGATCAATCTATCATCTACTTAGTGTCTACCTAAAAATCTGTCTCTGTCTCTCTCCTGTTGTTTCTCCTGTTGGTTTTCCTGTTCTTTTGCTTCTCACTCATCCCACTCAAGAAAGTCTCCAGCCTGGACAGAGAGAACTTTAGAGTAGCAGTTGAAAGGATTATCAAAAGATCTTATAGAAAGGAAGTTGTCTATATTAGACATCTACATAGGGTACCCCCCAAAATCATATAGTAACAATTAGAATGCCTGTTACAGCAGAGAAGGGAAAAGTTATAAAATGCATTTGAGGGAAATGGTAGAAAATCAAGCAAAGATACCTTCTGTGTTAGTTGAGGCAAAGAACACAATCTTCTCTGTTAGAACTTATTTCTCTTTTCCTGAGCTCAATTTGTTTTGGTCACCTTTGTTACTTAGAAGAAAGTGTTAATTATTTGAAAAAAAATGTCAAATAAAAGACTACTACAGAAACAGTAGAAGTAGTTGGGGACAGCGGGAACTGAGAATTGGATCAGAGAGAAATATGATTTATTCAAGATTTTAAAGCAGGATAGAAGAAGATGAAAACAGTCCCAGAGTTGAAAAGAAAAAGTTGGGTATTTGAAAAGAGAAAGTGGATAGGAGTTCAATTCTAATTGAATGTTTTATAAATAAAAATAGCATTAATCCAATTGCACAAATTGCTTCTCCAGAAAATATGAAGAGCTAATGATTAATATGCTTAGTGAAAACATCCTAGGTTTATTACACTGATAACTGATATGAAAAGATACCTGCCTTTTAAATTCTAATTTAAAATATGCAAAATACATTCTAACTTGGATTCTAAATTGAATTCTACTCTTAGCAGTTGTCCTTCTTATTGGAATGTCCTAAGATACTGACCCCTCTGCCACAAGAAATGACCCTCTGCAGTGGCATTACAAGCTGCCATGATTTCGGGGTGACCAGTTTCAGGTTCCCAGTAGCTCCTTTCAGTTCAGGACCTTGGGGATTTCCCGAGCTATGGTATATAAATAGGATTAGTTTCTTGCACCAAAATACTCATTGATGAGCTCTCCTACAGGTGAGGAAATGAGAAACAATGATAGGTATACATAAAACCTTATAACTAGCCGATTTGGACAGAATTTTATACGACAATCTGTTTTAACATCCAGAGAATTGTAGCATATATTTAAGAACTATAAACTATTCCCACCATATATCGAGACTATCATAATTTTTAATTGCAGTCTCCTTTATCAGTGATCCTAATTTCCTCCTGGATTATCATACAGTATTTTCTTATTAATCTCATATACTGTTTTTTCTAAGATGTATCTTTAAAATATGAGTATTATTTTCTTTTCTTCCTCTATTTTTCTCACAGGTTGTTGCCTTAGATGTTTATATTCTAACTCTACCTCCCCATTCCCCCCACCCATAATAAGCCCTCCCTCCTATTTATCAATAGAAGGTTCTGTTCTCATATTCTGAGCCATCGGCTCATTCCATTCCTAGGTCCCATCTTTTGCCTGGAAACTTCCTTTTCAATCACTTTCTGTGTCCTTGGGCAGCCCTATAGAGTCTTCAAACTTCTACACTGCATTTTATTTTTCTACCTAGGAAGAAATTTGAAAGCAAAGATTGACATGTGATTAATCACATGCAAATTCATGCATGTCTTTTCTTTTCCCCACAGCATTCTTTCATGAAGCAAATACAGATTTTTAAATTGAAAGCACTGTAGAAGCTTAAGCATCTTTGTTCTATTATTTCAGAAAGAATGCATTGATTGAGCACAGGCTATGCTCAATATAGCAATAAGAAGAAACAGAGATTAAAGGAATAATAGACAATAATTACATTCAAGTATGTACCATATGGGTTACAGATATGAAAATATCACAATAAATATAAACAGAATAGGATAAGCCTCAGGATAGATCTAAAAGGGGCCTCTGAGAAATGGAGGAAAGCATATTCAATAAAGTGGAGTCTTTAGAAAGAGGATGCATTTGAAATAATTGGTAGAATAAATGTTGAAAGGGGGTGAAGGGAGAGAGAGACACTAAGAGGTTAGGGAAAGTGTTCCAGGAAAAAGTAAAATCAAGATAACAAATCAGGATATACAAGGTTATGGGGGCACCACAAATACCACTTTCAGATAAATATTAAAGCAATGGAGTAGCAGCATGCAGGCAGGAATCTGTCATGTGTACAGGGGAAGGAGATTCATGGAACTGATAGGCAGTGATAGCCAGTGGGTCAAAAGAAAAACAGCATGATCAGAATGTATCCATCTGTTAAAGTGAATATCTCTATGAGAAAAGAATCATTATAATACAAAGGTTTTAAATAATGTTATTTAAAATAAATTCATTATTAGAGTTTGGGGAAAACATAACATTGTATTTAGCCAAATGTCCAGCTTAACAGGATGTATTATGGATTTAGAGTGTTTGTAACATAAAAATATGGGTTAACATAGCAAAGTCACTGAACATACTGACTTTTTATGATTCAGAAAGGATTTTGGAAATTAGCAGCATATCTGAGTCACTATTATGAATACTAGATATTTACTAGACTCCACTATTATATGAAGTAGATTTAAGTCAATATCTACAGCAATCATACTGTTTGATTTTCATAGGTATTATCCCATAACTGAAGTTGAGTCAAAGTTAAAGACACAATCCTGTTATGTAGACATAAATTTTAATTTCTTCATAATTGAAATTCCTGTAGTTCCATAAAGCTTAGATTCTGCTAATGTTGAAAAGACCTGTCTTGCTACTTCAAGGTGATTCAGTCATATCTATTTTAAAATTTAGACTCTCTTATGTGAATATTTAAACAAATTTATATTCCAGTTTCTCACAATGAAAAATTTAAACTTTGTATCTACACCATTTCCCACTTTTAAAGACACTCCCCTATTCCTCTTTCCTGGAATTCGTTAAGAGCAAAAGGATTTTGGGGGAAGGGGTACCTGTCCTTCAATCCTTACTGGCCTCCCTGAAATATCTAAGCTCATTTTATTGCAAGGTTTCCTCCTTTAAGTCTGGCTTAATAGAGACACTGAACAGCACAGCACATCAGAGAGTTTCAGTTTTGGGCTACTGATTTCTACAAAACTAAAATAAATAAAAACAAATCTACCACTAAAATATACAACTAAAGTCAGGGTTAAATATTATAATTTCTATTTTATATTACCTAGATTTGACCAGAAAACAATTCATTTCTTCTGTATAAAAATAAGCTTTAGCTAATGTAATTCTTAATTTTGTCTTCTTGATAAGTGTCTCAGATTCAGTGTAAAATGGTGAGTGTACACTCTGCAGCAACTAAGGGATGCCACTATTTCCCCTTTGCAATTAAAAGAGCAATTATAAGGTTAACTACATAAAATGTCCTGGTAGAAGAAAAACATATGCTTTTCTGTGCTTAAACTTATCTTAAACAGCAAAACTTGAAGAGCAGAAAGATAGAACTATTAAATATTAATACAGGAGGGAGTTTTAAAGATAATCTAACCCAGGAGCTGGCAAAGTGCAGTTAGTGGGGGAAATCAGCCTTGTTTATTTATTTACCTTTGCTCTGTAGCAACAGTTAAGTAGTAGCAACAAAGATCAAGATCCTGGGTTCGCAAAGCAAACATTCACTACCTGGCTCTTTGCAGAAAATGTTTACCAACCAGTGATTTAATCCAACCTCTCTAATTATGTATGTGTGGGGACTGAGTTCAGGAGAGATTGAGAAAATGAAGATATTGATACCCTGTCTTTGATCTCAGGCTAGAGCCTCAAAAGTAAAAGATCAAAGTAAAACTCTTTCTCTATTAATTTAATAAGTCTAAGTTCCTATCTACTCAGACCAATTACTCACTGCCCTTGAAAACGTATGTCACATAATTTTATGAGTATGCCACCACTCACGCTCTTCCATCTATTCGGAAAATCATTTCTTCCTGCCTCTCCTGTCTGGAGAGATATACATTCTCACACATACCTTTTTAAAATATATCAAAATGACATACTCAAGAAAGAAGAGTGAGTAATGCCACTGAATAGAGTCTGTAAGTAAAGTGGTCAATTCTATGTTATATATATTGGGAAAAAAACCCACAGCATTTCATGAATATATATATATATAATCAGTAATCACTATTTTAAAAAAAGGAATAATGAAAAGAAGAATGAACTTTGTTCATGAACAGTTTTGGGGTTCTGGCGTGCACATTGTGGGATGTAGTTTTCATAGTGTCATTAGAGTCTATGCTGCTCAAGAATTTTTGGCACACCCTGATCCAATGTCCATGTAAGCTGCATGCATCCCAAGAATCCAGGTTTGTGTTCCAGGGTCAGAGGGACCAACCAAGATGAACGACTAAAAAAAATAATACAAAAAGTTTCTTCCTTCTCTTCCTGCCTGGCTACTCAACTTCATTCCTGTCTTCAGTCCTTAAAAAAAAAAAATTTCTGCACTTGATTTTAGCTAAAAGGTTGAGAAACAGGGATTTTTCTGTAACATTACTTGAATGCTGAATATGTTTTCTAGTGGAAGGAAGGAAGGAAGGGAGGGAGGGAGGGAAGGAGGGAGGGAAAGAAAAAAAGAAAAGAAATGAAAACAGAAAGAAAGAAGAAAGAAAGAGAGAGAGAAAGAAAGAAAGATATAAAGAAAAAGAAAGAAAGACATTTCCTCTTTTCTGACATTAAACATTATCCACTCCGTCAAAAGAATAAACTATTTTTTTCTTTTTAATATTTTTATTTTTGTAACTTTTTACTTTTAAGTCATTTCAGACTAAAATTTCAATAACACTATAAGATATAGTATGTAATTCCCATATACCTTTACCCAACTTCCTCAAATTCTAATATCTTAACTACAGTACAATTTTCAAAATCAGGAAGTTAATATTTATAGTATACTCTGAACTAATCTACAGATATTAAGAATAAACTATCCAAAATAATTGTCAGAATTCTACTGTAGATCTTCTATATTCTATCATCATTCCAATCTCTCTTATCCGGTATTTGAATCCTCTTTACTAGATGGGTCCTCAGACTAAAGCATATCTGTTGAGATAAGAATCATTGCCTTTCTAGCCTGTGGGATTATGTGATAATAACAGACTCCTTATTTTCTCTGCCTGCAGTTTGAAGCTCAGCCTTAGGAGAAATTGTCTAATTATAAAATAAGCAACCTGGCTATATTGGTCTTCCTTTGTAAGTCTGACTAGAGCAAAAGTATTATTCTTCTGTATTTCTGTAAATGTCTCTGCTGGCCTAGATGCAGTATTTATTTGCCTATATTGAATACCATAATTTTTAAATCTCCTTATCACTACTGAGAGCCCTGAACTCTATTATTTCCTATGTTTTCCTTCAATTTTCTCTCCTGACAGCATTAATAGGAGAAAAAGAAAATATAAGGGTCTTTTCCATGTGTTATATATGTAGTTATTAACCTTGCTGAGGCTCAGTTTCCTCAGGTATAAATGGTAATAAAAATAATAACAGCAATAATATCAAAGGGATTTGTGAGTTTTTAGATAAGTAAAATGGATAACCCTGAGAGCTGGTACTTAGTTCTGTTTTTCCTTCAAGAATATATCTTTGATATCTGATAACAAATAGTCCTCCACTGATCTGTCTTACCAGTACAACCTCTCCATTTATACTGGGGGGAAAAAAAAAAAAACAGCAGCATTTCATGAACAGTAAATTGCATGTCTTGAAATACAGGTATCATGCATTAGTAAGAATAAAAAAAGTTTTTCTATCTAGTCTTATGGAAATCATATGCTCTTAGGAAAGCCTTTAAACAGTCTTTGGAATGAAATCCTTACACCATTTCTAATAGACTACAAATACTATTAAATGTGTTAGGCTGCTTCAAGAATAATGGTACAAGTACATTTTGTAAAAAATATGAGTCTTGTTAATATGCTAATTTCACAGGCATATTTCTACTTGACAACTATGGGTATTATTTTAATTAGAGTCATACTTACATTCTAATATGAGAATTACTACTAAAAGCAGTCTTAATTTCCATCAAGAAAAATTTATTGCATTCTTTTCACTTTATTCTCGAATCCACACCTGTTGCAAATTATCTTGTCTTTTTTAATTAGTAGCCTCAAGCAGTCTTCTTGTTTTCTGCTCTCCTCTGCTATTTATATCAATTATCTTTATTTCTTTTTCAATTTTCCTTCATTTAAATCTTGATGTGGTAAAATGTTAGAATAAAATAATAGTAAAAAATTTTGCTGGCTTTTAAATAAAAATCTATTCAGTATTATTTTCATTTATTTCTAAATAATGTGGAAGGTATGTACCTTATAGGGACACAGTGGCAAAATATGGAGGATAAACAAACCTAAATCATCACTGTTCTAGCAGGGAATATTTATTTTCTCCAACCACAGGACCTAGGGAATAATCAAAAAGTCTATATTTTCCTGACTTCCATGTACAATTCCAATTCAGGATAGTTATGTCACAGGTGTGAGGCAAACCTTTAAGAATGAAATACCCCCTTTTTTTTAAAACCAGCAGAGTAACATCACAATAATATATACCCTCTATATATACATACAGTTTTATGAACACAAATATGAGTTTTCATTATAAATTCATGATTGAACAAGTAGAATTAAATGTATCCTGTGCATAATTTTCTATTTTCTTGATTTTTCTATAAACACATATTTCATTAATTTAATTTATTAAATTTGTTTCTATTTTTGGTGACTACTTCAATATTTGGAGCAATATTCAATGACTTAAAATGTATAATATATGCCTTAGAAATAACTTACATGTATTTTGGACCAATTTCCCAAGGAAAAACAATCTAGTAACTTAAACAGGTCTAAGGATTCACTTAAATGTCAAAATGTCAGTTTCGCTGACATCACCATTCAAAATATATTACTTTGGAAGAAAATGTAGTTGAAATTTTTAGATGGACATTTTGAAGTTCTGTTATATGAACTAAATCTGTAAAATAAAAATATTTAATGTCTCTGTAATGGTAATTTATAATTTAAGAGTATCCCCCAGTATAAGATATTTCATTTAATGGCCAAATAGAAGCTGGTTGCAATGGAGTTTTGTCTGTTTCCTTATTTATAACTGAGCTGACTAAAATACCTTCTTGTATTTTATCACGGAAGTATAAGTTTAGTACACAATATTTTGTGGTACTCAATCTCTCTTCCACCATCTAGATAATTTCCTCTGAATTAATCACCTTCTATAGAATGCAGAGGTATTTAGAAGTACAGATTAATCATGAGCAGAATATGTATTTATATCCTACAGAGAAAATCAATACCAAACATTTGCTCGAATGGCTGTCAAATTTCCTTAGTTGAGACTGGTATTTTCTCCATCAGTGGGACTGTAAATCCGTGTGTGTGTGTGTGTGTGTGTGTGTGTGTGTGTGTGTGTGTGTGTGTGTATCCTACATATCATAATTTAATAACTATTACAGACAACTTCTAAGAAGTTTTCTTTTTTTAATCTCATAGTTTTAGTTGTTAAGAATCCTTTGAAAATTAATGAAAGCTATGAAACTTATTTCAGGAAAAAGGAAATACTGCGCTCTCTCTCTCTCGCTCTCTCTCTCTCTCTCTCTCTCTCTCTCACACTCACACACACACACACACACACACACACACACACCCCACATAAAATTTTATATGCCTATTCAGCGGGTTCACATCTCTTAAAAGTTCATTGGTGCCACCCCTACCTCAACTAGAGGTGTTTAAAAAATTTTCTGAGGAACATGTATAAGTCTCTTTCTTAAATACCTTTTGATGATTCCAATTCTTCAAACTCAGTCTTTGGTTACATGCTTCAGCTCTTTGAACCACCCAAAGACCTAGCTATTGGCTAGGATATTTTCTGAGTACCTAACCGCATTCTTCCAATTCCTATGAACACCCACCTTAAAGATCCTGCTCCTTGTCTGTTCAGTCTATTCTGAATCATAGCCTTCCTAATACTCTTCTTGTAAGCCTTGACCCTAGATTTCAATTTATCCTTGAAACTTCTCTGTAACAAGCTTATTTCTACTTTCCAGGAATCACTGATTCAGACTTCTTAATGAATTACAACCAATGGCCCAGCATTATTTTTTTCTTGCCAATCAATATATGAACAGATCCCTATTATACAAATATACACCATCTTAGCTGAAAGATATGACAAAGCTAAGTAATTTTCAGAAAGTATACTCATTTGTATGGTTAAAATATAACCTATTCAGCAATATATGCAAACGGAAGTTAGACAGCAATTCACAATAGAAATCTGCATATAATATCCAAATAATTTGAGACATTGTTCACCTACAGCCATATTTCTTTTTACAGAATGCTATACAATAAATGAGAGTGTTTTATGTGTCATTTTCTTCTGTTTACCTACCTGACCATATGACATGACCCAATGAAAAGTCAACATCAAGGAAAACAAAAGAAAGAAAATAAAAAAGCTATCATCACCCATACTAGAAATAGCATTTTCTAGTGGAGCATTCATGGTGAAGAATTATGTGAAGTTAAAAGCCCAATTACATGAAATAATTTGAATATACTTTTTCTTCTTTTTTAAATAGCTATTAACTATATGTTAACCAGAGATCCCAATTCTATTTTATTTTAATATTATATTATTAAAATATATTTTCCACAGTCCTTATTGATAATATTCTACCTATGAAGCAAAAAACATTAAATATGAAATCATCAATGGTGGGCTTTGTGAGCTCTGCCTTGGGTGATACTTTGGATATCAGGAGTCACCATGCCATGAGGCAAATATGACCACCATCAAACACTGCACTGGAATTTGTAGATTGTTTTAGTTTGTTAATAAAGCCCTGGCTAGAATTTGCTATTATATAGTATTTAGTCTTTTGCATTAAATTAGAATCTTCAAAACAAAAAATCAAGATGTATAATTTTATTATGTCTGATTAAAAGTACTGTACAGAGAAATTGGGGTATGTTCTTGAAAAAGAAATATTTTATTCACAGATTTATGCACTCCTATGTTTACTGCAACTCTAATCACAATAGCTAAGAAATGGAAACTACCTAAGTGCCCAGGGTTAGATGAATGGATCAAGAAGATATATTATATATACCCAATTGAATACTATACAGCCCTCAGAAGAGATGAAATCCAGTCATTTGAATCAGCATGAATGGATGTAGGGGGGATTATGCTCAGTAAAATAAATCAAAAGAAGAAAGATATAATATGATCTCATTCATTGGCAAATGTGAATAGACAAAGAAATAGATGAAACAAAACCAACACTCGGACACTTGTAATAGAACTAAAGTTACTAATAAGGAATAGGATGAACTTCAGGAGTGGAGTGGGGGGAATGTGGTGATGGAGTCCACTGGAAAATGGTGACAATGGTGAAGAACACTTGGTGATTTGGTGAAGTGCAGGGTATGTTGACATATGTCTGAGGAATAGAGAAACTGCACATATGGGAAAGCTATACATACGAGTTTATTTTAATGTGTAAAATCAAAGTTAAAGCCACAAAATAAATTTTAAAAAAGAAACATCGTAAAATAGTTGGAGCTTAAATATTTTAGATAAAACAACTTTTTGCTCAATTACACAGTTAACTAAGGAAGAAATTCATACATGACATCTGAAAGTACATCAGATGTATATTCCTTTTTTTAAAACAGTACTGGAATGCCATCAGCACTCATGATAAATGATTTTTATAAAGGCCTAAAGAGGATTAGAGTTTCTGACTGCACAACCTGTGAATTTATGTGTTTGTGTGTGTGTGTATATGTGTGTGTGTGTCTTAACATGGGTGTCAAGTCACCAAATACGCAACACTGTTATTAATGATAAAGACAGAAAGTAGCAGCAAGCTAATGATATTTTCAGCCATTAGTACATTACAAGGCAATGAAACTCTAGACAGAACAGAAGAAACATTCAAAAGGAATTGAGAGTGTATGATAACTATGAGAGGAAATAACTAAATGAGTTTCCATGGAAAATCAGGAGCTTAAGCATGTAGGAACATAAGAAAGGGGGAGGATGTACTCATTAGAAACCTAATGTGAAAAACAGATTGATCAAATGCAGACTAAGGATTATAACAGATACCAACTGTGTCTATCGGCTTTCACTTGTTCTAGCAGGTTAAAAAAAAAAGAAGGGGAAAAAAAAAAAAAAAAAAAAAAAAAAAAAAAAAAAAAAAAAAAAAAAAAAAAAAAAAAAAAAAAAAAAAAAAAAAAAAAAAAAAAAAAAAAAAAAAAAAAAAAAAAAAAAAAAAAAAAAAAAAAAAAAAAAGAAAAAAAAAAAAAAAAAAAAAAAAAAAGGCCAAAGCTGATTAAAGCAGAACACCAAGAGATGTATTTCAACTCCAAGTAAAGAAGTCAAGTTTGGTAAGGGAATACTCAGTCTGACCTGGAATTAGAAAGTGAGAAAAAGAAACTGAAAGTCTGAGAGCTAAATGATTAATTTCTATTAAAATCACAAGTGAAATTGACAAATTAACTGCCAGTAATCTGAGAGTTTCCAATCTACATCTTGTCAAATATTAACATCTATTGATTCTACTCACCAAATATCCCTCAAATGTACTCTCACCATGATAATCCAACTACCATCCTAATCCAAACCACTACCATTTTCACAATCAAAACAAAAGTCTCCTAAACATCTGTTTTGTTTTCCTGCAACTCATTCCCCAGATGTTCACTAAAAGGAGTATTTTAAAATGCAAACTGATAAAACCAGAGTCCACTTCTAGCCAGAATGCATTGTTTCCGTGTGAATTTTTAAAGGGCCTTATCTCAAAACAATTTATTTCTGTCAAGAAACTTGTCATAAAGCTCTTATTTCATTAGAAAAGGACACTGTATCACCATCTACCAGAAAATCATCATAAAAATATATAAAGATAGAGCATCTCCAGTTTGGTTGGCACTCTCTTAAATATAGTACTCTTCCTTATTGCATCACTTGTACAATCACGGGTATAATTTGGAGTCATCCCACAACGAAAACTTCCAATGATTTCCACTCTACCAAGTTAAAGGCTCAAAAGTTTAATACGTCCTATAAGGCTCTACAATTCATCTCTGCCTCTGCTACTGTATATGTCTGAAATTTTTTTTTTGAATCTCACCCACACCTTATCGCTCTCTCCTACTTATCCATCATTTTTTCAATATTTTCTTAATATGAGCACTATTTTCTCCAGGAAGTCTATCTCCATGCCCGGCTGAGGGTCATCTGAATCATGAAGTACTTTAGAGCATCAGTCTCTCATTCAACTCATTTGGTAAAAGATCCATGACAGCAGATCACATATCAGACCTTTTCAATAGCTTACATTTTTTTGATACACTAGTGTACATATTTTGGGTGTTTAATAATATCTTTTAGATATGTAAGTGAAAATTGAATAAATTAAATAGCACTAATAATATATAGGTACATATTAGTTTAAAAATAATGACAATAGAAATTATTTTAGAGATAATAAAAAATCAGAGGAAGAAATGGCATGATAATAAACCAGTAAATTAGAATGACACTATATGATACGTTTCTGTCGGTCTTGTGCTTGATTATGAATTGTCAATTTATTACCTTCCTTAAATCAATTGCTATGTCATAAAATAAAATACTTCTTCCTTGGTAGACCCTGGTAGAGAGAAGTGGTTAGATTAGCCACCTCCAAAGGAATGTAGTCCATATACATTCCAAGAACTCAAATTGTGTCCTGTGTCCAGGGCAAACAACCAAATGTGTACAATTAGATACCGATAAAATCAAATGCTTCTTCCTCCGCTCTCCTCCCGCCTGCCTGCGCTTCTCAGGCGTCTTCCTCAGTTCTCTTTGTAAGTTTTTGGTGCCTCAACATTGAATTAATACTTAATTTTGTTCTTAGAATTTACTGATGAAAAATCTTGATAGTGTTATAAATAAAATACTTCTTGTGGAAAAATTTAAAGGAATACAAATAAGCAGAGATTTAGAATTACTTCTAGAAGCCTAATATTTAACTTTGAAAAGAAATATTTGTGTATTTTCCTGTAAATATTTTTTTAAACAATATAATCAAGTATTCTATATTTTGCCATGTCTAATGCACACTTTTTCCCCAAATCTGTGAGGAGAAAATAAGGATGTGCATTATACATGGGTAACACAAATTCCATATCTATATAAATGTTTTTAATTCTTTTATTTATATTACGAGTTAAAAGTGTAATTGTAAAAATCAATAATGTTATCCATATGCAAAATCATAACCTGAAATGCAATCATCGGTTTTGTTGAACTTACGACAAACTTGCAAAAAAAGCAATTTTGGCTAACGATTCAATGAAATGAAACAAAGAAGAACATATTGTTGTCCACAGACTAAATACTGACCTGAGAAGACAGGTGATGATGATTTTATTACCACAGCGCAACATTTCTCTTCATACACTTTCTGTGGGAGCTAGCATTCTAGCTGATTTTTTACAAAAATGCGGATACTGCAAACTTAAAGCTAACAGTTAACAGCTACTAAATATGCTCAAGAGCACGGCCACAGAGCTGCTGAGAGACACTCTGGACCCCTCCCACAGAGTCATCACATGGCGGGGGCCACAGGGAGAAAAGATTCTTGTACCCATGTCTATTATTGTGTTTTGTTACATAACATTTCTTGTACCATAATATTAAAAAATAAAAGCTAAAATTCCTTTACAATACAAAAACCTAGTACCTAAATATAGGAAAATAAACATTTGAATTAATGAATTAAAATAAAAGATTTTTTTCCTGAAAGCTTGGGTCAAAACTGTGGCTGCACATTATACACGGGAGTGCATTACACATGATGAAATACAGCGTATCTGTTTTATCCTCAGGGATTAGCAGGTAAATAAACTCTTAACCTACACAAACATTCTCATAAAAGTACTTGAAAAATATATATGATTTTCTTTTTCTTGCAACTTTAGAAAATACACATTAAATAATATATAAGTAAAATAGCTGCTACAGGTTGTACTAGGGACCAAAGAATAAAGAGAAAGAACTCACCCTCTGACCTGGCCCCTATCAGTCTCCATGACCTTTTTTCACATAAGTATGTTACAAGTGCTTTCTATCTTAGACACTATGCTGAGTACCTCATATGCATTATCCTGTATAATTCTTAGAGCAGACATGGTTTAGTTATCACTTTTAGTAGATAACTGAAGATATGAAAAATTGAGGCTTGCAAAATTTAATGACTTGTTTAATAATAAGGTATAGAGCTGGTACTCAAAACCAGGTCTATCTGACATAAACCACTACATTCTTAATTACTAGAATAAAATGCTTCCCTCAGCTCAGTGGTAACTGAGTTACTAACAGTCCGGAAAGATACCCTCTTCTAACCTGAAAAGATCAAAATTGAAGGCCAGTCAGGACAGCGGGGTATTGGAAATATAATGGGTCAGACAATCAATGAAATCACAAGAGAAACACACCTGGAAAAAGCTGGCAAATTGGAAAGTCAACCAGAAATTTAGCAACATCCAGGAAATCTCCCAAGCAGCAAGTACAATTTGTCAAAAACTAAAGTATCCCAAATAAAACAATACTCCACTGTAAATTCACTCAGTATAATATCCCAAGACATGGTTGATCTGTTTTATTTTTCTTCACATGGAAGAGGAATAAGGGAGAGCCAGAGAGGATTTACAGAAATGCAATAAAAGCCAGGGGCCTGAGGGAAGTTAGGCCTACAGGTGCCATTTAACAAAGGTGCTAGCTCTTAGGAAGTTTTTACAAATTCCTCTTCTATCTGCAACAGATGGCTATCTGCCTCTGTTTAAATGCATCCATTGAAGAGAAATTCAGTAACTGTTCTGCTATTAAAAAGAAAAGCTTATTAGCATAGTCTTTAATATTTCATTTTATTTTTATTTATTTAATATTATGTAATATTCTCCGGTGGTGAGGGATGTGGTGTGAAATACAGACTAAGAAGCAATTTCAATATCCTAAATGAAATTTAGCATTGTGAACTAAAGAAATAATAAATATTACTATTCTAAAAAAGCATTATTGGTGCACCCTAGTGACCTAGAGGTTTAATCCACTGGACCAGTCTAGATAAATCCCAAGGCCCCCCGTTCAATACCTAGGGATGAAGGGACAGCCAGAAAGAGCAACTGAAATAAAAAATACATTAAATGCTAAGAAAGAATATTCTTTAAGGTTAGTTATAACTTTCATCAAAAAGCATTATTTGCTTCTTCTGGAACACATCCTATTAGTGATTATCATTTCCCCTTGATTTGATACTATAATTTTTATAATGCTGACTCTATTGCTTTAATATTTTTTAATAATCATATCAACCTGTAAATTTTTGTTAAGTTGTGGTTAATTAACCCCCTCAGATTCTTTTCATATACATTCTTATCATTTAATCACTAGTGGGATTTTTTTTCTAATAGCAATTTTAATTTAATTTTACTTAAGTATAAAACTGTGAGTATCCCTGTTATGTCAACTCTTCCTTTCTAGATTTAATTAGCCTATCCATCTTGGTGATTATTATTAGTTATTTTATTGTTGAAGTCCTTTCCCCCAATACCTTGGAATATTATCTTGAGAATAGAGTTGTTGAAGAAATAATTAATTAAGTTAAAATGCAGTCATACTAGAATAAAGTAAGTTCCTAATTCAGGTGTGCTTATAAAAAGGGAAAATTTAAATACAGAGAAAATGCCATGTGAAAATGAAGGCAAAGACTGTAATGACAATTCTACAAACCAAGGAATGACACAATAGCCAGTATACTACCAGAGCTACAGAGGCATGGGGCAGAGTCCTAGCTGTCTTAAATAAGAACTAACCTGCAAACACCTTGAACTTGGGCTTCCAGCCTCTACACCTGGCAAGTTAATACATTTCTGTTGGCTAAGATACTCACTTGGTCATGTTCTGTTTTGTAAGACTCAGTGAATTAATACATTTATTTTCATTTTGAGTCTATCACTTAATCCCAAACATAGAATTTACACTCAGAGTTCATTCTAAGCATAGGTTAAAAATGCAAAACTGGGTGCTTTTTCATTCCATTTTAAATGTTTAGATATGTAGGTTCTTACTTCATCTTAATTCACTTATTCTTTCCTTTCTAATGTTAAAATTTTAGTAATATTTGAAAGATCAGTAACTGGTTAAAAACTGATTAATCATGCTCTTAGAAAAGGTGTCTAATCTGGGTTCTCAAGAGTTCAAAAATTCTAAAACAGACAATTTTTTTGGTATTTCAAAAATTCCAGGCTCACATATATACAACCATGCTAGAAATATTCAAACTTATTTTTACAATAATATCCATGAGCTAAATTTCTACTAACTGCATACTTGTAATAAATACCTTTGATAAGTTCAAATTTCCACCATGACATTAGAAAATTGCATGCATTAACCCATTTAAGTCTTATGAATGTATCTCAAGAGGTCATATTATTATTATTCTCTTTTATAGATGAGTTCACCAGGGATAAGAAAAGCAAATTAATTATTTTGCCCAAAGTGACATAGCTAAAGTAAATAAAGTACAGAATGAGAATTCAAATCAAAATCTTTCTAACGTCAATGCTTCAGCTATTAAAACTCCATTTACTTCTACTAACTGAAAAAGAAAATTCATGCTTGGTCACTTGATATTGAACAATGCTGAGCAAATTAATGAGTTTTCATTTTTTTTCTATTAAAAACAGTAATAATACTGTCTAAAGTTGTGGCATATATTAATGTAATAATATTAATTAAATATCCAGTGTATGATGAATATAAAAGTATTTTTTTTTACTTAGTAAATGAAGTTGCTTCAGGAGATAATATCTTTCATGTCTGAAAAATAATAAAAGGATGAAAATTTTAGAAAATACATTTCTGAATGTAATAATTTAGCTTCTCAGGCTTACTTTCTATACTTAGACAAACACACTTCATATATTAAAAATGTATGATAAATTTGTTTCCAAATTTTATATTGGAAGGAATACATACAAATATATTCATATTCATTCATATATACATATATATTCTTTTAGGGAAGATCCCAGGCAATTGCTTGTTTGAAAGAATTCACAGTGAGAAAGTCAGTGAAATAGGATTTTAACTGGGTTGACTCAACCTAATAAAAATAACCTGAGAGGACACAGACTGGAACCTGGAGGAGAAGCAGGATAAGGAACGATAACCACTTCTTGTACTGAGCCTCTACCATAAAAGGTGTTACAGTCACAAAATTTTAAACAAGTTTAAATTCTCTTATCAACTTATTATTTCACTTTGTTAAGCTAGAAACTGTCAAAGCAGAATTCCAAGGGTTATTATTCTGTACTTCATAGATGAACTAAAATTTCCTAGTATGTATTCTGTAGACATTACCAAAGTATAGGGCTTATCATAAACTCAACGTGAATGGTTCTAAAAATTGAAGTGATCAGACTATTTTGTGTTCTGGAGACTTGGGATGGTTTAATGATGAGATGGAATTATTTTAATGACAAAAAATTTGATACATGGAAATAATCAACTTGACCACAACTGTCAAAATTTTATGATTATTCATTCTCTCCTCTACATTCTGACTTCAATTCAATAAACAGGAAAATTATACTTCTCCCATGTTTTCACTTCATTATTTACAAAAGAGAATACTTCAGAAAACTATCTTCTTTTGATGTATCTTTCACAATCTTTTTAATTCTTCCTTTTACAAGGAAGTATATTTAAAGGTATTGTTTGGGAAGTGTCTTGAATTGTTCTTTTGCCTCCTCACCACTGCTCCTTTATGGGGTGAAAATAAAAGAAGCATATCTGTGAGAAAATAAAATTTAGAGAAGGAAACTCTTTTCCCCAGGTTAGGGTTCTCAATATTGCATTTAGTAAAGGCTGGAATAGCCTAATTGCTTTTTCATTTTTGTTCACATAATTACCTTAACTAAACTCAAATCTGGTATGTTTATAAGCCCCAGCATCATCATTATGCTAAAAATTGAACATTCCATCTTATCCTAAAAAATTCCAATTAAGCCCATTTAGAGCATTCCCCTGAAAACCAGCACTAATTCCTTTCTGTAAAAGATCAAGGGTGCCAGTATGTCACACCAGAGAGAGGCCAATAGTCAGCTCATTAACAAGATTGATGAGAACTATATTAGTAGTTCTTACTGATGTGAGCATCTCAATTTGGACTAAAGTTGCATCCTATGAGACTATATGAGAAATCTGGGAGGTCATCTCTCATTAAAAACAAGTCTATAATGGACATTTCTAAATGGAATTATCTGAGGAACTGAACTTTGGGATGACGCCAAATCTTAAAAAATAGAAAAATGTCACTAGATGCTATTTTGTGTAGTTTCTACTGATATAACACTACTAAAACTCTTCTAACCCCTTTGATTTCACCTTACTGGGATTGCAATATGAAAGCTGATTGCTTTACCCTTCCTCTTAACTCTTTCTTTATCATTAATATATGAATCTGTTGTCTTGAAAGACAGTTAAAAATAGAACATAGATTAGTATACCTGCTAATCTTCATTAGTAGTACAACGGCAGTAATTAGTAGATTCTTCTTCTTTATGTTCTTCATGAATTTAAGTAGATGAGATTATTAAATAAGTAAATTGGCCAGCAGTGCTATCAATTTTAAACATGGATATACAAAAGAGCCATGTGGTAGGCAATACATTCCATAACATCAGACCCTGAAAGATCTTTGGGGACTTGACTCCAGTAGCAAGGAATTAAACAAAAATAAAAAATTGGATGACATCAACTAAAAAGCTGCCACACAGAGAAGGAAACTATCTCCCAAACAAAAAAATGTTCTATTGAATGGGAGAAGATATTTATTATTCATTATTTCATTATTCATCTGACAAGGGGTTAATATTCAAAATACATAAGGAATCGCTAAAGTTGACAAAAGAAAAACAAACAATCCAATCAAAAAATGGGCAGAAGAATTGCATAGACATTTCTCCAAAGAAGACATGCAGATGGCTAACAGGCATATGAAAATATGTTCTTTATCTCTGTTACTAAGGAAATGCAAATCAAAACTACAATGAGGTATCACCTCACACCTGTGAGGATGACTATTCTTCCAAAGACTAAAAATAAGTTTTGGCAAGGATACAGAGAAAAGGGAAAAATTTTACACTGGTGGCCTCAGTGTAGAATGTCTATAACCATTATGGAAAGCAGTATGGAGATTTCTTTAAAAAATTGAGAATGGAAATCTCATATGATCCAGTTATCCTACTTCTGAGCATTTATCCAAAAAACCAGTATATTTATAAAACAGCAAAAATGGAAATAAACCAAATGCAAATGCAAAAATGATGAGTGAATAAGGAAAATATCACATGGAATACTACATTGCCCTAAAAAAAGATGAAATCCTGCATTTGTGACAACAGGAGTGAAACTAGGAGGGATTATGCTAAGTTAAATAAATCAGAAAGAGAAAGACAAATATCAGATAATCTCACTCATATGTCAGATAGAAACAAAGCAAACAAATAGACAAAACAAAAATTAGCCCTTGGACATTGTCGAAAGAACTGAGGTTACCAGAGGGAGAAATGGGGAACGGTGAAAACGAAGGGTAGTAGGGGCGCAATGGACAACAGTAGAGGACTGCTGAAAACTTGTTAGCCCAATGGCTGCAAAGGGTTGTCTTGAATGTGATGCCATTGGGTGCACAGACTGCCTCCTGTATGACTAAGGACATGCTACCAGGGCTCATCCCAAGACCTCAGAAGAATGGGCAGCCACTGCTAAGAAGTATAATATGCTCCAAAAGAGAGAATCACTGTCATCGCAGGTGACAGACTGCTGTAGCATTTCTAGAAGCCCTAAGGAAAGGGTTGACCTGGTGACACGGGCTCCCCTCTCCCTGCACACCACAAACATCTACCTACTCCTGCTTGCCACTTCCCAACTCAGTAGCGATCTTCTACCTTTCTGACTCAGTAAGAGAATCTACTACAGAAGACTGCAAGGGTCAAAAATATAAATCAAAATAAGAGGATCTTTTACTAATAAAACAAAAAGCTGTTCAGCTATAAAAATTTCATGGGGCAAAAAGAGCTTAAGATACTTCAAAAATCTCAAGGTATTGTGGCATTACAAGGAGATGACACATCATTACAAACTAATTTTTAAAACACGGAGGATTACATTTCTTCAGTGGATGAAGAATTTAAAGTAGAGATTATAAAATTCAAAGAGATAAAAGAAAATTCAGAAAAACAGATCAAAATACAAGAAAAAGCAGTAAAACAAATTAATAAGCTCAAAAATAAAATTAATGAACAGAAGACAGAAAATAAAGTTTTACCAAAGAAACGAACAGACATTCAGAAGGTGAAGAATGCATACCAAAGAAAGCTAAGGCAATTGACCAAACAGAGTAAATGGTCAGTGATGGAGGGGATAATAATATAGCAATTAGTCAGGTGGAAGAAAAGAGATAAATTAAATTTTTTAAATAATGAAAAAACACTCCAAGAGCTATCTAATTCCATTAGGAAACATAAGAATGAGCTTCCCAGAAGGTGAACAGAAAGAGAAGGGGACAGAGATCCTATTCAAGGAAATAATTACTGAAACTTCCCAAACCGTAGGATGAAAATGAACATACAAGTCATTAAAGCCAACAGAACTGCCAGTTATCTAGATACAAAAAGACCTACATAAAGGTATATAATTGCAAAACTTTCACAAGCTCAAGACAAAGAAATAATATTAAAGGTGACCAAGGGGAAAAAACAAAGTAATATAAAAAGGAACTCCCATCAACTATTATCAGACTTCTCATGAGACACTCTATGGGCCAGGAGAGAATGGAAAAATGTGTTCAAAATAATCCAAGATAAAATTCATCAACTCATAATGCTATATCCTGCAAAACTCTCATATATGGGGGAGAAATAAAGGTTTTCCCTAAAAAGGAAGTGAAAAAATTTGCTGACAGAAGATTTTCCTTACAAAAATTTTGAAAGATGATCCTCCATCTAGAAAAGAAGAATGTTCAAGAAAATTAAGCAAGGCAATAAGTAGACTAATAAACCAGAAAAATCAAAATAGCAGTAAGAAATCCTCAAATATCAATAATCATTCTGAATATAACCATGGACTAAATTCAAAACCAAAAGACACACAGTGACTGGATAGATTTAAAAAACACAACCAAATTAGATGAGATGGACTTAATTTATATCTGCAGAATATTTCACCCCAAAACAATAGATGACACATTTTTTTCAAGTACTCATGGAACATTCTCAATGACAGATCAAATGTTGGGACACAAACTAAGTCTCAATAAATTCACGAATGTTGAAAACATATCTTGCATCTTTTTTTATCACGATAGCATCTAACTAGAATCAACAAAAAAAGGAAGGGAAAATCACAAGAGGGTAGACAATAACACGTTAATGAACAACAATTGGGACAATAAGAAAAGCAAAGAAAAAATTTAAAAATAACTTAACTGAAGACAAATGAAAATTAACACAAATTTATCAGAACCTAAGAGATACAGCAAAAAAAATATTAAGTGAAAAATGTATACCAGTTACTATCCTACCTCAGAAAACAAGAAGAATCACACATTAAACACTTAATTCTTTATCTAAGAAAACTAGAAAAAGAAGTAATGAAACTAAAAGCTCACAGAGGAAGGAAATAATAAAACTTAGAGCAGAAATGAACAAAATAGAGAAAAAAGACTACTCAAAAAGTTAGTGAAATCAAGTGTTAGTTCTTGGAAGCAAAATAAACAAACCACTAGAGACACTTATAAAAAGAGCAAAGTGCACCCTGGTGGAGTATTGGTTTGGCTAGTCATCTCTAGCAGGTGCAATCCACATAGGATCTCAGTTCATGTCCCAGGACTGTGGGTAACAACCAAGGTGAACAACTAAATAAAACAAATGAAGTGCTTCTTTCTCTTCTCTCTTTCTGCCTGCCAGCTTCTGCTCACCTTCAATCCTGGATGCAAATTTTCTTTTTGAAAAAGGGGGTGGGAGGAGGAAAGGAGAGAAAAACACACACAAAAAAAAAAACAGAAATGAAAGAGTGAAAATTACAACTGTTAATACAGAAATACAGAGAATCATAAGAGAATACTATGAATACCTTTATGGCAACAAATTGGATAACCGAGCAGAAAGGGAAAACTTCTTGGAAACATCTCAAGATTAACTCAGAAATAAAGAGATAACCTAAATTGATCACAAGCAAGGAAATTGAAACAGTAATTAAAACTCTCACCAAAATCAAAAGTCCCAGGCTACATGATTTCACTAGTTAATTGGACCAAATGCCCAAAGAAGAATTAATACAAATTCTTCTCAAACTGTGTCAAAAATTACTAAAGAGGTTTGGGGAGGCATGGGGTCTGGTTCGGACATGGTTAAGTCCAAGATCCACATCATGCATAAAGTGTCCAAAAAAATTATCAAAAGGTGTCCGAAAAATGACAAAAAAAGAAAAAAATGGCATTAATAAACCCTGAGTGCAAAGATATGACTCTCTTAAGGGAGCAGATGCCAAGTTCCTATGTAATGTGTGCTTTGCCAAGAAGCAGACAAGAATGACCTGAAAAGATTCAGGCCAACAATTCCCAGACCAGTAGCATAAAAACTGAGACTGCCAAGGCCCCTTTAAAGCCAAAAGAGGTCAAGCCCCAGATTCCAAAAGTGGCAATTGCAAGCTGACCTACATTGCTCCCCGCAAGCTCAGAAAACATGCTCATACCCTCACTGCCAAAAATCTCAGGCTCTGCTGGCCAAAGATCAAGGCCAAGTTTCAAATCAAGGCCTAGGCAGCTCCTGCTGCCGCAGCTGTCACAGCTCCAGCACCAACACCAACTCACGCTCCCGAAAGTGCCCAGGTCCCCCCAAGGACTACAGAATAGAGCCCCTGAATGATGATGTGAGGACAAAAGAACTGATCTGACCCCTGAGCTGCTGTTCCATAGGGCTCATGCCTTCTTGAACTATTTGTACAAATAAAGCTAAAGCAGGATTTGTCCAAAAAAACAAAAACAAAAAAAGGAGAGCAAGGTTCCAAACACTTTTTATGTACCAGGAATACTCCAATTTCAAAACCAAAGACACCATCAAAAAAGAAAATTTCAGACCACTATCTTTGTAACTATTGATGCAAAAATTCTGAACAAAATAGTAGCAAACTGAATGTAAACAACTCATTAAAAGAAACATATACCATGATCATGGGATTTATTCTAGAAATACAATGATGGTTCAACATATGCAAATCAATACATGTGATACACTATAACAACAAAAGGACTAAAACCAAATGATGATCTTAGTGTAGGCACAGAAAAGCATTTGGTAAGATTCAAGGTATAGATCACATATAGCCCAAGGACCAGGGTCCATGACCTTAAGATGAACAACTTAATAAATGTGCCTTCTTCCTCTCTTTTTCTGCCTGCTTGCCTGCTCACCTTCATTCCTGCCTACATCTTTTATTTATAAAAAAAAGAAAAGATTTAACACACTTCTGTTAAAAACTCTCCACAAATGGGTACAGATAGAACATACTTCAACATAACAAAAACTATATATGACAAATCCACAACCAATATCTTAATTAATGAGGAAAATCTGAAATATTTTCCTCTAAGATCAGAAACAAAGCACCCTTTCCACTACTATTTACTATAGTGTTGTAAGTCCTGATAAGAAAAGAATATAACAGAATTCCAAATTAGAAAGTAAATCTGTCACTATTTGCAGATGACATGATATGTAGAAAGAACCCCGAAAACTCCAACAAAAGACTAATGAAACAACAAACAAATACAGTAAGTTGTCAGTCTACAAAATCAATATTCAAAACTCTGTTGATTTTCTATATGCAAATAACAAACTTGTTGAAAAAGAACTCAGAAAAATAATCTCATTTCCAACTGCATCAAAAAAAGAATGACATACCTTAGAATAAATCTAATGAAAAAAGTGAAAGATTAATCTCTAGAAACTACAAAACATTATTAAAAGAAACATAAGATCATAAAGTTCATGTTCATGGACTACAAAAACTAACAGCAATAATGCCATATTTCCTAAAGCAATATGCAGATTTAATACAATACCATAAACACCCCAAAGACATTCTTAACAAAAATAGAACAAAAAGTCAAGAAATTTATTTGGAACAACAAGGGACCCCAAATAGCAAACTAATCCTGAGAAAGAGCAAAAATGGAAGTGTCATGCTCTCTGACTTCTAGTTACATTACAAAATAATAGTAAACAAGTCAGCATGGTATTGTAATAAAAACAAACATACAAATCAATGGAACAGATTTGAAAGCCTGAAAATAAACTCACATATATGGACAAAATTTGTAAGTAAATAGCCAAGGGTATACAGTGGGGCGAGGACAGTCTTTTCTATAAATGATATTTACATAGCCACATGCAAAAGGTGGAAACCAGAACAGTACCTAACACCATACACAAAAATTATTTCAAAATGATTGTAGACTAAGATGTGAGGTAGGAAACTACAAAATACACAGAAGAAAAAAAAGGCACACACCTTGACACTGACCTAAGAGAAGTCTTTGGGAACACGACTCCAATGTCAAGGGAAATAAAATTAAACAACCGGGATTACATCAAACTTAAAAAGTCTGTGCACAGCAAAATAAACTCTCTTCAAAAGAAAAAGACATCCTACTGAATAGATGATAAAATTCAAGAACAAAATAGAAGTAATCCAATTAAAAAATGATCAGAAATCTCAGACATTTCTCCAGTAAAGGCGTACTTATAGCCGATGGGCAAATGAAAAGATGTTTTACCACTCTTGTTATTGGGATATTTAAATCAAAACAACAAGATATCACCTCACACCTGTGAAAATGACTATCATTCAAAAAACTAGAAACAATATGTATTGACTAGGATACAGAAAAAAGGAAACCCTCTTATACTATTGCTAGGAATATAAAATGGTGCAATCACTGTTGAAAGCTGTATGGAGATTCCTCAAAAACTTGAGAATGGAAAATCTTTATGATCCAGTTATTCATCTACTGGATATTTACCATAAAAACAAAACACTACCAATTTGAAGAGACATATGTTTACCCATACTCACTGCAGCATTATTTACAATAGCGAAGAGCTGGAAACAACTTAAGTGTCCACTGACAGAAAAGTGTAAAAGATGTGATGTATATACATAATTAAATACTACTCATCTATCAAAAATTATGAAATCCTGCCATTCACAGCAACATGAATGGACTTGGGGGAACTATCCTTAGTGATGTAGTCAAAAAGGAGAAAGACAGACATTGTATGCTGTCACTCATATGTAGCATACAGATAAAACAAAAAAAACAAACTAAATTAAACAAAAATCAACTGTTAGTCAATGAAAGTTAATAAGTGGTTGCAGGAAAAGAAGGGGGGTTGGGGAAAATTGGATAGAGGGAATCAATTTTATAGTGAAGGAGAAATTGAAATAGTGGTGAAATTTATCTAATATATGCAGATTTCAATTTATTATGATGTACACTTCAGAGCTATATAATGTTAATATTGCAATGTTCCTTCAACAAAATTATTTTATTTTTCCAAAAAGTAGGAGCTATGGGTCAAGAAGGTGACCTGGTAGGATGCTCTGGATCTCCTTCCCATAGAACAAATAGAAATCACCAAGTCTTCAGACACATGTGGCTTGGAAGGGCTGACCCGGGGGCTCAGAGACAGAAATAGAGACCACCATCACAAGGATAGGCAAAGGCATCAGGATTCAAAGAAGCATCGCAGATTCGGGACTCCAGCCTTGGGGAAAAAGTGTTGGAGATGTAGAACCATGGGAAGAAGCAGGGCTCCCAGTAATTTCTCAGAAGGCAGCAGAGAGCACACCCAACAGAAACAGGATATGGAGACAAGGGAGAGGATCTTGGCACAGGGTAAAGGGAGAACCAGCATCTCTGGTGGTCTGAGTGGGAGCCCCCAAAGGAAATTACACAAGGTTCCTCCATAACCAGAAGGGAGCTAGGAGAATGCTGCACCCCAAACCATGTCCACCATATTGCTCTGGAGCCTCAGGACCTGCCCACTGGAAATCCCACCACCAGACTTAAAGGGAGAAAAAGTCTCCCAGAGGGAGGAAATTTCAAGGCTATCCACTAGTGCCGCTCTATGGGTAGAGGCAGAACTGCAGTTCCATTGTTGATTGTAGGCCAGTGACAAGATGGTCATTATCATTCAGAGGTGGGACACTGGGAAAAGTCTCTGCATCCCCTAAATTCAACCAGTGGTGATGCCGCACAACGCAAGAATTCAGAGTGTTCAAACCAAGATACAGGCTTCTCTGTTGCAAATCGATACCCTACACAATGCCACTACTGCAGAGAAACCTAAACCAGAGAAACATAAACAGAATGCTAAACAGAATAAAGGCACAAAGAAATATGTAAGAAATGATGAATTCAATTAAAACTTTGGGGGAATATCTGAACAGACATGTGCAAACTACCTGAGGATGAATTTAGGGCAACGGTAATAAACATATGCATGGAATTCAAGAAAACAGTAGAGGAAGAGAAAGAGAACAATAAAAAAGAGAGGGAAGAAATGAAGCAAGATATCAAAGAAATGAAGAACACAACAGCTAAACTAAAGAACTCAACAGAGGGTCTCAAGAGTAGAATGGAGGAAGCCTCAAAAAGAATCTATGAACTAGAAGATAGGGCAGAGGAATCAATCATCAAAGGAAAAGAAAAAAATGGAAAGAAATGAAAAAAATCATTCACAACCTAAGGGATAGCACCAAAAGTAACAACATTCAAGTCATAGGAATCCCAGGAGAGACTAGAGAAAGGGGGAGGAAACTATCTGAAGAAATAATAGGTGAAAACTTCCCTAATGAGTAATAAAGCAAGCCTCCAGACTCAGGAACTTAAAGAGTTTCAAACAAAAGAAACCCAAACCGACTAACACCTAGACACATTGCAATGAAAATGTCAAAAATTCAAGATAAAGAAATAATAATAAAAGTAGCTAGAGAAAAACAAGTCACATACAAAGGAGTCTCCATAAGATTGTCAGCAGATATCTCACCTGAAACTATGCAGGCCAGAAGGGAGTGGCATGATACACATATGGTCCTTAGAGAAAAAAAATTCAGCTGAGGATACTATACCCCACAAGATTATTATTCAAACTAAAGGAATGATAAAAGCTTTTTAATAAGGAAAATATAAAGGAATCCATCATCAATAAATCAGCTTTACAAAAACACTAAAGGATACTCTACAAATTATAAAGAAATCGCACTTAAAAACAGCAAGACAGCAAAATATAAAAATGGGGATGAGAGGAAAATAAAAATATGGATGGTTAGAATGAGTGTAAGACTGATCAGCTTTCAAATAAAGATGAAATAAACATAGAATTTTTAATGCTAACCCCAGAGTAAACTCAAAATAGATACCCAGGGAAAAAGCAAAGAAGAAAATAAAAAGGAAAAACCAGTCAACACATAAATACAACCAACTCACCTAAGAAGAGAAAAAGACATTGTCTATAAAACCCAGAAGAAAAATTATAAAATGGCAATAAACAGTTACATTTCAATAATCATCCCAAATGTTAATGAACTGAACTCACAAAGAACACAAAAAGGCCAAATGGATTAAAAAGAGACCCAACCTTCTGCTGCATTCAAAAAACTCACTTTTCAAAAGATAAACATAGGCTCAAAGTCACACAGTTAAATAGCAACCAAAAAAAGCAGGAACAGGTGTACTTACATTGGATAAAACAGACTTCCAACCAAAAAATCATAACAAAAGAGAGATGGACATTATATAAAGATTAGGGAGTCAATTCAGTAATAAGACATAACACTTATTAACACATATGTTCCACATGAAGAAACATCAAAATATGCTAAGCAAGTATTATTAGAACTGAAGAGAAACACTGACAACAACACAATAACAGAATAACAGTGGGAGACTTTAACACCCCACTTACAACAATGGACATAGCAACCAGACAGAAAATTAACAGAGAAACAGCAGCTTCAAATGATCATTTGGAACTATTAAGTCTAACAGACATTTACCAAACACTTCATCCAACAACTAGATTTCACTCTCTCCTCAACTGTGCATGGAACATTCTCAAGGGCAGATCATATGTTGGGACACAAAACACTTCTCAAGAAATTTACAAAGATTGAAATCATACCAAGCTTCTTCTCTGATCAAAATGGCTTAACACTAGAAATCAACAACAAAAAGAAAGTTGGAAGACCCCCAGATTAACTGGACACTAAACAAAATGTTTCTTAATGAACCTTGAATAAAAGAAGAACTCAAATAGGAACTTAAAAAATAGTTAGAGATCAATTAGAATGAAGACATGAGCTACCAGAATCTCTGGGATGCAGCAAAAGCAGTACTAAGAGGGAAGTTCACTACAATGCAGGCTCACCTCAGAAACAAGAAAAATCACAAATATGCAATCTAACCCTATACTTAAAACAACTAGAGAAAGAACAATGAAAGCCAAAAATCAGCAGAAGGAAGGAAATAATAAAAATTCGAGCAAAAATAAATAAATAGAAAACAAAAAGACAAGCCAGAAGATCAATGACACCAAAAGTTGATTCTTTGAAAAAAATCATCAAAATTGACAAATCATTGGCTAGACTCACAAAGAAAACAAGAGCAAAAACTCTCATAACTAGAATCAGAAATGAAAGGGGAGAGGTTATAATAGTTACCACAGAAAAACAAAACATCCTAAGAAACTACTATTAACAGCTCTATGCCAATAAAATGGACAAACTCAAGAACATGGAGACATTTTTAGAAAAACAGTCTACGAGACTGAATCTGGAAGAGTTGGAATACCTGAACAGAATAATCACAAGCAAAGAAACTTAAGAAGTAATCAAAATCTCCCTAAAAACAAAGGCTCGGGACCAGATGGATTTTCCAATGAATTTTACCAAATCTTCAGAGAAAAATTAATACCTATTCTTCTCAAAGTCTTCCAAAATACTGAAGAACAGGGAACGCTACCAAATACTTTCTACAAGAGTGACATCACGATGATACCAAAAGCTGAAAGAGACGTCACCAAGAAAGAAAATTACAGATCAATATCTCTAATGAACAGAGACAAAAATTCTCAACAAAATATTAGCAAGCCGAATCCAACAGTGCATCAAAAAGATCATCCATCATGACTAAGTGGTATTTATGCCAGGAAGGCAAGAATGGTTCAACATATGTAAATTTATTAATGTAATAAACCATATCAACAAGAGCAAACAGAAAAACTACACGATCATATCAATAGTTGCAGAGAAAGCTTCTGACAAGATCCAACACCCATTTAGGCTTAATAAGTCATGAGGGTTCTGTAACAACTACTCCAATCTCTCATTGTAGCATGAACAGTCAATAACCACAATTAAGAGAAAATGTATTCAAAATAAAACTTTATTTATAGAACCCAAACTTGAATTTTATATAGTTTTTATATTCATAAAGTTAATTCTTTTGAAAATTGTTTAAACTATTTGTAAATATAGCTCACAAGTCATAAAAAATAGTGGTCTGGATTTGACATACAGCACTATTGGCCAATCATTGAGTCAGAGAAACTATACGTAACCAAAATTGACTTGTTACTAAATGTCTATTAGGCTCATCATCATGGGAAAGAGAAAAGGAAACAGATGTCTTTGGAACTCCCACATTTTCATGGAAATGTAAGAGAGCCTCTCTGGAGATATGTTGCACATGAATTTAATTTTTATAAAATTCCTCAGTTTTTTCTTTGAGGCAGTAACATATAGAAAAGAACTTGAGTTTCAGAACCTGAGTTTTAATTCTTCCTCTATTAACTATGTAGTTTTGGCTAAGCCATTCTTAGTCTTAGTTTCATCAAGTGGAAAATAAGCATATAATTGCCTATTCTTCAATGTTGCTATTATTAACAGAGTACTTAAAAATCTCTACCATTCAGTAGATGCTTAGTAAAGTTTAGTGATAATTGTACATTAATATTTAGTTATTGGAAGTTATCAAAACAGTCCCATTTTCTCCTGCCATTTTCTAGTTTATATGGGAATTTACCTTTCTAGCAGTGTTCTTGTAGAATAGGAAATGGAACAAATGAAGATAAAAATTCACTTAACAGCATCCTACTTCCATAGCATCCTAAGTTCACTCAAATTATTGTATTATAATGTTTAAAATATAAACTTAATAAAAGTGGGGGGGTGGTCTCATTTGCCTTCCCCAGGCTATATCCTTAGCTAATAAAACTGGTGCTAGAAAGCTATATGCTCAATAAAGGGAGAATTTGACTCAGAGAATGCAATTGCATACAACCTGAAGATATCTTTTCTTTACCTCATATAGAAATCCCAAAGAAATAATTAGTTTTACAAAAATATGTGATATGTCTACTCCTTTCATGTAGAAAGAATCTGGATTTTACAACCAATTAGGACCTATAAATCATAATGTGAAGCTAACTGCAACTACTTCTAGTTAAACGGGTTATGCTTATCTACAGAAATGGGGGAAAACCCATGAAGCCATAGTTTGGGGACTAGAGCAATCAACCAGAGACTGGGACCTTTTACACAGAAAAGAGTGACCTAACTCAAAATGGATACAGAATGAGAAGAAAGACAAATTACAGTTCTCTCAGGTACTATGAATGCGTCTCATGCTCATGACACATCATGGAAGGTGGCTGGAATGTGCTACTAGTTTCAAGAGTACTCAGAGTTAATTACAGCCATTAAACGAGTGGCAGAACTGAAATCCCTGGGACAGTTTTTTGACTGATTTAAAAGTGCCTAACAGGTAATTAAAGAAAATAATTCTGCCTAATTTAACAAACTCTTATGTACGTCTAACATGATGCTTATATTCCTATATATTCAAATAAATTTATTTCCTATACACCCAAACACAATAGTAGTTTTTTCCTCATTCACAGCAAGTCAAAATAGGTGTTTATGATGAAGGAGGTAACTGTCCGTCAAGCTTTCATTTCCTTCCTTTTGGTCTCTACTTTCTTCTACACTATCTTCTAAATTTTCATCTGAAGCAAGTAAGTAAATGGCAAAGAATATACAGAATTACATATGAGAAGTTTTTTCAGGTTGAGTTCCCCAGCCAGACCTAGAGATGATTTGCATGCAAGTGGTTTTCTGAGGACTGCTCTCAGAAACACCTGTATGGGAAGTAAGTAGGTCAAGGAAGAAAGTGAACTGCAGTGCAGTTGCCAAGACAACTGAGCAGAGTCCTTGTGATGCCACAGGGAGGTCAGGAGACAGGACAGTCCCTCTGAGCAATCCAGTACTGAGCTTGTGCTTTCAGTCAAATGGATTAACAGGGACTGAATTTACTTTTCTTCCTTAAATCAAAAAATTAATAAAAAATACATGTGACAATAAGTTTGTCAATGGACAACTCCTATTTTCATTCGTAATAAATTAAGACATTGAACAGATGCATAAGACAGCAATGTTTTAATTTCAAAGATTTTGGGGTATGTAATCTAGAAAAGATAAATATGTTCAAGAAATAGAAATGGATATGGCAAATAGCCAGCCAGTCTTCTAGGAAAAGCAAAACCTAACTGCCCTAACATAGGGAGGAGAGCAGGATACATTATGAAAAACTGATAGAATTTTCAAAAACGGGGAATACCTACTGCTGAGCTGTTCACATTACAGTGATAAAATTCCTTCTCTGTTACATCAGATCTTAAAACAACAACGACACACACACACGTTTACAGTCATGTATATAGATAGGACTTTGCTTTTCTTTTTTGCTTTAGTTTTGTTTTGCTTGGAGTGAGGCTAGGAGTCTCAACATTTGTATGAATACTGGGGTGGAAACAAACAAAATATCAGCAGCAAAGAAGCGAACGGAGACAAGATACAGGATCCAGAAAATTAACTATAATCACCTCTCTCTCCCAATCTCTCTCTCCCCCTGTCACACACACATGTATTTACAGCTTTTGTTTGATGTACTTATAATACATACATACATACATACATGGATAATGAATTTTTCTTTCCTTTCTCTCCTTTTTCTAAGTATTCTGTGCCATGGTACTGACTTAAAAAAATTATTGAATCATTGGTTTATAACATTACATTGGTTTCTGGTGTAATACTGACTTTTTGAACTAGGAAATGACTTGATTCTCAAAGAAAGAATTATTGGCAATATTCCTCAACTCAAAAATTAAAGACTGAAATATGCTATCCTTTTAGACCATCTGTTATTAAGGTGTAAATTTAACTGTGTAGTATCTTTCTAGTTACTACTAACTGAATAACATCTAATGCTGCAACTACAGTAGTCAACTCCAGACAACAGTGGACAATGTTACCTCCTTCTGAAAGGCTAGCAATAAGGAGATTAATTGTGTTATATGTTTCAACACAAAAATCATTAAGGAGCCAAGTGCTACTGGAGACAAGAGCGTCACATGTATAATGACCTAGCAGTAGCACAGGAAACAACTTTGCTATATTTGCACTACAGTAGTCAAGTGCAAGATCCAGAAATCTTGCAGAGCAAGTTGGAGTAGTAACTACCTGGGATAGAACCCACAGTTTCCCAGTGAATGATTTGGTTTCCCCTTGTGATTAACACTCCAAAACACTTTTGATCAACTAGCAAAACTCTTTAGAGTAAAAGGTGATTTTTGATATTCCATTTTGCTTTCAACAAATTCAGAAAACAGGAAAGCCAATCCACAAAATCTAAAGAGAAGAGAATGGATTAGTTTTTAAGACTAGGGTCTACTGTCTTCACAGAAAGACATTAGATATAGAGGAGGACAACCGGGAAAAGCTTCCTTTCTAAACCTCCATATAGATACAGCAACCTGCTTCAAAAATCTGGGTAAGTGTTAAAGTGGGTGTTCATAATTTTATCCCCTGCCTAGTTTTCTCACTCTTCTCTCCAGTGCCTCTTAGTTATATTCTGAGACTGTTTAGTCACAAGCTCATATCTACACTTAAGAAAAGCCAGAAGAGATGAGCAGTACTAACAGCAGTTCTCAACATTTACTGACAGTTTACCCCAGACCAGATTTTGTTCTAAGTGTTTTAGTCGCATTTACTCATTCAAGAACAACCTTACAAAAAAACAAACAAACTGAGGAACAGGCATGTTATGTAAATCCCACAAGGTGTGGCATGTCCCAGAGTCAAAAAACCACCACAAGCAATTTGGGATCAGACACATAATGTTCTTTTCTCTATAACCTATATAAAATTATTTCCCTTCATTGAATTAAACTTTTCTTCTGGACCATGAATCTGCCATCACTGTAAAGTCCTTTGTTCCACACCATTCACTAATTATTTCCAATTTCTTCTTTGCCTTCTGTCCCCACTTAAAGATTATGGTAATCCCAAATCCCAGTACTTCCTTTCCAAAGCATGAGTCCCATTTATAAGACCTGAGAGGATGTTTTGTCTGTCACTTCACTTTACAACTTCATGGGCATCAATTATATAAACTATAATGCAAATGGAATCCCCAGGGACTGTACAACATGGCTGCCTGAGAAACTAGGTTTATTTTACAAAAATCTTTTTTAATCATGGTTGAGTTTCCTGCTTCTTGTAGTCTTTGATCTACTTCACCTTAAGGATTGAATCTTGATCTGTTATTTTGGACCTTCATATGTTCCAAGTGTTTTTCAAGACTTTTCCCCAAGAATAAGTTTGATTATCTGTGGCTGATCAAAATTCACTGTTAGTAGTAGTTCTTGAGAAGAAATTACCAGTATCTCAAATCCCTGATAAGAACCCTATCATCATCACAGTTGCTTCCCTAAGGATCTGTGCCCAAAGACACTCTGGACAAAAGAAAAAAAATTACTACTAGTTAGTCCTTCTGTCCTGATTATTTATAAAATAAAAGAGAATTTGTAAAAGGAAAATATATATATATAATCATACTATTAAAAATGTGAATTTAAAAGCTTTTTGATTACTATTATTAATAATAGTTTCTTGTAGAAAATGTGAAAAACACAAAATAAAAAGTCACATCACCTCATCTCAGTTTTAGTTAGTGAATTCTACTCTTAATTATTCTATAAGTACATGTTTATTTTTATTTGTTCATATATCTTTTCATGCTTTTGTATGTAGCTTCACTTATCTAAAGATTTTTGAGCAGAATCAGAGTGTGATAATAGCTGTGTTTCCAGTATCTATATTTGGCAGTTGCCTATAAAACTGGATTGAAGGAGGAGAATCCAGAATCTTAGAAACTACATGAGAAAGAACACGGGTATGAACAAAGATTAATGCAGTAAAATTGAAATGGAGGTGACAGGTGAGAGGGAAACCTATTTTATTTAAACATTTCTCTAAGTCAATCTCTCCCATAGAATTCTAAAGGAAATCAGAGGGCAGCTGCCTCCAGAGGGTGAGGGTTTCAGAAATAATCACCTCATTTTCTGAAACTTGGGGGCTGTCATAAATAAACAGACTATTATTATTTGCCTTTTATTTTGTCATTCTTTCTCCTGACAACTTTCTCTGTTTCTAACAACTAGAAAAAAAATCTTTGAGGAGGGAATGGAATTTATGATGACATTGTTAAGACTTGTAGGACTGCTATTTTTTTATTATTCCATTGCATTTAATTTGTGAGATTTCCTAGAAATATCACTAGAGAATATTCAGATTTTTAAGCTCTCAAATATTAAATTGTATGCTCCCTGACTTAGATTTACTTGAAATGTTCCATAGGTGTGGTACAGGTACATTCTTTATTGCTTACCAAAAATTAAATATCAAGCATTCTAATTCACTGTCAAATAATGCATCTGATAACATTTCTAAATAAAGGTCCCAGTCAACATCATTCCTTCTTGAAGGCAAAAACAGTGTAGTCTTACATTAGGAAACCATTAAATACTAGCTGTATAAATATGTTAGCTCAGGTATCATTATAACGAAGCTTTAGCGCTAAATTTTAAGGTGTGCTTAGAACAGACGTCATTAATATACCAAAGATAGATATCTAAACCATATTCCATTAAGACAACTCAATAATTTAAAGTGTGGTATGAAAGTTTACAAACATGGAATTTCTGTTGAAGCTAATCAGATGATTGTTCAGAATTAACTGATGCTTCCTGAGCATCATGAGGGGAAAATCAATTAATATTTGTAATTACCACTGTTTTCCTTCAATTGACTTACCAGAGTAACTCAGTTGAGCTGATTGGTCTCTGGGGAAATGACTCATGTTCCCCATTAGCCACTTACGTAGACCAACAGAGACGACCTGCTTTCTATATATTCCTAAAAGATGGGCCCTGAGAAAACCATGCAATCAATGAACTCAATCTGGAGAGCAAAGGAAAGACAATTGCCAGAACATACATCTGCTCCTTCTTTTGGAAAATGAAAGAGGAAAAAAACCCAACAAACCAATCACAAATTTCCTATCTCATTTAGAGCTGGCTGTTTTGAGCTGCTTCCTTTTATGAGCACAGCATGGGTTCCAGCCATTGTTTTTCCTAGCTTCAGTGAGCAGAGCTTTAGACAGGAATTCACTTCATCACTCTAAAGCCATTCTACATCAGAGTTAACTTAGAGCTATACATAAACATATGCATGGATTTTTAAAGTTTTATTATAGGAAACAGTAGCCCAATACGGAATCAATTCTATTTAGCAATTCAGAAATAAAGTCATTTGGCTGTGAAGAGCACAGAAAGAAATTGGTCCTCATGGTCTCAGGCCCTAGGACTCTGTTCATCCTCTTGTACCTAGGCCTTCTGTTGTCCAGAAAAGACAACAACAACAAAATAAACCCTAGCACGTGCCTGATTTGTTTATATTCTACACACAATCTGAAGCACAACTATCTCATTTAAGAATAATATTCACAAAAGTTTTATTTTCTCCTAAGAAACTTGTTGCATTATAAATGCACAAAGTATTTTTGTTTTGTATTTAAATCTACTAAGTACTTATCTGCAAGTACTAACATAAATGCTGGTACTTATTCTCTATACCCATTAGTCATTTAAATACCTTCTCTGGAGAAATGTCTCTTTGGGTCCTATATGCTGGTTTTTTTTAATGGATCACTAATGGTTTTGGGTTATTAAGGTGTAAAAATTACAACATGCTCTGGTGTAGCAGTGATTGAGCATAATCTATATACAACCCAAAGCCAGGACTTGCATCCTGGGGTTAGGTGGTGTGACCGAGATGAACAAATAAATAGCTTCTTTCTCCTTTCTCTGCCTGCCATCTTCCTACTCGCCTTCATTCCTGCCAGCACCTTTCCTTAAAAAAAAAGTAGTAAAATGTCCTTGTGTATTTTTTTGGAAATTGAACCCTTATCCAAAATACGGCTTTCAAATATTTTCTCTTGTCCTGTAGGTTATCTTTTCACAGCATGATTCTTGTCTTGTGCAGAAGTTTTCAGTTTGGTCTAGTCCTCTTTTCCAGTTTTTGCTTTTGCTGCCTTTGCTTTTGTTGGTAGATCTATGAATAATTTGCCAGGGTCATAAAGATTTCCTCTTATGTTTTCTTCTAGGGGTTTTAAATGTTCAGATCTTATATTGTCTTTAACATATTTTGAGTTGATTTTTGTGTCTGCTTTCAGTTAAGTGTCCATTTTCATTCTTTTGCATGTTGATATCCAGTTTCTGAACACCATTTGTTGAAGAGTCTATCCTTTCCTACTACATGTTCTTGGCAAAAGAGCTAATTGTGTATGTTTAAATTTATTCCCGGGCTTTCTATTTTGGTCCGTTACTCTCTATATCGAACTTTATGCCAGGACCACATTGTTTAATTACTACAGCTTATAACACAGAAAATCAGAAGTGTGATGTCTCCAACTTTCTTCTCCCTTTTAAAAATCATTCTATTTGGGGTCATTTGTTATTTCACATGAATTTTATAATGCTTTTATATATTTCTGAAAAAAAAATTGTAATGATTTTGACAGAGATTGCATTGAATCTGCAGATTAATTTGCAAAGTGTGGACACTAACTATAGTGTCTTCCAATTCATGAGCACATATTTTTCCATTCCTTTTTGTCTTCTTTAACCTCTTTCATTAATGTTTAGTATTTCTCGTTGTATAAGTCTTTCATCACCTTATATTTAATCCTAAATATTTTATTCATTCTTGATGCTACCACTAATATGATTTTTTTCTTTTCAGATGGCCTGTTGTTTGTGTATAGGAACACACCTAAGCTTTTATCTGAGCTTGCTAAATTGAATAATTCTAGCAATTTTTGCAGTCTTCACGATAGTCTATATATAATATCATGTCATCTGCAAACAAGAATGACCTTACTTCCTGCTTTTTAGTGTGGATGCCTTTTCTTTCTTTTTCTTGTGTAACTGTACTGGCTAGGACTTCTAGTACTATGTTAAAGAGAAGTGGTGAGAATGAGCATCCTTAGGTTTTTCAAGAACTTCAAGAAAAACCTTTCAGTATGAGGTTTGTTGTGATATTTCATATATGTTGCAGTAACTCTGCCACCCCATTTCTAATTTGTTAATGATTTTTTAAATGAAAGGGTGTTAAATTTTGTCTAATATTTTTCTGTATCTATTAAGATGAACTTGTAATTTTCATATTTTACTTTGTAAATAGCTGTATTTATTAATTCATTTTTGCATGTTTTATCCCCAGAGATAAAAATCCCACTTTGTCATTTCGTATGATTTTTTAACAAGAAGCTTAATTAAGTTTTCGAGTATTTAGTTGAGTATTTTTCCCTCTATAGGCATTAGAAACATTATCCTGAAGTTTTCTTGTGGTGTGTGGTCTGTCTTTGATAACAAGGTAATGCAAGTCTCATAATAATGAGTTTAGAAGTGTTCTGTACTCTTTCATTTTTTGGAAGAGTTGAATAATGTTCATTAATTCTTCTTTGACTGTTTCATAGTACTTACCAGTGAAGACATATGCCTCTGGAATTTTCTTTGCTGGGAAGTTTTCTGATTATTTAATTTTTCCATTGGCTATGCATCTGTTTGGATTTATTTCTTCATAATTCAGCCTTGGTAGATTTTATATTTCTAGGAATCTATCCATTCCTTCTAGGTTATCCAACTTGCTGGTCTATAGTTGGACATATTAGTCTTTTATAATTATTTGTACTTTTTTTGCATCAGTTGTAACAGCTTCTCTTTCATTTTAATTTTTATTTACTTGAGTCTTCTATTATTTTCTTAGTCTAGCTAATGATTTGTCTATATTCCTTATCATTTAAAAAGTCAACTCTTCGACTTGGTGACTTTTCCATTATTTTTCTATTTTATTGATTTATGTTCCAATCTTTATTATTTATTTTATTCTGCTATCTTTGGACTTAGATTGTTCATTTAATAGTTCTTTGATGTGTAGTTGGGGTATTTACTTTAGATCTATCCTTTTTTAAAATGTGAATATTTATTGTTATAAAATTCCCTCATAGTACTGTTCTGACTGCATCCCATAAATTTTAGTATATTGGGTTTCCATTATACTATCATTTATAATTTCCTTTTTGATTTCTTCTTTAACCCACTGATTGTTCAAGAAGGTTGTTTACTTTCTGGATTTGTGGATTTTCTAGTTTTCCTTCTGCTATTATTTTTTTTTTGCTCCACTGTGATTAGAAAAGTTATTTGATGTAAGTTGAGCACTTCAAAATATGCTGTCTTGTTTTGTGACTTATATATGATCTGTGCTGAAGAATACTGCATATATGCTTAAGAAGAGTATATATTCTATTACTGCTGAAAAGAATGTTTGTGAAGAAGGTCTGCAATGTATGTCTCTTAAAGAATATTACTGTTATTGTTAGTTGTTATTAAAAGGTAAACATGCTATAAAGCTACTTCATTTGGCAAAAGAAGTAGCAAAATTGAATTTTTCTTGCCTTTCAAAAATATGGAAAAGTAATCAGTATTATCCAAGTCAATTCAGATGTTGGAGACTTACCCGAGATCTAAGGAATAATTTCTATTCTTTCATAACAGAATGCTACTTCTATCTAAAAGCTAATGGACAGAAATGGGAAAAGTGCCTGAAAATCATAAAAGTTTAAAGAGGTGAGGAATTCTGCCAGAAAGAGTTTACCCAGAAAAGATGTCAATTCAGACAAGACGGTTAATGGATTGCATTTATCTATCCATCTATCTACCATCTATTTACTTAAGTTATATAATAACAATAACAGAAGTAATATGACTTAGAATAAGCTACTAAGACTAAAAAAATTATTTCTACATGTTTTAGAATGTCTCCTTAGAAAAAAAGGCCAAAATAAATTTATGGAACATATCAATGTTGTATAAATAATATGGTGGTCTATATGTTAACCCTTAAAAAGTCATCCATGACTATATGAAAGATTTCTGTCGAACTGAAGATAACAATCTTCATTTTGTTCTAATATCCTTTTCTATCGTGACTATTAGTAAACATTTTCTTCATAGCAAACCAGACTCTGTTAAGCCCTTCTAGAATAAGAGCTGAATGATACCAGTTCTACAGGTTTATCTCCACAATCATGGTTCTCTCCTGAAGTGTCATCTCCATTTGAGACAGACAAAGGTCCAGAAATGGTGGGTTCCCTGTCTGCCAGCTATGGAAAAAATATATTTGCCCTTTGTACTGTACAATGTCTGACAGTTTCTTGGTAAGAGACTACCAACTTTAGAAATCATTAACTGGTTTACTTGAACTGGTACCTAAAATACAAATTAAACACACACACACTCATATAGATATGTACATATGTGTATTAAATTGGCAATGTTTTATATATATATATTTTATGAAACAATTCACAAATTTTATGTAAAATACCTTTATTAAATGGATTTATATAACAAATACATTTAATTAATAATGAAAAAGTCGTTTCAGTCAAAAAGTTGCCCATTTAATGCTGGTCCCTGAGCAATCCTAGGCGATCCTAGCGGATCCTAGGGGATCTTTTTTGCTACGTTTCCCCTTTCACTTAAATTATCTTCTCCATTGTGATGATCACTTGTGCTTCCATTTCACCACCACATTTCCAGTTCTGCCTAAAACAGCTATCTCACTGTAGAGATGAGCACCTAGCCAGAGAGATTTTATCTTGCCTACCTGGCTACAATCAGCTGACCCTTCCTCCAAGCTGTAGACTGAAAAGTACAGCACAGGATTCCCAGGTACACCATTGATTGGCTGAAAAAGGTTTCAATAGATCAGTTCAAGAGCAACATATTGAGTAGCTTTGAACTCTATTCTCGCGTTGACTCCTCACATACATGGGTCCTTTCCCCTCCCCTCTTCCTCATTTTCCCCTTCCAATGAAACTCTTGTCAAATGCATAGTTTCACTTTGGTTAATTTCTATTACTGGGCACCAAAAAACCTTCAGAAAGGGGTACCCTGACTGGGCCAGCCCACCCACTAGACAATCTCATTAAAGAGAACTGCTGCTACAGTTATGCTAGTGTTGCAAGCAGACTGGAGAGCAAAGAATTTAGAGTCTAAACATACAGACATTCAATATTATTATATAAATGTAATTCTAACTTTGAAAAATGTCTGTAAAATATAAGACAAATATATTAGCCACAGCTCAGAGCAAAAAGAGAAGCATGATCTTCTGCCAAAGTTTTCATGTAACACTTAGGATCGCCTAGGATTGCTCAGGGACCAGCTAAATGGGCAACTTTTTGACTGAAATGACTTTTACACTATTAATTAAATGTGTTATATAAATCCATTTAATAAAGGTATTTTACATAAAATTTGTGACTTGTTGCCTAATATATATATATAAAACATTGCCAATTTAATACACATTATGTACATATCTATGTGTATGTGTGTGTGTGTGTTTAATTTGTATTTTAGGTACCGGTTCAAGTAATTTACACAAAAAATGTTATTACTCAGTAGTAGAAAAGTAAGCTGAATATGAAAGGCAAAGTAACATATGTACTAAATCACAGATTTTTGACTATACTGAATCCTAATGTGTGTTCTTGCGGGGGGGGGGGTTGTTGTTATTTTTTAATTGCCAAATTAAAATTCACTAAAATAAGATTAAAGAAGTATAATCGTAAAAACGGCTAAAAGTTATTACAGCTATATAATAATCTACCTAGATTGTGTTAGAGGAAAGAAATACATTTATAATATTTATGAGCCTTCATTAGAAATGTTTAAATTTTGAAACGTAAACAACCAGAAAAAAAAGTGAGATTAGGACATAGGTACAGCCAGAGAGTTATTTTGATTCTAGACACTTCTTAGTCTCAAATGTTGCAGCTGAAATTACTCCTATGTAAAGATGTAACTGCCTTTTTACATCTACATCTAACCAAATTCTCATAATAATTATGTTAATGAAAGGTGGCAGGAACAGAGATTTGACTTATAATAAAGCATGTCTGATTTAAGCACTTAAAATTTTGCTTTCAGATATTTTCCTGAAGATTTTACACAACTCTCCAGTCTGTTCCAATTTTAATTTAAGTGCCTCCATCAGTCACCATAATCTATCAGTACCTCTAAAAGGTACAACTTTTTTACTTTATAATCAAGGTTACAAATTTAGAGGCACATTGACAGAAAATTTTGTTTTCTTTGTTCAAATATGGACTTTGAGATAGTCTGTCCACTTCTAACTTTATCTTTTATAAATATTTAGAAACCTTTGTATTACCTTTTACTGCATACATCATGAGCCTTTGGAGTGTTCACAACCACATTTGTCAAATGAAGTTTCAGCCTGCCCACGTGACCAAACTGTGTCAATATAATGGGAAATAGTAGCTTTTTTTCTTTAGATTCACCTTATATGCCCAGTACACTTCTTTATTTAACCTCTGACTCAGGAAAGAAAAGTCTGTAGACAATGCCAATCCAAATTAATATAGTTGTTCTTCAACTACATTTTACCAAAAGAAATTAAAAATCTCTAATAGAATTTCACGCACCATGATTTTTATTCATCATTAGCTTTACAGTTTTGTTGAATCTTACTTATTCTATCTCATTAAATTGTACTAGATTTACTATATTTAAAATGTGGTAGTTTTTCTTTTAAAATTAAATATGAGTATCCATTAAAATTAGTTTATTGCAAAAGATTTAGGCTAACTTTCAGGTAAAATTTTGTACTACATTTGCATTCCATTAATTTCAGAAATGTGTTTAATCAACTAAACTGAGTTTACTTCTTTCTCCTTAATGAATCAATTGTAATTGTGTAGGTTTCATCAGGGAGTAAGTATACACAGCTATTAACAGTGTGTGTGTATTCAACAGGCATTAAATTCCCTACTTTAAAAGTTTATTTTTTCTGAAGCAATTTTAATGAAGTTGCATCTCTTTTTAAAATTTAATTTAATATTTACTGAGGTAACTCTGATTTACAAAATAATGTAAGTTCATGTGTGTACATTCAAGATTAATCAAATTTATGACCACACAACCTGCCCAATATCAGTTACCAAAAGTCTTTCACCACTTTACATTGATTGGATCCTACCACCCTTTTTTCCAACCTTTTTCCCACTGGTGGCCTCAGTTCTATTATCAATGCCCAATAGTTAGTTTTTGTTTTGTCTGTTTCTTTGCTTTGTTTCCTCAGATTCCACCTATAAGTGAGATCTCTATATTTGTCTTTCTCCTTCTGACTTACTTCGCTTAGCATTACCCCTCTAGCTCTATGTTGCTGCAAATGACAGGGCTTCATCTTTTCAGAGTCGTGCACTATTCCATTGTGCAGGTGTGTGCATGTGTGTACCTCCACCTTCTTTAACCATTCATCTGATGATAGAAACCTAGTTTCCAATTTGTGGCTAGTTTATTTTTTAAAAACTATGTTAAAAGTATAATTTTAAAAAGAGCAGTCAAATTCAAATATTGGAAAATATTCATTCACAACACTGATAATTTAAAAGTATAAAGTCTCTAACTTAGACATTTTCCTTTCTGCAAATGGCACAAACGGCTGGCACTTTCCATGATTTCAAAAATACATCATAAAGTCAGTTACCATGGAAGAGACTGCTATTTGTTCTAGCTGTCTGTATCACTGCCAGTTTAAGAAAACAGATTGTGTATTCTTAAATATTTCAAAAACAAAACAAAGCCTGACATACTAAATTAACAAAAATAAAAGTAGAATGTCATGCTTTTTCACATATTTTACTCTAAAAGTATATCCACCCAAATTTGTTTTATGTAGTCTCTATTAAGTTTTCTCTCATTACATTGGCTCCATCTCTTCTTGACTCATCGTGCCATGAAACTGTGACCCTGAAGCGACTGAGGATAGATGTCCTCAGGGAGCTACCCAAAAATTTGTCCAGGATAATAATGAACCATCAATAAGCACATCTGTTATTCTCATGTAATGTCTTTTTGCTACAAATTCACCTAAGTGGCCAGTCCATATTTCACTCTCTTACCTAGAGTACTATAAAAATGCGTTTGCCAAATTTTCACTAAATTTCACAAATATAATGCTTAAAGATGGCTAAATCTTACTATTTAAAGGGACTATTTTTTTAAGGTACAGATAATTTGTTAACACTTTATCTTAGTTCATTCATACTATCTCCTAATGATTACAATTGACTTTCTAAAAGCTCTTAGACTATGCTATAAAAATTCACCCCAGAATTTTATCATAGTTCTCAGGTCCATGAAAATTGGTTAATTTTATTAATTTTATTGAATAAACACTGCATCATAACATTATATAGGTTCAAGGTGTGCACCATTGTAAATCAACATCTGTGTGTAATACATTAAGTTTACCACCACTGGTTTTAAAACTGGCAAAAAAAATTTTCCGATTCTAATCTATCTCCCATAACTACAAAAAGAAATAAAAATATACTCCAATTAGCAAAGTTCAATGAAATCACTAAGTTTATATCTTAGAGTCTAGAAATTCCAAAAATACAAGAAGTGGCCTGATGTGGACCAGAATCAGAAAAGAAAAAAATGGTTTCCAGATGTTGACATTTTTATAGATATGGTAAGTCAACAGATATACCAGACTAATCTATCCCACCTACACACCTCCATTTTTCCCCTTTATATGAACAAATATACCATATAATATGATTAAAATATCAGACTATTATGAAGTGACTTAAAGACTGAAGGAAATGGAGTCTATATACAACTATTTGTTTTTGCTCTAGTAGTGATAATAGAAAAGAAAACTGAACATTTGAAAGAAAACACTATCAGATTTAGTATACTTACTCTGCATATGTATTTCTTGATCTCATAGTATACAGGAATTAAGGACAAATATAAATATGGCTCATCAATATTTATTTTATCTAGGCTATAACAGTCTTTTCCTAAAAATAAATCCTTATCCAGAGAACTTACAATATCATATTTTCAATATTTGATTTACTGGGACTTTTTCTGATAAAGGGTTTCCAAGGAGATGTGTTTTAGTATTGTATATGCTATTCTTATATTTTAGCAGATATCTTTATTTGAGAATATATTTGGAAGCCTATTTGACATTGATAGGATGTAACATGTATTTTAAAGACAGAATCGTGTATAAAACAAATATATGTATGTATATGCTGTATATACATGTCTTTTAAAGATTCAGGCAACACCTTTATGTGATTTATATTTTAAATTCATTAACATGTAAAAAGACAGAAAATAGATAATCATATTCATAGACCATATTCACAGTCTCTAAGGTTTATATTTCTATATATACATAATGTATATATAACATGTTATATTTTCGTTTTCCTTCACTTCTCTGTTCACTGATTTGCTTAAAAATTGAGTGCCTACTATATGAAATCTTCAGTTGGATTCTAAAGAATGCGAAGATTAAAAAAATTATAATTTCCTTACTTTAATGTTCCTAATTCTTTCAGAACCAATTATAGAAAAATAGAAGCATAAACCGCAATTATCTCATAATATGATAAAGTTAATGTATATGCCAGGTAAAACAGAAGTAGGAAGGGAGACAGAGCTTTTTGCCAGAAGAGGTAATTGGGTGGGTAGGAAGAATGGCTAACACTTCCTTAAAGCTAGCACTACCCATTATGTTCATCACTTATGAACAAATAGATCCTCTATGACTACATAATTCATCATCATCTAATTGATGTTGCAAATTTGTGTTTCATTTCTTAGATCAGTGATACACATTGCCATATTACCATTAATGATTTTTTAAAAGTGCAGAACACCTTAAGTTACAATCAGTGTGTAACTTGAAAACTTGGGAGAATGTATCTGTCCAATTAATATTAATCAACGATAATAATGCCAGCATACTTAAGACTGTATTTCCTTCTGCAAATTAAAATGATGCAATGAGAATAAACCTGTACTGGAGATTTTTTAAAAAGCAAGCTATTTTTTTTTCTTTCATCTCTCTTAATCAGTTGCTTTTTGCTTCTAAAAGGTTCATTTTCATAACAACATGAACATAACACCTCTTTATTTAATTTGGAGGGTATGCATTGAATGGGCTGGGGGATGAGGAGAACTAGTCCATCTAGGGAAGAGTTATTATACTGAAGTTTGTCTCTGTTCCTTAATGACCACGAAATGAAGACCTTAGTTCAATCAGCCTTACTCATAGTCAGATACCTGCAGTATACTTGTGTATCAGCCTCAGGGCACTGTGCCAAAAGTAAATGGCTTTTTGATTGGATGAATCTTATAGCTCCTGGGTATAATGCCATGCTTCTATGACTTAGGTATTTTTTGCAGTATATGATAGTAAACACTCAAACATTATGATGTAGGCATTGCAGTCCTCAGCACAGGACAACTCAAGCAAACAAAAGACATCATAAGTCACAGGTGTTATGTCTTGTCCATAAATTACCAGCAGCTATGGATGACAGTGAAGAATTGACCCCCATCTGTCTCCACATTGTCATTCAGCTCTCAGAAAGTCTATGAGCAAAGAAGTAAAACATGATTTATGGTAAGTTGCAAGAAACCATGCTTGCATATTGCTGAGTATGGAGCAGAGATCAATTCATGACTTACAAATTTGTCACAGAACAGTACATCTTCCAGTCTGCTACCTTCAAATTAAGTGTCATGATGAAAGAAAAATATGGCAATACCTTGTGGGAGAAAATACCACATTTTGATTAGGTTATAGAAATGGTGTGGGATAGTGAAAGACGGGAACCTAGAGTTCACATTTGGTGTCAGCATTCAGTCTAAGATCTAAGAGACAGAAACAGGAGAGAGCAAACACATATGGAATGGGAATCCTACTATCATAATGATGATGGTGTCTATGATTGTAGTGTAGAAAAAAAGACATTATGGTCATCAATAAGAAAACTGTTCTACCTCTAATTCCTGCCTTTTGTAAAAGAAACCAGTTTATAGCATTACCATTCAAATATCTATGAATCATCATTCTGGGAGTATTTATTTGAAAATCTTTATAATTTATGCATTTTTATTTTATTCTGTGGCTTGAAGGTGAAGAGATTAGGGACAGATGATCCAAATATGGACAACTTTCTTTCTCTACAAACAACTAAATTATTCTTATTTTAAGATGCAGACTTAAAATCTATCTTAGGCTACTGAATAGGACAACTGAACATTTAAAAAACCCTGCTGACTAATATAAATATGACTCTGAAGATGCAAATCTGCCTTTCTAGAGCTTTGGAATTGATTTACAATCATCCCAGTTACTTATATCAAAACTTCAAGATAAAATCAGCAGACATAAGCTTCACCTTCAGATTATTCCTGCTGTAAACAAAGAGCAAATGAGCTATATCATATATTTGTGAGTTTTGATTTGACAAACAGAAAGTTCCTAGATACTCAGTATGCATGTAAATGCCTTCTTGAATTATGCATACATTTTTAAACTTAAATTCGTATCTGAATCCATGATCTTTTTTCTCCTTTACTTTTAATTTTTTTTATGTTGGCATGCCCTGGTGGAATAGTGGTTTTGTCTGCCACCTCCAAAGAAGCTCGTCTACATACATTCCATGGACCTGGGTTTGCATCCCAGGTCTGGTCATGGCAGGAAGAAAGGGGACGGAGCAGCCAATGTGAGCAACTAAATAAAATTACAATGGAGTACTTCTTCTTCCCCTCTCTTCCTGTCAGCCTGCTTGCCTTCATTCCTGTCTGTACCTATTTAAATAAGTAAACAATTTGTATGGGGTTTTTATTGTGGTTGTTGTATGATCTTTTTCTCAAACCTGTTTTCACTTCACCTCTACAGAAGTAACTACCATCATCTTTGTTGTTTGTAGTATGTGTCTGGGGATCTCACTGATACTTTCTGCTCCACCACCTCCTACCCTGCACTTTCCTGCTCTTATTAATTAGAACTCCAGAACAAATTCCAAGAACATCCAGAAATTCTTTCTCTACCACCTTCCCCCACATAAGCCTCCTACTCACTTTCCACCACTACAGCAACAATTTCTCTGTTGATCTTGCCAATCCCATTTACTTTTCAAAAGTCAATCTTTAGTCTACAGAATCAACTTAGTGGTTATCAGAAGGGAAGGGAGAGGGCAGATAAATCACGTAAAAAGGATCAATTACAAAGTGAAGGATAGAACTGAACTGTTGATGGTAAAATCAATATTATATACAGATGTTAATGCACATCTTAAATCTATCTGATGTTATAATGTCATTTCCGGACATCAGAATTATATTAAATTAAATCTAAATGCGCCTCTCCCATTCCGTAAAGCCCTTTTTTGTCACAATTTCAGATGAGGTTATACTATAAATCCTTAAAGTGACACATGGGTTCTGTTTCTGGCTACTGCCTGCCACTTCAACACAGACTCTCAGAGGACCTTCCTCCTCCAGGTTTCCTTCAATTCTCTGTCCCTGCTCTGTATTCGCACTATTCTCCACGCTCATACGCTTTCCTCTGTGCAGCAACTTTATCCGGTGTTATGTCAATTCCTCAGAAGAGATGCTTGTAATTCCTAATTCTAGCAGGTGTTTCCTGCTGTCCTGCCTCACAGCACTCTAGAATCTTGTAACACATCAAAGATGCTATTGCATTTTTTTGCATTTGTTTATTTAATAATAGTTTTGTTAACTCTTTTCAGACTATTCACCACTCTGCATCCTTCATCTTGACACAGGAGCTGCACTCAGTCAACATCTGTTGTGTATTTATGAATCTCAACCATAAATGCAGATGTGTAAGACCTGAGCATGTCTTTAGTTCCTTAATGAAAGTGAATCTCACTCTGAGTTAGCATTTTATTGAGCTAGTAGAAAATTTAAGTAAAAACATTCTTAGGATCCTTTTCCCCTTGAAGGATCATATTGAAACGCAGTGGTCAGTCCTCAAATGGGGAAGGTCCTTTATTAGTAAGCCTCATTGTTTATTTCACTGGTTCAAGGTATGAGAACACTTTTAGTGTGAGGATTTTCTCTGTCTCTGTGCCATGCATCGCAAATGAGTATTTTAGTCTTTGCTGAAAAGTTGCCCTGGGGTTCAATCTCCTTCTGCATACTTTTTTTCTGAGGTCATCGACTTCCCAGGGCACAAGCAGAGAACAAGAGTTTAAGTGCTCACACTTAATCTCACCTTTCCATTGTCCAAAGAGAATTGTACTAGCCCTTTCTCTGTTCTCCACAACTCACCCTTTCCTCTCCTCTTGTTGCCCTTGAAGATAATTTACCAGGAACAATACAGTAGCAGTGCCTGAGAAGGAATAATGAATTCTGCCCTGCTGACCAGCTATGTAACTCTAAACTACACTGAACCTCAGTTCCTTTATCTTTTTTTTTGGCATTCAAATTTTATTGAGTTATCATAAAACTTATGTTCCTGATCTGGGAACAAATCCTTGTCAGATTAGTTGTTTCAGATAATGGTGGACAATGCTATCTATATTGTGGGAAGATAGAAAATTAAATTAACAGAAATATCTTGGCAAAAAGACTGGCTCCTAGTAAACAATGAATCCACGTTAGTTTTCATTACTATGAAGGTACAATCCAGGCAGCTTCTGCTTTTGATTCAGTAATGAAAACTACCTGGAGCATGAAGTACAAAAGCATTTGAACTTATATCTCCCCTATTAGTATACATTCCAGAGCATAAGACTTTGACGGACTTTTCCCCACCACATCTCTGACGCGTAAGAATGATAGAGAGCCTTTACAGGGACTCCATAAATACTTGTTGAAGAGATCATTAAAAATCAATGCCTAGATTCAGTAGTGCTTCAGGGAGCAGGTCTGTGGGCCCCTAGATGAAGTGAAGTTCATCAGGCAGAGTGATGTCTCAGGCCCAAGGCCAGGGTAGCAGGAGACCTGCACTGACTGGTCACTGTGGCAGGATCGTTCCAGCCACAGAGCAGCAATTTCACAAGTCTCACTGCTAGCAAAGGGAGAAGCTTGACACCTTGACAAGAAATGAGAATGCAAGGGCCCAAAGGACCTGATATTCAATAAATGTGAAGTACGTCCCCAGAACATAGAAAGAGCCTGGGCTTCTGAAGGGGCAGGTGTATCATACATTGTCTGACCACAGCCAGGTGGGTGCTTCTAGTGTTTGTATGTGAAATATGCAGAAGAGAAGGGTACCTGCTTTGTGGGGTTACTGGGACAATCCAATGAGTCATTTCTGTCAGAGCTCTTGAAGACAGCCTGAAAACTGGTGAGTTGGCTCATAGTGCTGCGGACCACCTGGGAAGATCCTGAGCTCCAGCTGGACAGCAAGCCTGTGTCATTAACAGTGAGGGCCTCAGCACCCTGTGCCCTGACTGCAGGCTAGCTGGAGCATGGTATGATTTGTTGCATTAATGAGAGGGAGGCAAGTAGGGTCAGGGACAGAAAGAACAACAGGTGAACTGCCTTGGAAGTTCAATGGGCCCAGAAGCAGAGAGCAAGTGGGGTTTTCTAGGGACAGGGACAATTTGAGCAGAGGAGGCTGGTGGTGGTATCCAGTGTGGCAGGAAAGGAAAGTGGGAGAAGAGCAATGAAGCAGGTGCCAGCAGAGAACAGGCAGCCACATTTGTTTGTTGCTAAATGAGTAGTTTTCTCTATCCAATTAATTTGTTAACCCCACTGAGGAAAAAAGAAAACCTTGTTAGGCAGTCAACCACGGAGTTTCAGCACACACCTAATTATGGATCTCAGCTCGTTCTCATTTTGTCTTACTCTGATTGAACCTTTCCATCTACCAAACTGTTCCTTTCTAAGTATTCTTGTTTGTTTTTTATGAAGCACAGGTGATAAGCCTGCATACTGATGCCACAATTTTAATTAGAGAGACTCTAATGACACTTCCAAAGGGAAAAGAAAAGTACAGTCAGATTTCAAGTTTTGGTAGGTTAATTGTCATCAATTTGAACACTGAGTCTTTTAAATTTTTGCAACGCTGCGTATAGTAAACAATAAGGTGATAATAGTTTACAGAACCAATCAAACTATCTTTAAGGTCGTCATGATGTAGACATCATTTCTACACTTAGGAACAAAAATGATTTTTCTATTTTATTAAACATATCTGAATCTGTGTCACAAGCAAATAAGGATTTTACAAATTAAAAATTATTAATTTGTTTACCAAGAAATAACTTTTCACCCTGTCACCAAGATTTGGTTATTTTCCTATTTGTTAGTCCAGGAAAACGGCACTTGATTAAACTAGACACACTTATTTTGTCATCACTAATGTTTTTAAATTTCCTCCCCGTTCCCCAGTCTGCTGCCTTGATTTCCAAATACTCTAGATATATTCCTTTCATGGTAATTCTCATTGTGCACATTGTATTTGAGTTTGTATACAGGGTTTATCTTCCCACTAAGCTATAGGTCCTTAAAAGAAATTCATATCTTACAGGTTATTCTGACATATCTTATTAAAAAAAGAAAACCCAAAATCTCCTGAATGAAAAGGAATTAAAAGATGTTTTATTATCTATCCCTACATACCTTAAATTTAGAAACCTATTATAATGAAATCTAGCACAAATTTTATTTCAGTGTACCAAACCACAAATGTATTACCTAGATATGGGAAAATATTAATATTACAAACTATACTTTTCTTTTATTCTTTCCTTGAATATTCTCAAAAATTCTAAGCATCTTCATATTTGAGCTTGAAAGTAGGTTGCGGAGGTACTGCCAAGAATAAAATAAGATATGATTTGTTTCTTGTTTTCCTTGTCATTTGCCTTTATAAAAACTTGACTAAGATAACATATTTTTAATAAACTTCTGTTATCTATTGTCTCAGTGGTAAATTGCTTTCCTGCCAGAGAATGTATTCCCCTGCTTCGCAGCATGTAAGGGCATCATGTTATGAATACTGTGGCATGCAACAGCAGCTATGTTTGTCACAGGATTTAATATCTGTGTGTCTCATCCTTGCTGACTTTCTACTCTGCAGCATGATTGGAGATGGTAGACTGAAGGTGACAGCATCACAAAACACAAGAAACTTGTAAGTCTCTGCAGTAGAGACACCACCTTTCCAACTATCCCATCAGAAGAAATACCCATGTTGTACTATAAACATGGGAGTGAGAAATAAGCATTTATCATGATTAGTAAGAGCTGAGGTTGTGACATCAGCTAACATTAATTTGCCTAATATGCCAGGACACTTAAGACTGTATGCCTGTGTCATAATGTCAGAAATCCACAAAGGGACTCGGTATAGCCTAGAGCAAACAATGAATTTATAGTGTCGCAAAATATTGACTTGACTCTCTGCTTATGACCTTGGGTAAGTCACTTAACCCTGCTTCCTTCACTTCCCTAAGGAGAATATGGAACAACAGCAAAAACAAGTGAGATAATATATCTACGTAAGTTCCTCAAAAAGAAAAAAATCACTTGTGTAACTTTAAGTAGTCTTATAATTATTGTAAAATGAAATCACCTATAAACAATGACTCTTGAGCCTGCAGTGTAAAACAGAGCTGTAGTTGCCATTGATGGCAGTGCAGAATTAGGGACACTTTGGCAAAAAGCATGAACAAATATTTCATTTTTAAAACATAAAGTCTCTGTGGATGCAGTTCCAATAGACTTAACTTCCTTCACTCTTCCATCTGTGAATGACTGACTTCTAAAGCTGGATTTCCTGTGAATTGAATCAAGTTCCTGCTTCAGGCCAATCTATTGAGCAATATGCTTCACGAGGCCAATTACAAACAATTATAAACACATCATGATATTTTTTATTGGATGAGAATCATGCAAAACAGAATTTATATGAATTCCCACAAGTATACAACAAATGTCTGTAAAAATATTGCAAATGGCAAGCATAAGTGAGATTCTGAAAGCCTTCACATATTTCCATCTCCCAACATTTCAGACCACATCTCAGTCTATCTGACACTGAGAAACATGCAAACTATTATGAACACAGAAAAATGGTTCTGAACCTTATAGTTCTTTACATGTGGGCAACTGGATAAACGTTTTCTAAATTTTGATGGCAATTCTAAAATTTTACAATAACAAATTATGAAACTGAAAGAAATATTTCTAAAACTCAAATTCAGATAAATCATTCAAGAGGTAAGACATTTTTGTCTCTATGGAAAACAATTTTAGTTCTTTATTTTTTAAGAGAGGAAGGAAGGAAAGGAGGGAAGGAGGGAGGGAAGGCAGGAAAGAGGAAGAAATATACACATTTTTTTAAATTTATTTGTTTGTTTCATTTTGGATCTTTTCCTCTATCCCACACCCCACCCTTGCTCTTGGTCAGAAACCTAGATCCTAAATCCAGGTTCTGGGTCCAGATGCCATCTCAGCTGCCTGAGCCACCAGGCCATTTCTTAAATTCTTATTTGAAAGTATAAATAGCCCATAAGCACTCAAATGTCATTTTTATAAAACGTATTTGTAAATATTTGTCAAGTCTTAAATGTATATATACAAAAAAAATCCTTAAACCTTAGCATAGAACTGAGGTTACCAGTAGGGAATGGGGCAGGAGTAGGAAAAAATGGTGGTGGGTTCCAACGGAAAATAGTGAAGAACTTTCAGTTTGGTGGTGGGCAGGGTGTGTTGTCATGTATCTGATGAATAGGGAACCTACACATGTGGGTTTCTATTATTTTGTAAAGCAAAGTTACCTCAATAAATATTAAATTAATTTTTAATATATATAATATAATTCATCATTTTATATCAACTTCTTAATGAGATTTAATACATATGCCATATAAATCCAAAATTAAATGGCATCAGACACCACAAAGTCTATTCCTCTCTTTGATGATTGTTTATTTCTTAAAATTATGAAACTTTCTTTCATAATTCTTCTTTTCTAGAAAAAAGTTTTAATTACCTTATAAAACTTACTTTATTAGATGAAAGTATTACACTATAATCATCTTTTTAATTATTATGGTAATTTTGGTTTAAAACACTGTATAGGTTTCAGGTATAATTTAATTCCAAAACAACTATTTATTAAAGTATCCACTCACTTTTCATATATTTCTAATCTAAGTATTCACCGCTTTTACCATTCAGATTAATTCAGACTATCTTGATTATATGTATATGTTATATATACGGTACATAATTATATTCATGTGATCATATATACATATGTATATATTTTTTCAAACAATTTTATTTGAAACCATATGCTCAAAGCAAAGGATAATTTTAAAACTATTTATCTAACTTTCCTAAATACATTATTTTAACTTAAAACACATACATTTGTATTCATTAGCCAAGCTTTGAATACAGAGAGAAGACCTTCTGCATACATGATTTCTGATTGTCCTGGCATAAACCAAAGCCACGATTCATTATTTGAGAACTCAACTTTCTTTAATGGAGAGTCACCTGACAATCTCACTGCAGAATCCATTTAGAGTTTAACATTTCTTTCTTAATCTTTCATAAATGTTACATACACTGTTGTGATATTTTAAGCTACTCCCTCTATTAAATCTTTCCAATATATTTTATTTGATTTTTATAAAAGCGACTTTGTCACAATCCTTTACTTACTGATATTTAATGAAGTTTTGTAATTATGAACTATAACTGGCATAATTCAATTTGAAAAAGAGCTAATTCTTACCAGACACTGGTCATTAGGCGGATATAAATGGAAATCTTAGAGATGAGGTGATCTAGGAGCCATATGTATATACTATTATGTAGGAACAACAATATTTATTTGTTGGTTTACCATGGCTTAATACCCAATCCTAATAGAGTAGATACTATCTGCTAACCTATCATGAACATCAGTGTATATTAAATTAAAAAATCACATAATCCTTTAATTTTTATTTTTAATTAATTTGATCAATATAGTCTACCCATTTAAACCAAAACTGTATTGATCAAAAATGCAAAGAATTCTCAAATGAGAATTTATCTGAATTATATATTGATTTTTAAGCTCCCATTGTCTATAAAAAGATTTCTATTTTTAATAGTCTAACAGGCTTAATTAAATCTTTCCATATTTGATAGTATTAGATGATGTGAAATGATAACTTTCAATATGATTTAAGTGTAATATTTACAATATCTGCTGTACTAAGTAATGTTGAGGTATTTTATATGTCTAAGAAATATATTTTCCTAGAAATTTAAAATAAGATAGAAATATAGTTTTAAATATATACATTTATATATACACACACATATCTTTTGGCTATAACTAGATCATAGTTTGGTGTGTTATGCTATGTTATGCTATGCTATGCTATGTTCTATTATGAGAGAACGCTTATCTTAAAGTGAACAGAATTCTGAAGTGGCTATTAGCTTTCAAACTGTAGTATAAATATGATTGCTACACTGTAAATGCTAGCATGCTGCTCTAGACTGTTGAAGATGGGTATATATCTCTTTCTCCCTGGGGGAATTTAACCTATTTACAAATATGAACATTTATATCTATCTTCTTTGACTTTGCTTTCCTCCCTGGATTCTACTTTAGGACTTGGATGGACAAGTCATGAGTTAGAGAAGACATACCATTGTGAAGAATAGATTAGATGTGAAACTAAAAGGTCATTCTGAATAAACTTTTTATTTCCCTTGTGATAGTGTGTTGCAAATATATCTCAATCAAATGACTACAATTCCCCTAGCCTTGAGTGAGAAAGAATGAAAAACATAAGAGAAATACAACCCTGTTATATATTTATTTACCGGCACCTCTAAACATTGCCAGTACTCATGCTACATTTCTTTTATTTATCCATGGTAGGCACACAGTACCTTTATTTTTTTTTATTGCAAAAGCATTATTAATGGCTGCATTCTGTAATATGAATGGTCTAAAACTGGTGAAACGGAATAAACTTGAAAAGATGTTGGATGTTATAAATTAATAATTAAAATTTTTCTGAAGAATTACTATACAGATTTAGAATTTTTACATCAACCTTATGACATACCAGTAATGCTTTCACATAACAGTTAATTTATAAATTAAATACAGATATAGGTCCTTTCTAAAATCACAAGTTTGTATGCACTCATTTACTAAAGGATATGCTATTTCAGTAATATGGAAACATTAGCTTCTAATATTGTATCCTTATAATAAATAAACAAAAATCAAATATACATAGATTTAGCTAAGCTTTAATTCTTTACAATAAAAAGTAATAAATTAGAAAAACTATGAGAAAAATTTGCATATTTTCATTCTCAGAGGGAATTTTGTTAGTAGGCCAGCAACAGGAGAGTCTAATAATATAATGGAAAACCCTCCATGAAGCCACCATCGAAACCTGATGGAGTTAGAGAAAACTATGACTGATTAAAGGTGACTTTGATTCTCTGTAATATCGAAATCACTACCCAGAGGGGGAATTTCGCCACCATTCTTTGATGTGGAAGCATGATCCGGCATGAGGAAGGCTGAGCCTGAACAATAAACTTTAAATCTTTCCCAGAAACTAACTAACCAATTGCCACCCACCTCCTTCATGAAGCCCCAGTAAAGACCCCCTAAGCAAACCACTTAGTGAAACACGGCTTTGAGAATAATGTCCCTTACTTGTTGTAAGTGATAAACATTTCTATACTCAAAAAAATTATTTTTTTTGCTTTTAATTGTGATCCCTAATTCAAAGTTGGAAACTATTATTATACATAATCAGTTTAACTCAAAACTGGAATAATTTGAAGTAATCATTAATGATATGGCTAATTTTTCATATATGTAAATAGGTTTAGAATTTTAATCAGGGATGCATATTGGAGGAAATAATTATCTTACTTTGTCCTTTGAGAGTTTAACTTTTAGGCTTTCCAACAAACATTTCCCAGAAAGCTTTCATTTTCCTTTCCAGTGAAAAGTAATAGTTTATTATAGACAACACCATAGCATCATAGCCCCCATCCTGAAACTGAAATTGTAGCATAATTCCTTACTATATACAGACATGGTAAGAATTAGGAATTTGGGTCTTAACTATTTCTTGAATCTTCATCTTTGAAACAAAATTCATAACCAACAGCTTTTCATTCTTCTTGGGAAATTAATTCAAAATATTCATCCAGTTTTAGCTATAAAACAAAGAACACTCTAAATAGTTGACCTCAGATACAATATATTAGAAGGTATGTATGCGTGTCTTATAAAACAACAACGTTCAGAGCGGTCTTGTTGCTCATGTGTGTGTTTCAAATAGGGCAAGAATTTAAATTACGAAATCCTTAATATCATGACTTGCTTCTTAATCTCAACCTTCATGCCTTTTAAATAACAGCCACAGTGTCTTGAGGAAATGGTAGGACTTCTAAAACATAGAGGGTTTGAAGATAGTTCTTACCAAAGTCTTTGTTCCTTTTCCGTGGATGTACTATGAAAAGAGTATTGAAAAATAAGATTTGGAGATGTTTACACAATTATATGATTTTGTGATAGATATTACCTATGTAAACTCTCATATTACTGGCATAAGATATTTGGTAACCTTTTTATTGCTTGCTTCAAATTTGAAATTAAAATTTCTGTTGATTTTAAATTCATACCATTTTTTAAAATTGACACCTTCAAATAAGTTTTCAGAAGAATTATCAGAGAATGACAATTTTCTTTGCACAGTTAATAAATTCATGCATATTATCTATTTCTCTGATTTCAGGCTATTAATTCTCTCCCCTACTAAAGACTACCATTTTCAGCTATGAGATGTAGTTTGGGGTTGACTTGAGACTCAATTCTAGTCATTGAAATACAAGTAAAAGATGTGTTAGAAAATAATTTAAGGACACACTGTATTGTTTTGACTTTTGTACCTCTACAATGTGATTTTACGTATTGCTGTGATAACAGGGGTATTGCTTTTGAAAGACACGCCAGTCACCATGTGAACATTAAAATGAAAGACACATGCTGGCAACAACAGAATAGAAAGATAGAAGAACAGTGATCCTTGAATCGATACAATAGTTCTGGACTTCCTGCCTTTGTAATTCTTAAAATGAAAGAAAATAAAACTCATTTTAGGGCATTATTTTTTATTGCTTTAAGACTAAAATATTTCCAGAAAAACATACTTTAAGTTGACATGCCCTGGTGGGTTAGTGGTTAGGTCTACTGCCTCCAATGGAATGCAATCCGTGTACATCCCAAGGACTGGGTTCATGTCACAGGTCCAGGGAAACAAGGAATGTAAACAACAAAATAAAAAAATAAAATCTCTTTTCCTCCTCTCACTCCGTCTACCTATTCACCTTCATTCCTTTATCTATCTTACCTTCAAAAAGAAAAGATGTTTTACGTTTTGATATAAATTACTAAGAACCAGACTCTTCAATTATTTAGTTGCCATTAATAATATATATTTACAAAGTATTATCAAAAATAAAAATTTTAAAGACGTTATTGATTTTTCACAAGTCATTTATAATGCTTTTTATAACCTATCTGATTTCTCAACTACTCTTTTAATGAAGATATCACTATTTGAAGTAATAAAAACACTAATAATATTTCATCATACGTTATATTTTTAGAGCACTAGAAAGAGAGGAAACTGACTCAATTTCTCCTCAAAAATGAGTTCTCTGAGAAAAACTGGTGAAGGTTAGATTCTCAAAGTTTAAGTGCGACAGAGGAGGCATGCATTGGAAGAGATTCGAGAAGTCAATTTTAGTGCTGTGCTTTAGAAAATGGAATGACATTAGGGTTTTTATATTTAAACAAAAATTTGTTATTTTCATTTTACAGATACAGATTTTATAAAGAAAATTATATTCAGGACTCAGAGAAGCAGAGTCCTAGAAGACATAGACAATAATGGCCCAGCATGACATACCATACATCTTTGCCAAATTCTAGCATAGTACTTTTGAAGGATAACATTAGGGGTGATTTCTACTTGAACTTATGAAATTATGAGTACCAGTTACACCGCCTATGTGAGGCTGTTCTTTCTGTGTCTGATTCTGATGCTGAAGTATAAAATCTGCAGGGCAGGGAGTGGGAAAGGAATATGGATATAAAGTAAGCTCACTATAGATGATGGTGAGATTTTAAAAAATGGTAAATAGGTAGGTAGGTAGAACAGATAGATGATTGATTGATAGTAAAAAAAAAAAAGAAAGAAAGAAAGAACAGGCTCAAAATAATCATTCTTTCCAAGCCCCACCAAGACTAAATACTTAACCTAGTTGCAGTTTCAACTTCTCCCAAAAGTGGAAATTTAAACTAGTCAACGTGGAGTTTTCTATTCAGCACTAGAGAGAAAATGTGTATGATAAAACTACCCCTACATTACCCTGAAAGAAGGTAGCTTTGTCTGAAAACAATCCTTTTCTGTTGCTAATAACCTCATCTCACCCTCCTAACTATAAAATCTTTCCACTTTGTATAACTTCCTGCACAAAATTTTTTACACTTAGTACCATTTCTTGTTTGATTAATTAACCATCTAATAAAGTCAACTATATCTTTAAAATTAACTCAGATGGATTTGTGCTATTTAACAATACACATAGATGACAGATAATGGGCAGAAACAGAAAGAAATATAGAAATAACCACAGATAGACATATAGATTTATATTTACTACTGTTTGTACTTCTGCTGTCGAACTCTGAATTCATAAAAAAGAAAAATACAGGAATTTTATCAAAGTAAAGAACCACTGTTCCCTGAAAAATATAATTGAGAACAAAATATAAGGCGCACAATGAGAAATAGTATTTTCAAATCATTTATCTGATAAAGGATCTGTATCCAGAATACACAAAAACTCTCAAAACTTAATAAGTAAATAAAAACCCTAATTAAGAAAATGGACAAATTATCTGAACAGATACCTCACCAAGAAAAATATCAGGATGGGAAACAAGCTTATGAAAAGATACTTAGCATTAATAGTAATTGATAATATTAGGTAGCTTAGCTGCTTAGGCAGGAAAAAAAATTTGAGAGGGATATAGAAAATGAGTAACAATGGGAAATTTTTGATGAGGGTGGGTGAGGAAAGAGAAGGTCTCACTGAAAAGATGATTTTGGAAATCATCTCCTCTAAAGAATCTGGCATATTTAAGGAAGAACAAGAAGATAAAGGTGGGTAGAACTAGAGTGAATAAAGACACAGGTATCTAACTCAGTAGGCTAAATTATATTAAACAACAATCAAACTGTGGGGAGAAATTTTTGTCAACAGTAGAAGTTGGAGAGTTTCTAAATCCCTCTCAGAAAACAATATAGCAAGTAGATGATAAAGAAACAAAGGTATTGAAATCTATCAATATAAGTTAAGACACAAGCTACTTAATACAGAACACAGGAAATTTAAAGTTTCAATAAATACCAAAAAAGTAATACTACATCTCATTTTACCTCCAGTAACCATAATTAGAATAATTTTATTTTCTAATCAGTACCTTGAGTCCATATTTTGTATATTACCCAACTTTAGGGAAATTACCTGGCAACAAAAATTGAATGATTTTAAAAATAGTTTAATGTGTCAAATCTTGATAAAGATAATTACAGTAATCTTAAAGTAATTATAAATAAGAAGATACAAAAGAGACAACATTTTAAAAAAGAGGATATTAAATGTCCCCATAAGCATCTATCATTTTTTATGCAAGCTTAAATTATACTTGTGTTAAAGAACTTAGAAATTAAAGGAAATTTAGCACTATATTTTTTTCTGAGAGCTGAAAAATTGTGAAAGTATTTTAATAAATATTAACAATGAACTGATATTCCATCCTGTTAATTACTGAAAATGTGATGGATCCATCAACTTCATTTCATCATCTAGTCAGAATGCTGTAATAGTCTAGTGGGGTTAAAACAAAGGGATATCTAAGGTCAGTGATGATCATACACCCAAATTAAGGATTTTATTAGCAGATCTTCCATTACTAACTTAAAAAAAGAAAAGAAAAGATACAGTTCTATAGTAGCCAGCATTTCATCTGCAATATCACAACTAATGTCATCCTGATATGTAATTATTAAGTTCGTTGCTTTGAGAGGCACCTTGACATTTACTGTCTTAGAATATCAGCTGAGTAATCTTATATATACAATATAAGCAAACAGCTTATATCAACTTATTTGTGCTTCTAAGGAAGCAATTTCCAAGTAAACAAACTTCATTAGATACATTTTATTCTCCTAAAACAAATAGTTTTTAAAATAATTTTGTCTATGTGGTATATAATCAAGTGACAAAAATGGATGGGATGAAAGGAAGCAAGGCAAAGAAATCAGACATCACGCATCAATTCCAATAAAAGAAGAGTAAGAGCAAAAAAGACTCAATTTTTAAAAGTCTTCATGTTAACCAAAGTAATATGCAAATACTTCAGCAATTATAGTCTGCTCATTGCAATGAGTTCTTCAAAATATTACAAAAGAACTGGTATAATCTATCAAATTATTCATAACTACGTGCTCATCAGTTCAAATATTACATTAATATTTTCCATTTGCATAAGTAATTCTAACTAATGAAGGCCAAATCACTTAAAAGTTTATTTATTAATTGAGCAACTGATTAATAATTATAGACTGTAAAATTGTGATTTCATGTTTTAAAATTCACGTGTCACATCGTGAAAATGATAATTTCTCATTCCTGGACTCTAGACTTTCCTACAGTGATGATCATGAAACTTACTAATCTGATGGTTACTCAGCTTGTGAAATTTCATTTACTTAGGATAAACATGAATAATGGGAGATGGTTAATTCCCAGTCTTCCACAGAAACTTTTTTTCTAGAATGGGGTTTAAACCAAAGCAATGCAGACCTTTGTGTTATAAGAGAACTTGGTCCTAAGAATTTGCTTGTGTCCTTCATAGTCATAAACCTGATTTACATAGGACCTCGTTCTCCCCTATGTACCAGGGACTATGAATTTTCTGAGTAGGGAGAGAAGACAAACTTCCTGAAACATGCAAAATGCTGAAACAGGCAGCTAGCCTTCAGGTCCTTCCATCTTTATGCCTGTCCTTCAGACTCAGCTCTGGCCTCTCACCTCTGACTCAGACCAGAGAGACCCTCTTGGCTGCACCACTCACACTCGGCCTACCTATCTTCTTGAGTAAAGATAACTACATTACTGCATCCCCATCAAAATGCATCAATTCAGTCTCATACCCCAAAACATGGCTTTAAACATACTAATGTTAATATACAACTACATGCATATCTGGGGTTTGCATTCCTGTGCCTTCCAGTCATGTACCACTCTGATTGTAAAACTATACAGTTTTGTGGCATTTCAGCCATTCCTTTTAACATGTTTTGTTTTCTTATTTTCTCCCATACATTTCTTGAGTGTCCAGCAAGGCTTTTCTCACATATGCAATTTTAACACAAGGATATTCTGTAACCAACACAAGCAAGATTTTAAACTATTCCATCACCATAATAATCCTAGGTGATACCCCTTTACAGTCACACCCATGCCCTTCCCTTTTCCATTGCATCTTTCATCACTGGCAACCATAATTTGTTTTCCATTTCTAGAATTTATCAAATCAAAAAAGTATTCATATGTAATATGTTCAGATTTACTTTTTTCTAATCAGCATGATATCCTTGGGATTCATCCAAGTTTCCACATATAATAATAGATTATGCCTTTTTATTGTTGAGTGGTATTCCATGGTATGGAGGCACCAGTGTTTGTTTAGCATTTCATGCATTATAGGACCTTTGACTTGTTTTCTTGGAGACTTTACAAATAAATGAACAGATTCTTTTTTATTGAATTGTTATTTTTTTGTTATGAAACTTCTGCTGTGATAGTCTTTATAAACATGTCTCTATAATTATTATATTCTGACCAATTTTTATGCATGACCTTGATACGTCGAAGTCTACAAAAATGACATATAGTACATATATATGTGTGTAGAAAGTTTTCAAAGCAACTTATGCTCACCAGCAGAATATAAGAGAGCTCAGCGCCTGCATCTTTGCCAATGCTAGATTTTACCATTTGTCTAATATTTGCACGTTCAACAACCTGAATTTGCACTTTATGTTGACATTGAGCTTGATAAAATTTTCATGTTTATTGTCCATTTATAATTTTATTTAGAAAATTTTCTGCTCATGTTCTGTTACTCTATGAATTGTAGTATGCATCTTTTATCTCTTAATTTTAAGTACCACATATTCTATACTGCATATATTCTGTATATGAATATATTACATATAGAACATGCACAATCATTACATGACTATTCTATAAAGGAAGGAGTGCATCTCACATGCACATCCCTTTTATCTATTTTTTGTTGACATTGACAAACTTTAAAATATATATTAAAATACAATAAGTACAATTTAAGAAAATCTTGAATAACAATATTGGAGAAATTACATAACTGATCATAATACCTATTTTAAAATTGAATTAAGTCAGTGAGTTATTGCCAAAAAGATAATAAATAAATCTCATGGACAGAATAGAGAGTTCCACAATAGACACAGATGAGAACACTTGAAGTATATATTGCAGACTAGTGGGGAAAAAGAAAATGCTATAAGAAGACATAAATTTGAAGCCTTTGTGGAGAAAAAGTTAACATTGACTGCTTCAGTCATGAAAGACTACAGACCTCAGTGTGAAAGGAGAAGAAAACAAAATATATCTGTAACCATGAAGGAGCAAAAAAATGACATAAACATTACTGCTCCTAAGAATTAAAATTACATTAGAATTAATAACTTCTGTTTGGCAAAAGATACTATTGGGTGAAAGGGAAAGTCACAGAGTAGAAGAGATAGTACTCAAGGTAAGTAATAAAAAACTCATTTCTAAAACACATCAAATAATTCCCACAATTTTATAAGAACAATATAGATAATTTTATATAAAATAGAGTAAAAACTTCAACAGGGTAATCACCAAAATGAAATAGAAATGACAAATCAGGGACACTTCTTTGGAAATGAAAGAGGGAGATATTAGGTATTTTACCATAACAACTGGTATAAACTGGGATTCTCTTAGCAAAATGTTAACAAATACATGGAACTATTCACAACATAATTAGGAATCTGTGATGGTTCATTTTATGTGTCAACTTACCCTGTGTTTCTGTGAGAATGTTTCCAGCAAAGATTAATATTTGAATTGTAGAGTAAGTAAAGATCCCCCTCAGAATACTGGCGGACATCATCCAATCCATTGAAGTGAATTCTCTCTTCTTAAATGTAATATATCTCTTCTCCCATCCTCAGACAGAATTCCTAGTTCCCAGGCCTCCAGATCAGACTGAATCACCTCACCTGCTTTTCCTGTTATGCAACTTACAGGACAGGTTGTGGGATTTGTCAGCCTCCACAATCAATTATCTCTTATTTTTTAATCTTTTTAGATCTATTTCTCTTTATAACTCTGATCAAAACAGTCAGTGAACTGTTTACCAATGCCACCGTTTAAACCATTACTAGAATAGTTAAAATTTAAAAATCATGTCATGTGTGATGGATCTAGAGGTAGTGAGTCAAGTTGTCATATACTGCTGGAGGAGAGCTAATCCTTTATAATACCTTGGAAAACTTACATTATTTACCAAAACAAAATAAAATACGCATTTCTTCGGGTTCACTAATTACAGTCGTAGGGCTAAGTCCAATGGAGCTATGGAATAATGTGAACCAAAAGACTTGCAAAAACAATGTTCCTAACAGCATTATTCATAGTAATCAAAAATTCATGTTCATCAACAATAGTAACAACAAATAAATTTTTGTTACTCATACAACAGAATATTAGTCAATAATGGTAATGAACAAATGCCAAAGATGAACCTAAAAACATATTAAATGAAAGCAGTCAGATTAAACAGAAAGCATACCAGTATACTCTATTGACATAAAGTTCTGAAACAGCCAAAATTTATCTATGGTGCTAGTTCAGGAAAGTGATTGCTATTGCAAAGAGGAAGATGTAGTGATGGCAAAAGAGATCACAAGGAATTCTGAAGAGGCTGCTGATATTCTACTTCTTGATCTGGCTATTGGTTGCCTATGTGATCATTTGTAATCATTCAGCAAAATGCAAATTTTATGAACTGTCACCTTTTTTTAACATATCTTACACTTTAGTAAAACTCACAAAGTTGCATAACTGCCTTAAATTGCTCTCTCAAAGCTCCTTTTTCTTTAATAACATGTAAGAAAGTAATAGAGAGCATATACAAACACAAACAAAAGTAATTACATGGTCAACTAATTTTCAAAATGTAAACAAGAATTCAAATAGGAAAATTCCTCAGAAGGTTAAGTTCAACTTGAATTAACGAGAAACTTGCTAAAAGTTTCCTTACATAGATAGTCTTTATTTCATGGGAAAATTCCATTTATAGAAAGAAAATAATTCCTAAAAATACTGAATGTACAATTGAATACGAGAATGCTATTTTTCTACTTGACTAAGCATATGGGTTGATGCGATATAAAACAAATGTTTGGCAGGAATATATGTTTATTAAAAATATAAATTCTCAATTATACCAAAATGTTCTGTGTCTTTATTTACAGGAGAAGTGGAAAAGGATCACAAGCAAAATTTGACCTTGTCATTGTAAATACCAGAGCTCTCTCACTTGTCAATTCAGTTTTATTTATGACTGTCAACACTGCAAACCCAATCCACATTCCTAGCTACAAGCATCATCAAGAAAACAAAACTAAGTGAAAAAAATTCACAATCATAGTGCTTGATTACAAACACCAAGCAATAATGGTATATTGAGAGCTTTCTGAGCTGCCAATTGTGAAGAAAATAATGTACGGAGAAATTTCCAATACGGATATTAATATGAAAGTGAAAAGCTTAGTAACTATTGACTATCATGTTGATATAATCAGTTGCTTTGATTAAAGTTTGTTGTAAAGGCTCACAGTTTTATGTGAGATGTCACTAATCTATTTCTTTGGTTGAATTGACTTATGAAATTGATGAATACAATTTCCAAGTTATGCAGTAATATGAAAAGGTATCTTAGAGTACTTCTGATCTAATCTCCAATATAAGACATGAATTCCCAATAAATGCCCATTCAGGTTTTTCAATGAAGTAAAAATATGATTCAGGAAATTCTTACTAATGACTCCCGTGTATTGGTTGTCAAAGGATGGACCAATTGTGACAACAGTCATCCAGAAAATTAAAATCAACCAAAACTTATTTTTCCTTGATTGACTATAGATTTCACCTAGAAAGTTCTTTCTGATACATGTTATCTTTATTTTTAATTGTATTTGGTTTCAGGAGGAAGTTTTTACTCTCTTATCCTTAAACTCTAGAATTATACACAAGTACCTAATAAGCTATCTGTATTCATGTCTGTAAAATAACTAATATATTTTTCCTCTGATCATAGGAATTAATAAATACAATTTTGTTTTAGCTGCAAGGAATCTGAGAAAGGAGCCCTGCGTATAATTAGATTATAATCTCATTTTTTAATCGTTAATTTATGAAAGAATATAAAACAAAATTATGCTCAGCTTAGTACTGTCCTATCCAGTTCAGGCATTTACAGTTCCACAGATGGTTATAAGCCTTAGTCTGTCAGACTTGAGAAGCACTCTAAGACTATTATGCAACAACCATGTTGCCATTTTGTTAAGAGAACATCCTCTATCTGACAATGGGATTCACTCTCAGTACAAAGAGTGTCACCACTGGAGGAGGAAATGAGCTTTTGGGAAGCAGTTCCTAGTGTAAGGTGAGAAAAGTTTCCTTCTCTTTTAAGATCTATAATTTCCTATGACCTGAGTTCTAGAATCTAAGTCACAAAATTTCCTGAAACACATCCAAAGGTGAATAGGATCTCTTCTGACCACTGAAAATAAGCCAGGACAGTATTAAGGCTGATAGTTGGCCTCTGAAGGAGTTCTCTGACTCTTCTAAGTCTTTGTAATAGCCATATATTATTCTCTGTGCGTAATTCCCTTTCGCTTTTGCTTTTTATTTAAAGTGTGAATGTAGTCCCTTTCATGCTGTGGACAACTAGAACACCCCATTGTTCTCCAAGTGGAATGGCAGAGAACGCCACAGCCACAGGAATAAGACATGAGTAGCCCGTAAGAGGACACAGTACTCGGAGAAGCGACCACATGGCAGCATCACAGAGCTAAACCAGCAGTCTGCGGGTCTGGTGAGACTTGAGGAAACTGTTCCCAAGCAAAAATGAAACAAACTCTGGAGACCTATTAGTAACAACTGAGGGTCACTTTGAAAGAAGGCAGTTTGTAAAATTAGGCTAGTGGGAACTCATCCTCTCATGTTGGATATTAAAAGTAAATGTGGCTTTAATTTTTATCACAAGCTTGTGAGGTCTGAGACTTTAGGATCATAATAAATTTAATATGAAGTCCAAATAATAACTAATATGTAAGCTTCTATAATCTGTACTTTTGTTTTTTGTTTTTGTTTTCAGATTTTGACTATTATTACTTCAGCTTATTTTCGTTTCTACTTCTTTGATTTAATATATTGTCATCCATGTTCTTGTTTAAAAAATGTTTGCTCAAAGGCAAAATGAAGCAGGAAATTGTTTAAAATAACAATAATAAATATGCTTTAAAAAAAAGTGCATCATGCTAGATTTTCATTTTAAATATATTAGCTTTTTAGCTGGCAATGTGACCTAAGAAAATATACTTTATATTACTGTGGTTTCGTTTCCTTCTCTGAAACATGAGGGAGTTGATTTGGATTCTGTCTCAAGTCCCTTCCACTACTAGGACTCAACCATAAAATTTATGTTCATGTAACTTGGTACAAAAGCCTGAAAACATTTTCTATTAAGTGAAAGGTTTCATTCCTGGAAACTTTATAACTAAAAGTATTGATTGAAAGTCTCAAGAGGAGCTATGCTATTCCTTTATAATAACTGAATATGAATACTATGAATATTTTCTGAGAAAGGACATGAAGAGTTGGAAGCGTGTAGTCATAGAAATGAGAAAGATAAAATAGATTTCATGGTAGTTTAGAAATCACAATGCAATTCATGTGAATTTAACACAAAGACTTGATGAATAAATAGCAGCATGTGGCCCTGAAACATGTACATGTAAATGAAAAATTGCACCTTAAAGTTGAATTAGATAAAAAATAACTTCCTCCTAAATCTTCACCCATAGAATAATCAAATAAAGAAACTAATTTAATCTAAAATGGAGTAACTTTTGACTTATACTTTCAACATACATGGAATGTTTTATTAAGGTATCTATCTAATTATTATTATTCACCCCATTACTTTGCATATATGCATTATTTTGTCATTCATTTAACCAACAAACATATATTGACCACCAATGTGTGCCTAGAAATCAATATAAGGAAACCAGTGTAGAAAAACTTCTCTTCAATTTATAAATCACACTGTTCTTCAATGACCTCTCCTTTTCAAGAGGATGCTTACAAAGTGGTTTCATAAAAAGATAATAACCAATTTGGATTACACTTCCCAATTAATCTGTGGAATTCGGAGCTATAGCTTATGTGGCTAATATTGATAATAACCATTACTCTCCTAGACATAGTAGTATTCCAGCCCAGTTGCAGTCTGTATGTCTTATCTATCAGTCTTGCAGTATAATCTTAGGATGCTTTTTAGCTTTCTCTAAGTAGAGATGTAAACAAATACAAATTTGACATTCAATGTTAAATCATGAGATTTCAGTTCTCATAGACAGGTGCTAAGTAGTTGCACAGAGTGCCAAGTGGTTACTAAAGAAGATAAAGAAAGTCTCTACAGAAGAATCAACAAATTGAGATCACAGTCATTTGAACAGGTTACCCTTTCCTCCCATTTTCTCTAATAATACTCCCTAACCATTCATTTTATATAAGTTGAGATATAATTTTTCATGTTTCTTATAACTATAATGGAATCATAAGGATAATAAATTTTATATATAAGAAACTACCCATTGGTCTTGATATTTAAGCATTACTTTGGTAACTCCAAGAAGTCTAAGAGAACTTCTGAAAGGAAGTCCTCATACTGTGAAAACCTAGAACTTGTACTATTAGTTGTAAATCTGATATACAAAAATATTCTTAGAACTCATAGGAAAAATACAGAATATGGCCCAATTAAGGGTCACAGGAACATAGCCTCCTAAGAAGAAAGTACCACAGTAAGAACTAGACATGACTCCTCAATCTCTGAATAATGACCTTTTAGAGAGTTTATAAGTGCTAATGATTAAGGTGCTTGGGAATAATAGCAGGGATCTGGACTTGGAGAAGAAACTATAATTTGTATGAATTGTAAATTGAAGACTAATGGTTAGGGCCACCTTCGGTGCTCAATATTATATGTCACCTCAAAATAGCCACACAATGGAATATGATTTAGTCATAAAAATTTGAAGTACCAGTACACGCTACAATAAAGATTAATCTTTCCTACATTATGCTAAATAAAATAAAGAAGTAACATAAAATGCCACTATAGGATTCCATTTTATGAAATATCCACAATGGGCAAATCCATAAAGGCAAAAAGAAGATTGGTAGTTTCTAGAGTTAGGACAAAGGAGGGGCTATTTTGTAATGTATAATGGTTTAAATGTAATAGTATAAATGTAAAAAGGTTTACATTTTGAGTGGTGACAAACGTCTAGAACTAGACAGTGGTAATTGTTACACAACATTGTGAATGTTCTTAAAAAGTTCTTAAATGTTGGCACATGGTGGCATAGTGGATAACAGCACCAGACGTGATCCAAATACATCCCAAGGACCTGCATGTTCAAGTCCTGCGGCTAGGGTGAGCAACCAAGAAAAACAACTAAATAAAAAGAAATGAGGCATACCCTGGAGGCCTGGGGGTTAGTTCACTTTGGAAAAGTCCACATGCTTCCCAAGGTCCTGGGTTCAAGACCCAAGTTCAGAGAAAATAACCAAAATGAACAACTAAATAAAATAAATAAAATGCTTTTTCTTAAAAATTTTTTGATAAAAAAGTGATAATACATATACTCAATGGAATTTTAAGCTGCTATTATGAAAAACAAAATTGTGTCTTTTACTAGAATCTGGATGGAACTGGAAGGGATCATGTTGAGTGAAATAAGTCAGAAATAAAAAGGGAAATAAAGGGTGGCTTCACTCATATGTGGAATACAATGAAATGAAACAAATAAACATACAAATGCCAACAAAAATGACAGGACTCAGGACTGGGAGGGGGATGAGGGGAAAAGGTGCTGGTAAGGGACGCTGGAACTCCAGTGGTGGGTGTGTTGTGAAATATAGATGCAATTGTCAACATCCTAAATGTAATTTAGCATTGTGAACTAAAGAAATAATAAATATTAATATTTTTAAAAACTGAATAAATGTTTCTTCCTCCTCTATCTTCCTGCCTGCTTTCATTCCTGCCTTCACCATTCCTTAAAATAAGTTCTTGAATGCTCTTGAAGTGTACTCTTTTAAAACTTAAAATGAGAACTTTATTATATGTGTTTATCACAATTAAAATTATAAATATGTAATATACACACATATGTATAATTCATATTAACCAAAAATGTCAGAGAGAATGACTTGTGATTTAATGATCATAGCTCAAGCCCCAGTAGGGACCAGTGAGGAATCTAAGACACCACATGGCTCTGAGAACACTCTCTCATTTCCTTCATTAGCACACATTGCCGTAAGTCTAATACTCATCCAAAAGAACAAGAGAGAAAAGAAGATATTCTACAAACTCCACAATTATCCAAAAAGAATATATTTTACTGAAAAGAGCAATTTTTGAGTTGCACTTACTGAATTACACAATACTTAATACGCTTTATATATACTTAAAAACTTCGTTAACTCATGAGACCTAATAAAGGGCTGGATTATGTCCTCAAAAAAGACACATTGAAATCTTAAACTCCAGTACCTCAGAATGTGACTTTAATTTGGAAACAGGGTTGTTGCAAATGTAACTAGTTAAGGTCATACGAATATCACCTGGAGTAGAGTAAGTCTTTAAAACATATTGACCCATGTCCCTATGAGACGACTGAGAAATACAGGAGAAAGCAGGCAATAACAGAGGCAGAGATTAGAGCATTTATCTTCAAGCCAAGGAGCATCAAAGGTGATGGTCACCACCAGAAGATAGGAATGAGGAAGTAAGGATTCTAGAGTCCTAAGGGAGCATGGCATCTGCTGGCACCTTGATTTTGGGGTTTTTGATTTTTGGATTTCTATCCTTTGGAACTATGAAACAACGCATTTCTGCTTCTTAAGCTACCAAGTCTGTGGTCCTTTGTGACAGAAGCCCTATGAAACTAATATAAGAGAGCACAATGAGGATTAGATGCGTTATAGAGATAAAGCTGTATCTGAAAGAAGGATGAGTAAAATAAACACTCTTCTGCCAGAGAAGAGATTAAGTTTATCAAGCCCTCATATGTGCCAGGCCTTGTTCTAGGTATTTCATGAATTTGATTTTATTTAATATCAAGTATCAGCTAATATTCCATTGATAGAATGAGTTAGTTTATAATACTATCCCCTAATTTAGAGACAAAATCTGCACTAATTCTGTTTAAGTAATTATCCTTTCAAAGAGATATATTATTCTGCTCTACAGATTCTTTCTGGAGAATAAAGATCTTGTACCATTACAAAACTTTCATTGCATTAGGTACCAGAAATTTAAAATGCCTAATTTCAATGAGAAAAATAATTGACAACCTTCTCTGTCTTTAAGGCTTGTTATATCAAAGTTAAAACTAGAATGAAAGGAACAATACAGAACAGTTCTCTTGTTATATTCATGTAATGTACTAATAACCATTAAGTACAATAAATTGCAGTGGCTCAAATATTACACTCTGATACATGAATAAAATCTTTTAACTGTTATATTCAAAGCAAATACCTGATTTAGGTGAGCTGATTACAGGTTTAAAAACTAAATTATAACTTTTTTAAAACCCCCTTAATATTATAGGTTATTCTAAATTGTAACTATTTTAGGAAATATTTCAATCTCAGAATTAACAATAATTTAGTTTTGTGCTCTTCCTATTTGTTATTTTTCACTTTTTTGGTCTATGAATTATTTTTAAACAACTGTAAAACACAAATACTAACACTAATAGAAGTTCTTAGAAACTCACAATGCCCATATATCAAGACATTGCATGGAAAATCAGTGCATCTCTAAATTCCTTCAAACACGTAGTTTACTGCTGAATAAACATTAATCTCAGACAGAGGCAGCTAGTGCCTTCTCTCTACCTCCAGAGTTTTCTAATTCATATTCTTTGTGTTGAAAACAAGCTCATTAGTTTGAATTTGCTTTATCCCTTATACCCTCATCTCAAAGTATTAAGAACTTCTATCATTTGGAAACCATAAAGCTTTGCAATGAATTTTATCTTTATTATTCATTATTATCAATTCATTTTCAACTCCATTAAAACAGCAGGGTGGGTTTTATAATTTAATTGCATAGTAATAAACATGAAGTAACGCAAGTGTATACCCCAGGTTTTACACTTGTAAATTTATTTTGCATTTGTATATTGTAATTCTTATTTTTCTATAAAGCAAGATACAACACATCTATAGAATAAAGTTTTATAACTAATATACAGTTAATCAGATAAAACACTGAGATATACAATGATACAATGTGTTTCTGAAATCTAAAATACAGTGATCTGTAAAAGAAAATTTAATCTATAAAAACAAAAAGATGAAGATATCCATGTGTGGAAAAGTCTATAATGATAACAAATATACAGAATGAACTTCTCTGGGCATCTGGTAGTGGATACTCTAGGAATGGGTGCAAAGACACATGAGGTGACATGGTCATATCTTTGCATCCCTACCAATGTAACAGAATCACCAATACCTTCCCCTACCAATCAAAAGGAGACTCGAGAATGCACATTTGTTCTTAGTTCAAAGGACTGGAGACTAGAGTCTTCACATACAGAAATGTAATTGTTCATTCACTTAATTAGCAAATATATATTATTAGGCATCAATTACACCAAAGTAGAATAGAATAGTTAATCACTTTTAGATCATTCCCACCATTTGAAGTATATGTTAGCTACCAATTTCAGAATAGCAAATTACTACAAAATTTAGCAGCTTATAACAAGACCCATTTATTATCTCACTATTTCTGCGTGTAAGAAGCATGTGCATGACTTAGCTGTGACCCCTGTTTTTTGGTTGCAATCAAAATGTTGGTCTAGTATCTGTGCCTTCATCTAAAGTTTCAACTAGTGAAAGCTTATCTTCCTTACTCACTCATGGGTTTGGCAGTATTCAGTTTCTTGGGTTGAACTATTATTTCTTATTGACTGTTGGCCAGAGTCACCCTCAGTAACTTGCCACATGAACCTCTCCAATGGTAACTTTCTTCATCAAAACAAGTGCACTAAGAAGGCAGAGTAAGTGTGGTAGCAAGTTGGAAATCACTTGTATAACTTAATCAACAGCACTCTGTCTCTTCTGCAATATTAATGGGCAGAATTGGAGTCAAGTTCTAAATTCAGTCTATTCTCAAGAGGAAGGAATTGTACAAGGCAAAAGGCCAATAGGTGGAAATCACTGGGGGCCATCTTAAAAGCTTGCCCGTCCTAAGGCCCCAAAATGGTCTCCTTCCCAGTTTTTTTTTACCACCAGTAACCCATGCTGTCTAAGATCTCTACTAGTAAAGTCATTTCAGGGTGCTAAAAATTTGTCTCTTGAACTGTCCTTGATGGATGAGCAAATATACTACTGCGGCTATATCAGACTGCTAGTTCTCTCATGATGCCACTGCTGTGGAACATAGGAAAAATAGGTTTTTGTGAGATACAACAGCAAAGGAAATTGTAAAATGAGACGGTACCTGGGACAATCTACCTGGAGAGTGCCATGTAGAGAGGAGGGAGAGAAGAGAAAAGGTGATCTTAAGTCTTCACTGGTTGTTTGCTATCCTCAAGATGTTAAGGGTATGAATATTATTACTGGCTTAGTTATAGCGCTTAAATATTTCTACAGTTGGACCACTCCTTACCTCTGTAGTCATTGCTGGTAACTTAGATAAGTAAAATTCAGTATAGTGGAGAAATCTTGTATATAGTTTCTAAAGTGTACTTAGAGAAATAAATGAGAAGTAGGTCAGGGCTTTAAGAATAGAAATATATATATTATTATTTTATTTAGGAAATGCAATTTTGGACTTTAAAATAGTTTTTGTTGGCATTCCCTAGTGACCTAGATAAGTCACTGCATAGTCCACATACATACAAAAGACCCAGGCTGGAGAACTGGGACTACAGGAACCAACAAGATGAACAACTAAATAAGATGAACAAATGTTTCTTCTTCCAATCTCTTCCTGCCTGCCTGCTGGCTTGACTTCATTGCTGCCTACGGCTTTCCTTAAAAAAAAAAAAAAAAAAAAAAAAAAGTTACTGCCTATTGTGAATATCCTTAAGTTTTATTTTTTTAAAACCATACTTGGTTAGGTTAGTGTATTATGAAATAATGGTATTTTTGAGTAGGCATAGGCTCAAATTTAAACTGTTCTTCCAGGCAAAGCTGTGTGTCATTTCTACCAACACATCTATATTTAGAGTTTTAATTCTGCTAAGTTAGGGAGCATTCCTTCCCTCAGCCTCTCTTTACGATGAAATCTGGGTTGCCACTACAGCAATGGGAGAGGGTATAAGGTCTTTTATATGTGTGTTCCTTCCCTAGATCAAAAGCTCCTTATTCATCATTATGTTCCCTATTTCTGATACTTGCAGGACACTTAATAATGATATAGGAGATATGTATTAATGGATCACAGTCACAACCAGGGCTTCAGAGCAACTAAAACAAGTTCCAGGACACCACAGGCCACTGTATGGGGTTTTATTGCATTTGCTAAAAATAAGGATTTGCTATTGGAGGCATGATCCATGAAGGAACCTACTTAACAAAATCACATAATAATCATCTACTTCCTTTAAGAAAACATACCAAGTACTTATATATGTCTAAGTACGGCAAAAAATATCACTGAATTTTTAATATTTTATAGTGATTTAAAGAAAATAATTTTCTTTTTAGATCTCTCTGGTCACTGTCAACCATACTATTTTCAGGGAGGGAGGGTTAGAAACGCTCACATTATTCTCTAAAGTTATATGCATCTAGAAGCAATAATTTGGCAATATATTATAGCAACACTTAAAAAAAAAAGCACCTCTTAAACTAGAATTAATTTTATTACAAAATAGAATCTCTAGAAATAGGATTTGTAATGGAATTACAGCAGACTCTTAACCATAATGACTCAAATAAAAAGATTTTGCTATTCAAAATGAGGTTTTGGGTTTGGGATCTGTCAAAATAATAAATTGGCTGTTTTTTATTTGGTTGGTTGGTTTCTTCACTAATGCTTTATTAAATATTCAAAATCTATGTTTCATACTAATTTTCTATCACCTTGCCTAAGATTTTAAACATTCAATGCTGTTAACCTTTTGAAAGGGCATTTGTCACAGTAGATATGCAAGCAGTAAAGAAATATGCAGAATTGTGCTTCCTACTAAGTTTTTTACTTGGAATAAATGTATCCTATAAAATACTTGACCTAAAACTTTTAAATATAACAAACCGAGACAATAAACATGGATTCCTAGTTTCAAGCTATATATGAACTATAGGAAAAGAAAAAAATAACAAAAACTCAGTGATAAATTGAAAGCTATAGTCACAATACTAAAATGAAATAAAACAAAAACTTAAAGGATATTAAACTAAAACTTCTGTAATTGTATTTATCATTGGAGAAATAAAACTTAAATGCAATAAAAGGCTACATTTAATAGCATTTCTCATTTGCAAAATTTACATCATTTATTTGCACTTGGTAGGTAAATCATAAATTATTACTACTTACAGACAGAGTAAATTACTTAATGGCTTCTTTAAAATATATTTTATGGGGACTGACTTCCAGACAGTGATTCGATAGGATGTACTTTCGGGTTGGTCTCCACAGACACAAAAAAAACCCCAAAAAACAAAAAATCACCTAGTTTCCTGAGACAAACACCTAGAAACAACCAGCACTTCAGCTGGAGACAGATCAGCTGAAGACTAACAGTGGGTGAGGGCACCCGGTGCCATTCTCAACTAAGTCACTGATTTGGATATGAGATGGAGCTCAGTAGTCTCAGGACACGTGGTGGGGCAGAGGCTAGGGATTTCAGGACCAGCTGCAGAGGCAGTGAGAGGCAGGCCCAATGGGGTTGAGATGCGAAGTCATGAAGGGTCAACTTGGGAGGAAGTAAAAGGACAGCCAGCACACCAGAAGCTGAGCTGAAGCATGCGCGGTGAAATCTGGAAGGGCACAGTCATAAGCAGAAATCAACCAAAGTGCTCTCCCAAATACTTTTTATGAGGCTAATATTACACTGATATCAAAAGCTGACAGAGATGTCACCGAGGAAGAAAATTACAGACCAATATCTCTAATGAACAAAGATGCAAAAATTCTCAACAAAATATTAGCAAATCAAATTCGACAATGCATCAAAAAGATCATTGATCATGATCAAGTGGGATTCATCCCAGAGATGCAAAGATGGTCAAAGATACATAAATCTATTAATGTCATACACCATATCAACAAGAGCAAAGAGAAAAGCCACATGACTGTATCAATAGATGCAGAGAAAGCTTATGACAAGATTCAACACCCATTTATGATGAAAACCATCCATAAAATGGGAATAGAAGGTTCAGACTTCAACATAATAAAGACCATATAAGAAAAACCCACAGCCAACATCATAGTCAATGGTGAAAAATTGGAAGTATTTCCTCTTAGGTCAGGCACAAGGTAAGGTTGTCCACTCTCACCACTGCTATTTAACACTGTACTGGAGGTCTCAGTCAGAGTAATTAGGCAAGAAAAGGAAATAAAAGGAATTCAAATTGGAAAAGAGAGGGTAAGGTCTCATTATTTGCAGATGACACGATTATATATATTGAAAAACCAAAAAACTCTATCAAAAAACTTCTAGAACTCATCAATGAATACAGTAAAGTGGCAGACTACAAAATCAATTCACAAAAATCGGTTGCATTTTTATGCGCAAATGACATGCTAGAAGTAAATGAAATCAAGAAAATCACACCATTTAAAATAAAAAGAATCAAATATCTTGGAATACATTTAGCAAAGGAAACTACAAGTCCTTCTTAAAAGACATACAGGAGGACACAAAGAAATGGAAAGACATCCTCTGCTTGTGGCTAGGAAGAATCAGTATCACTAAAATGGTCATCTTACCCAAAGCAATATATAGGCTTAATGCAATTCCCATTTAAATCCCATGGGCATATTTCCAGGAAATAGAACAAAAAATCTTAAAATTTGTATGGAACAACAAAAGAACCAAAGAGCCAAAGCAATCATTAGAAAAAAGAACAAATCTGGAGGGATTCCACTTCCAGATTTCAAACTATATTACAAAGCAATGGTGATCAAAATGGTATGGTACTGGAATAATAACAGAAGCACAGATCAGTGGAACAGAAGTGAATCACCAGAAACTGACCCACTCACATACAGTCAGTTAATCTATGACAAAGGAGCCAAAAGCATTCAATGGAAAAAAGGAAAGTCTCTTCAATAAAAGGTGCTGGGAAAACTGGGTGGCCACATTCAAAAGAATGAAGCTAGACCACTCTCTAACACCAGTCACAAAAATTATTTCAAAATGGATTAGAGACTTGGACATAAGGCCAGAAATCATTAAGCTCTTAGAAGATAACATAGGAAAGACTTTGAATGACATCAGTCATAAAGAAGCCTTTGGGGACTCAACTCCACCATCAAGGGAAACAAAAAGAAAGATAAACCACTAGGACTACATCAAACTAAGGCGCTTCTTCACAACAAAAGACACCGTCATCAAAACCAAAAGGAAACCTAACTGGAAGATTATATTTGCATTCCATATTTCTGACCAAGCTTTAATGTCTAAAATATACAAAGAACTCATAAAACTCAAAAACAGACGAACAGGCAATCCAATTAAAATACATTTTATGCAACAAAATAATAATTTTGAATGGTTCAGGTCACTTACCTTCTGATTCATGTCACGAAAAAAACTAAGCAATCTTTTCCATTTTAAATTACAAACTATAATTTTATGGTTCATTTAAACCATATATCTATTTATAAAAGTTTTGAAGAGTTTGAGAAACTTAGTCAACTTCTCATAATTTGTTTGACTACAACCAAAGTCTCCTTTCTGGTTACTCTACTTCTTACAACAGCAATAGAGTACTATGAGAAAATATTTTAGTCTTTTCATGTGCTGAAAAGATGTGCTGAATTACTTACTAAAATTCATATGTTAATTAAGCAAATAATTGCAGGCATCTGCCATGTAACTGACAGTACACTAAGTTCTGGAGTTACAATGGGGTAGATATAGGTCTTGCCATCTTACAACTTTAGTCTAGGAGGGAAAATTAAAATTTTCTAAAGATGGTGGTGGTATTTGTGACTAGGCAGCAAGACAGACAATTTCTTCTATAGCATGTTCCATTTAGAATGTTAGACCCTGTGATATCCACCATCATTTTCAAGTTCAGATTAGAATCCTTAAGATTTAGTTTCAATATTCTATAGACATTACACCTTCAACTGAGTAGTCAAAATGTAAAATCTTGGCTTATGGTTGTGAGAGCCCATTAAATGCTGGGTGAAAAGAGCAGAAAAGAAATATGGTAGAGTAGGCAAAAGCTTCATCTGCACAAATGACATACACCTTTTATCCTTTCCCTCATCTTCTCACATAAGTCCATTGTTGTGTTTACATATGAAGACTCCATTCTGTCACAATTCACTCATTCATTCATTCACTCGCCCCTTCAACAAATACATACTGAGCACCTATCACGTGCCAGAATCTTTTACAGGTACTCCCACTTGTCAAAAGTTCATGTCACACAACTTCATTTTAACACAATCTACAAACCTGTTTTTGCTAAACAAAAGAAATCACCATAGGACTTCTACTTTTGCAACCAAAGATTAAAAATAGTATTCAGCATTGAGCCACCTAAAGGTAGTATGTACCCCAAGCAAGCACCTTCCCTAGAACTACTTTCTACAGTCTGTGCATTTATTAAAGCATTCCTGCATTTACTACGCTAGTGCTATTTTAGGCTTTATGTGCTATTGAGTGTGATTTAACAGGCCATTTTTTGAGTCTGAGAATGCTCAAAACTTTTCCATAAAAATTAATGGTAATTGCTTCTTTGCTGGAAGCCACTTCAACCCATGAAAGGTCTCCTAGGAACTCTCTACTTTCATGTGGTGTGGAAACCTGTACAGCTGCTGAGGACAATAGTGACAAAATGGTGAACAAAACAGATGAAAAATTCTGTTTTTGTAGAGTTTACATGCAGAAAATAAACATGCCAAATAGGTAAAATATATTGTAGGATAGGGACACATGCCAAGATAAACAAAAAGCGAAGCAGAGACAGGAAATAAGACCTGCAGGAAATGGGGAGAAGGAAACAGTCTTGATGGGAATCTCAGATAGAGAACAAGGAATGTCTCTCTGAAAGAGCCTTGATTCATATTAGTAAAAATTTGAAATAAAGACTTGTAATGACTAATTTTATGTCAATTTGACTGGATCAAGGGATGCCCAAATAGCTGGAAAAACATTTCCGGATATTTCTATGAGGGTATTTTTGGAAGAGATTAACATTTGAAGTGGTGGACTGAGTAGAGCAGAAGGCCCTCCCCATTAATGTGTTTGTGCATCATCCAATACACTGAGCACCCTAAACCAGGGAAATATTCTTTCTCTCTCTCTCTCTCTCTCTCTCTCTCTCTCTCTCTCTCTCTCTCTCTCTCTCTCTCTCTCTCTCTCTCTCTCTTTCTCTCTCCACCTCCTCTCCCCCTCCCCACCCTCCCCTGTTTAACCCTCTCTCCTCCATCTCAGACATATCTTGTGTTCTTGGACATCAGTGTTTCTAGTTCTTAGGCTTTCTATCTCAGATCAGAACAGATCTGACCAATGCTAGGTAGATTTCTTACCCTTTGTACAAGCTCTATTTAAGATCTGGTTCATATCTTATATTTCAGGTACTGTTTTAACACATTATACACATATTTCTTTAACTTTTTATTGTGGTAACATTAGATTATAACAGTATATAAATTTCACATGTGCTTCATTAGGAATCAACACCTATATATACTAAATTAAATTCACAATTCAATTCTATCCTTTCACATATAATTGACTACTTTTGTCCCTTCCCTTCTGGTAACCATTAATTTAGTCTGATAGTATAAAACTATATATTTGTTTCATTTGGTTCATTTGTTTGCTTGGGGTTTCTGTATATAATGCAAGTGAGACCAGTGTTTGTCTTTCTCCATCTAACTTATCTACTAAGCATAATTCCCTCTAGGTTCATTCATGTTGTTGCAAATGGCAGATTTCATCTTTTCTTTAATAGCTGAGTAGTGTTCCCTTGTGCATATATACCATACCTTCTTTATCCAATCATCTGTCAATGGATAATTACATTATTTCCATCTCTTGGCTACTGCATATACTTCAGTGAACAAGGTGGCATATATATTATATCTTCATATTAGTATTATATTCTGTGAGTAAATACTCAGAAGTAGGACAAGCGTTTCATGTGAAATTTGTATTTTTAATTTTTTTAGGAGTCTCCATACTACTTTCCATAATAGCTAGGCCAATTTATGTTTCTACTCAACAGTGTAAAAAGTTCCCTTTCTCTCTACGTCCTCACCAACACTTGTTATTTTCAGTCTTTTGGATAATAGCGATTCCCACAGGTGGGAGGTGATAGGTCACTGTTGTTTTGATTTGCATTTCCCTAATAATAAATGAAATGAATATCTTTTCATGTCTGTTGGTCACATGTACATCGTATTTAAAGAATTGCCTATTTAATTACTCTAGCCATTTTTTTAATTGGATTGTTTGGCGGGATTGTTGTTGAGTTTTATGAGTTCTTTATATATTTTGGATGTTAATTCCTTGTTGTATATGTGATGTACGAATATCTTCTATTCAGTAGGATGCCCTTTATTTTTTTGTTTTATAAATTATTTTATTATTTTCTTTAGTGCACATTACTATATGACATTTAGGATATTGAATTCAGACTGTGTGTATTGCACACCACTCCCATCACCAGAGTTCCAGTGTCCTCCACCACCACCATACTGACTCATTCATTCCCTCTTCCCTCCCCTACCCAACTGCCCAAACAGCCTTAGCCAACCCCCCAACCACCCCCCACCCCCGCCACATTCTGTGAGTTTTGTTGTGACTTACTTGTTCCTTTTGTCTCTTTATATTCTGCATATGAGTGAAACCATCCTGCACTTCTCTTCCTCTTTATGACTTATTTGCTTAGCATAATCACCTCCAGTCTAATCCAGATTGTTGCAAAAGGCATCATTTCATCTTTATTAGTAGCTGTATAGAATTTTATTGAATATATAGACCACAGTTTCTTTATCCACTCATCTGTTGGGCATTTAGTTTGTTTCTGTTTGGTTATTGTGAACTATGCTGCCATGAACATGAAGGTGAAAATATTTTTTTCTGATGGAAGTTTTGCATTCTTTGGGTATACACATACCCAGAAGTGAGATTGCTGACTCCCCTCCTCCCTTTTTTGAGGAATCTCCACATTTTCCAAAGTAGTTGCACTAATTTATGTTCCCATCAACAGTATTAGGTGAGTTCCTTTTCTCCACACTTGTTGTTTCTTGTCTTTTTCATATATGCCATTCTAGTGGTATAAGGTGGTATCTTACAATAACAATAACAAGAATAAATCTGCTTCTCTACCCACATACTAAAAAGAATTAAAACTAACAAAAATCCTTATAAATACAAATATATGTACATACATTCATATATGTAAATATGCAAACAAATATTATATGTGATAATGAGTATTGAGAAAAATAGAGTAATACACAACAAGTTATTACTACCTGGTCCCTAGGAGAGTGATTAGGGCTAGTGGTGAATGATACAGGTACAGGTAGACAGATTGGAGGGATCAGGGGACATAAAAGAAAAAAGTTGTTAGTACTAGTAGCTATTAAATCATATATATATATATATATATATATATCCACATTTAATTTATATTCATAAAATGTAAAAGTAATTTAACCACTTAAAGTCGGGGACTCTCTTTGAGTATTTGATGAAAACAAATTAACTACTTCCAAATCATATAACTGTACTTAATTTTGATAGTCAGTGAATGAGTATATATGTATTAGTTTTAAAAAAATGTTATTAAACAAAACTCTCCAATGAAGGAAAAAGAAACAATAAAATTCACAGATAAATTCACATTTGCACTTAGATACAAAACTTTGCATGCAGTTTTAAAGGAGATATAGATGCCCTAAAACTGATCCCGGATAACAAATTAAGGCTGTCTCAATCAGCGTGTGTTGTGTGAACCAGAAACCATAGTCCAATCAATTTTATTTCGCAGACGACATCTGAAAAGATCAAATGGTACTGCTTTGGCCTACATTTAACTGCTAGAATCAAAACAGCTTTCCCATTTTAAATGACATATTTGATCATAACATAAAGTCATAAATTATATTTTTTTATGGTAAGAAACTCTTTGGTCTTGAATTTTTATACAATAAAAGTTTTTAAGTTCTGGGGAAATGATTCTAGTGAACCAAATTAAATTAATCCATTCTTTTTGTTAAATTAAATACTGAACAAAATGCCCAGGTAGAAAAGGGAATAGAGTTAACTGGCTTGGAAATACAGAGATGATCGTAAAGGTTATGGTGGAACTACATTTTTATAAAATCGAGTTTTCCATTTTCTAACACACAAATATTTCAGCTATAATATAGAAGTATTTTTGTTAAAGCAGAACAGTTTTAGAAAAAAATGTCTTAAGAGAAGCATGCATTAGACCTGCTTTCGATCGCAGCCTGCCAAGAACATCACGTATAACATGAGTGCCAAGTCAAGTGGCTATATTTTCTCCTTGCTTATTCAGTCCTGAGGCCACCTCTGATGAAAAGTTGCCAAGTTACATGGTGGTTTGGTAATGGGACTATTATAGACAAGGCACTAAATGAGTTCAAGAAACTCATTCATCTTATTGATTGTGCTTACAATCTGGAGAAAATGCATTCACTTTGAGTACAATACAAATAAACTACTATAGCACGTTTGACGCAAACACATCCCAAGGCACCCTTCAGCAAAGTACAATACTAAAATGCACAAGTGCACTGCCAGAGAAATGAACCTGTTCAAATACCTAGAACTAAAGTTTAGGTGTAGGTAAGTCTTTAAATTTAGCATTTTGTTTTCTAGGTTATATCAGACTCAAAAACCAGGGAAATTGTAAGTGCATGATCAGGTTCTGGATATTTTCAACATTCATCAAAATAAAGGTTATACAGAAATGCCCTCCAGATATTTCATTATTGAGATTTTTAATTATGAATTTCATAATATGTATATCTGCTCCACTGAAGCATTGACTAACTTAACTTTTGAGAATGGAAACCCCATCTAGTTATTTTCTCCTGGACATTTACCCTAAAAACAGAGTAAACACTAGTCACAAAGATCTATGCACCCCCATGTTCATTGCAGCATCATTTACAATAGTCAACAGCTGGAGGCCTCCTGTGCCCATCTACAGATAAGTATATAAAGAAGATGTGGTCTATATACACAACAAAACACTACTCAGTTAACAAAAAAAAGGTAAAATCCTGCCATTTGCAACAAAACGAATGAACCAGAGAGACTTATGCTTAGTGATTAAGCCAGAAGGACGGAAACAACCATCATATGATTTCACTCACGTGCTATAGAGAGAAACCAAGCAAACAAACGAACCCAAACAAAAATAGTCAATAAAATCAAATTAGTGATTACGAGGGAAGAGTGAAAGGAGAAAATTGGGTAGAGGGAATCAATTATATAGTGAAGGAAGAGCTGGACCAGTGGGGTGAACATAATGTATTATATACAGATGTGGACTTACAATGATACCTATCTTAAGCCTATATAATATTACAATGCAATGTTCCATCAATAAAGCAAAATAAATAAACAACCCGTTAACCTGAAGCTATTCATTTTGACCTCTGTTATTTGGCTTGGCTCAATTTCTTGTTCAACTTAGCTAAACATTTGTCAAAGACATGCTTTCTCTTCCATAAGTGTACATGGCCCAGTAGACCATTATCCATTCTTTATATCTTCAGAGCTGCTTAACTGTTTGTGATAGCAAAACCAGCAATCTGTGTTTTCTCATACTCCCCTACTACTGAATCAACTTGGAAAACCTTCCAGGAGAAGCTCTTTTCCTGAGCATCACATTCAGTATATTTCAGCATTCTATGAAAACACTGGTAAGCAACTTCTAGATCCTCAAAGTTAGAAAAAGTTAGATGTAAGATGTATCAATATCAGTACTCTGTTGATGCCCTACGTGTATTTTTATTGTTCTATTAAATCCATAATTTTTGCTCTAAGGCTGGTATCTTCCACTAATCAAATAAATTGCATTTTGCCAAATTGCATTTAATATTGTCCTAATAAAAATATAGGGAATTGGTATGTTTTTAATGGTTCTCCATTACACAGAATAATTTAGTATTTTACTTGCTTTTTTATAAATCTGTGGATCATTGAGAAATGTTTATGTTACTAATATTATCTTTTACATAGTGAACGTAAATATTTCCTTGTGAAATCCTTGAATGTTAATTTGTTCATGTTTAAATAGAACCTTGAACTTAAGAGTATATAAATATGTTCCTAATAATAAATGCCCTACTCACACTAAGATTATTCTTTATGGGAGTAAGCATTAGCAACAAATAATGTTATCTATAATATCTCAATCTTATTTGAATTCAAACATTTGTGGAAATAAAGGGAGTAGAAAGAAGAGAAAAAAAATGATCCTGAAAGGTTTCCACGTGTTGCTCACAGATGATCACATCATTGATTTACTTATGATTTCAAGCAACTCTTTGGCCATTTGATTCTTAAAGTCAGAGACTTGCTGCAGAAACCCTCTTCAAAACCATGTCAGTTTCCTTTGTATCTTATGAGTCCCTAAAATTTGTGTAGATCATATGTGCATTCGTTTCCTATTGTGTCTAACAAGTTACCACAAACACTGACTTAAAATGATGCAAATATATTCCCTCCTGGTTTCTATAGGTCTGAAGTCTGGACACAGTGTGACTGAATTTTCTGCCCCAGATTTCACCTGCCTGAAATCAAGGTGCTAGTCAGGACCTGAGTACTCAGCTGGCAAATGTGATCCTCCTCCAAGCTCACTGAGAGTGACAGGATTCATATATTTATAGCTGTAGGACAGAGATCCCATTGCCCTTCTGACTGTCCAGTGTGATGGCTTTTAAATCCTAAGACTGCCTGCTGTTCCTCACCATATGATCTGCTCTATGGGCAATTCACACTATGGACATCTGCTTTCTTCCAGCAAGCTAGAATGTATTTCTCTGATTTCTTCTCTATCTTTTAATAGGCTCTTGTGTTAGGTCAGCTTCACCCAGATGATCTCTCAATCTTAAGACCAATTGATTTGATCAATGCTAGTGGAATAGCAGTTAGGTCAAACACCTCTGGACCAGCATAGTCCACATACATCCCCAGGACCTGGGTTTGCATCTGGGTCTCAGGGAAACAACCAAAATGACTCGAGTTAAAGACCAGGGATGGGGGAACAACCAAAACAAAAAAATAAAATGCTGCTCTGTCTTCCTGCCTGCCTGCTTACTTGCCTTCATTGCTTCCTACGCCTATCCTTAAAAAAAACGTATACCGTCTTTATACACATGTGTGTGTCTGTGTGTGTATGTATTAAAGTTTTCTAAGCATCACAGTTCAATTATGCTTAAGTTACAAAGTGAGATCCCATATCAATATAGGCAGATTTTCAAGGGAGATTTTTAAGAACTATCTTGACCACCATTGCACTCCTCTGCAGGTCAAGGATGTGAAAAGAGGCCCCACTAGTGCCAGAGAAGAACACCAACAACGGTATTTTTAGAGACAGCCATTGCCGCATTGCCAGTCCCACTCATTCCCTTCCAAGTATAGGTCTACCTCCTCCAGGTATCAATCCTGGTGAAGAAAAGTCTTCCTGTGTGTTCCCTTTAACTAAATTTCAGGAGCTTGTGACTGAAGGTCTGGCTCTACCCCAGGGAGTCTCGAAAGAGAGAACTGCTGCCAGTGGATGATGGAACCAGTGCAGCTTTCTGTGATGCTAACCTGGAGTTTGTCTGATGTGCCCGCCTCCCTGCTATGTGTCTTCCTCCCTCCTACGTGGCACCAGCTCTAGTCCCAGGCAGCTAACTGGGAAAGGAAGAAAATATAGGTGAAGAAATACAGAAAAGACCAACCAGATCTCCCTTTCACTGAGCAAGCTTCCAGTCTGTAGCATAGCTGATCTGGGGAGACGAGAGCTTTTATTATTAAGTTTAGAGTTTCACATTTCTTGAACTGAATATTCTAGTTACTGAACTGAGACCAAATAGAAGTCTCAAAGAAGGTAAAATTTTTAAAAATAGTATACACTATATATTGTGTAATAGCTCAAGGAAAATAGGTTTACTATTTTTATTAGCAGGAAAAATTAAATCATATAAGAAATGGCAGTGTCAGTCCAATACATCCTCTATAGCAAATTACAAATGCACTTCCTCACAAAAAAGCCCTTCTGGAATGAATTGCGACTGCTATATACATATACTTTTTTTTCATATTGTCTGGAATCACCACAAGTTTTAAGCCGAGTTACTTATTCATCAAGAAGCAATTACAAGAAAGCAAGGTGTTCCCAGGGTAAGTGCTGCTGATACTAAAGAGACAGAAGACAAAGGTCGTCTAATGTGGCATTTAACAGATTGTACAAACCTTGAAAAGTATAGTTTCTTATGTGTTCTGTGGGGAAAAAATAGATTTCAGGGAATTAAAATAAAATGGGAAGGAAGAAATGAAGACAATGACTACTGACACGTTAGAAAAGAAAGGCAGAAAACAGGATGATAGCTGTTGAGTAAGTAAGTGGGATCATGTGAAGGAGCGATGTTGTTGGAGGGATGGAGAGAGCCCTATGTATAACTGAAAACCAGAGGCAAGGAAAAGTTGTATGATTTTAAGTTGCAAAAGTAATAAGAAATGAGGAGGTATGCACTTAAACAAAAAGGAGGGAACTTTCAATTTTCATAAGAGCTGATATTTTGTTAACAGCCTAGGTTAGTTATTTTGCTACATATTTATAGAAAGCATCTTCAACCATCTTCAACTGGATGTTCTTATGTCCATTTTAAAGATGAGAAAACTGAAGTTTATAAGGTTAAATTATTGACTTACACGCAAGTTTAGCCAGCTCTAAAATTTCTGCTCTTCCCAATACTTTACTCTGATTTTAAGTTTTTTAAAGAACGAATACTAAGAAAGTAGATGTTAAAGAAAAATATGTTCAGATTAAGATGGGGGTAATTTTGTCAACTGCTAACCAAATCATTTATATTCCTCTTAACAAAGAAGCTAAGGTAAGTTTCCAAAAACATGAAAGAAACATGGAATGAACTGAAAACTAATGAGAAGTAAAGGTTTAGAATAGTCAATATAGCAGTAACTAGAGAAACCACAAAATGTGCATTCAAAGGTTATAATCTCTTATAGCTGCTAAAAAATTAAAAGTAGCCCTAAAGTTCATTGTACATGAGCTTCAGGGCGAGTTTATTCACTTCAGTAATCATTATGTATGTCATTGATTTAACACTCGGAACCTTTTCTTCAGATTATGGAATTAAAATGCAGAATAAAAATTGAGAGACAGGTGCTATTCAGGGGCTAGAGAAACCAAGTTTAGGAGCTTTTCTTTTTTCAACCAAACCATACTACTGTCTTGTTTAGGGAAGTGGACTCATTTCTAAAAGTGACTTTCAAATTGTGCTTCCAAGGGGCAAGAAAAGTTTGTCAAAATAGTTTTATGTTTTGAGAAAATCAATGGTAGAACAAAATGGCATTGTTATTAACCTTATAGTCTTTTAATTAGCCTCATCTTTCTGACTGTAAGAGAGATAGGATGCTAGTAAAACGCATCTTTTGCATTTTGCCAAGCTAATAGCAGATGACTTTATTTAAATTATAGCTCATTTCATTGCCGTGGTGTTATATATTAGACATTGATCACCCCATTTCTTCTGTAATAGCTTCATTATATATTGGGGGGAGCTTTCCTTTTATTTTTAAAAATAAGACAATGAGTATATGAAAGTGAAATTTTTATTTTATTGTGTCTACGATTTCAAATAAATAATTATACTCGGTATAATTATAGCACTAAATGGAATTTCAGGACTATTATTATATCTTGAGTCAAATGAGATTGCTTACAAGGTTATTTTCTTTTAAATCAAATGTCACTTATTGTCAGCTTTTAAAACATTATAATAAGTCCGACACCATTTTTAGCAAATAGAGAAGAATCAAAAGTGCAAACTCTTCCTCTCTCTTTTGTTAGCGATTTTCATATTTCCATTCAATGTAGAAGCAGAGCCTTTTACAATTTTTTTTGAAATATTTTCAAATGGTTAAGTGAAATGTTCAGTATGTTTGATGTCTCGGTAAAGTTTTGACTAATATTCTAAAATAATAAATATCTGAAGTTTGGAGGAAAGGAATAAAGCTGAAAATAGGAAAAGGACAGTGCAAGATAAATGTAAATTGAATGCCTTGTGTTGTTTTTAATATTCTTTTCAGAATGTATTAAGTGGGATATAAAAGGAATTAAGATTGTGGTTCCTGCCCTTGAAGAAGTGAAGGTCATTGGGAAAGTTCATATATAGGGGGAAATTCTGAAAAAGCACACCAGGATAACATATTAGCATACTCATTATCATGTGGAACAGTCCACTAGCTCCCTGGGTGTCTAGGGTATCCTCCAAGGGTTTACAAATAAGCAACACGGCAACGGAAGGCGAGGTTCATTATCTCAGATTTCCCCTAGATCAGTCCCTTGAGGGACGCTACAGGAAACAGATGATTTAAATCAAGACTCAGGTGCCAAAGCAAGATTTCTCCTTGCGATATATTCTTCATTAATTTCCCCAACTGACATTTAATATACTTAAACAAATCAATCCTTAATACAATTCTCCTAAATTGGACAATGAGCTTTATTTATTGAAAAACTTTTTATAGAATCAACTGTGTGCTTTTCTTTAATTATTACTTGAGACAGGGATCTGTGACTTCCTTTGAGGAAACATGTTCATTATAGAATAACAGGTAGCCACAAGTAATAAGAGGAATTATAGATACCACTTAAAATGCAAGAGTGAAACCAGCATGACAAAATAAGGCTTTTATAAACTAAATGCAAAGACAAAATTCTCTTAACTTCTGAAATCAAGACCGTGATTACTAGAAGAGGGCAGGAGGGAAGGAAACCGAACTGAAGGAGTAAAGCTGAGAGAGGTGACAGGCACTACTCTGGTGGTGGGCTTGGAGTGTTATACTCATTGATTGAGGTATGAATCTATTCTTTGGAAACTTACATAATGTTGTGAAGTAATAAAATGCTATTAAAATTAGATAAATATATTTTAAATAAGGTTCTTTTTCATCCAAAGATGCCCTGAGAACACTTAGAACTCTATGTATTTAATAAATTCCGCTCAAATAAGCATTTAGCAGATTTGTATACTGAAAGAGAAAAAGAAGATAGATCTACTATTAGCATTCATAGTCATATTTTAGAAGTAGCAGAGTTATGGTATTCTAAGTTAATTTTTACATGGATAATAACAAAATATTTATTCACTCTTATGGTTCAATAGATCAAGTTCAGTTCTTACTTCTTTATCCTGGCTCTTCAAAAAGACTGTGACTTTGACATTAGAGGCTATAATTTATTAATTCTTGTGCCTGGAAAGGAATAGATATACTACAAGTAATAGTGAAAGAAAGAGAGGAAGGAAAAGAGGGAGCTAGGGAGGGAAGAAATAAAGAAGAAAGGGAGAAAAGACGAAAAATATTTGGGGCATGGGGAGGGGAACACAGAACAAAAATTCCATTCTTAAAAAGGTCCGGACAATTCTAGAATAAAAACAAAACTATTTACCCAGAAGAATAAGCAAAAGAAGCAGCCCTGAAGAATAGTCTTTGAAACTGTGACTTGTAAGGAATCCTGGTACATTCTCGAATAAGCACAATCTCCCTCTGCAGTTTCTGCCTTGGGAAGAGAGAGGGGCTCAGCCCTGCCAGGCACAGCATTGAGGAAGGTAAATCAACATATAAAGATTAAAAGAATCTCATCAACGTGAGTTGATTCTCATTACCTTTTATCTCAACTATATTTCGATAGTAACTGACCTGTGAAGTATTACATATTCGTAATGGAAGAGAGAGGAATTTATTAATGCCTTCCATAGAGCAAGTCCTCCAAATGGCAGACCTTTTCTTTCAGCAGCAAGAAGTAAACTATGCACAATGTGCAGAGACAGTTGTGATTTTCTAACATCACATCCATGGGATGATGAATTTATAAATGTATTCCACTCACTTTTTCTGAGAAGGAAACAAGAGACTTAAGCATCCCATATGGATGATGTTTTTTGAATACAAAGCAAAAATATCTTGACTATTTGGCTCCGAAGTAACTCTTAATTTTTTCCTCAATCACTTCAAAGTTTTATTTTATAAAGATTCATTTTCATATAAAATGCTGAAAGTTTTGTAATATGCTAATGAAAGGAATTTGGACCTTAAGAACCTAGAGATGTCTTCTCTATGTATGCCTGTTAGCTCCAGGAGATGCACTACAATATTAATATTCAAAAGCCTTACACGTATGCATTATGTGCTGGCTTGGAGATCACGCTGTCTATTACTGTGGAGCTTGAATAACAGGACAGCCTTGAGACTGACTATGAAAACCAGGGTATTAAAAGTTGGGAATTAAAGACATGAACTAACTTCAGCAGTCAATTCAGGAAGAGTTAATTAGCAAGAACTGCCACTAATTAGCTAAAAGGTGTGTCTGTACAGTGGTAGAAACACCAAAATGAAGAAACTACTATATAGAGATAGTCACAAATATGATAACTATGTACTGTCTTTGCCCGGGAGAATCCTGGTTTATGATTATTATACAGTAACCTACATGGTTTAGCATCTGTCCTAGAAATTTTTGTTTTTTAATGAAGAATCATTATTAATAACTGCAAAAAACATTAAAAAGACAGAATGCTTTTAATGAGCTTGTGCTCTGTACTCTCCAGCTTCTATCCAGCTTTACTTCAAGACACCAGGGCAGTGAACAGAGTTCTCTATCGAATGGGTGCTTAAATCTGAAAGACTGACATAGCCTATGTAAGAGTTTAGTCAGCCTGGTGTCGTAGGTGTTAACCCCACATATGGAATGCAGTTCACATACTGGTGAACGTGTTGCCAAGGACGCAGCCTGTGGCCAGGAGAAACAACTACAATAAACAACTAAATAAAGAAAATGCTTCTTCCTCCTCTCCTCCTCCCTGCCTGCTGCCTATTTGCTTTCATTCCTGCCTGCCTGCCTTCCTCTTTAAATAAAAAATCTGCAAAACTGAAACCCACCTCTCTTCTCCCTTTTCAAATCATACCATAAATTATTTCTTTCCCTCCAGAACAGCTTGTGATTTCCCTGATCTCAGTTATTCCACTTGTGAGTATACATCCACAAGTACATCTGGTTCATTGCAGCGCTGTTTACAATATCCATTAAGCAACCAAAGTGTCCATCACAGATGAATGGTGTAACATTGGGTGTACATTCAAAATGGAATATTACTCATCCTTGAGAAAGAAAGAAATTCTGCTTTTGCAACAACACAGAAGGATCTCAAGGGGATTGTCTAAGTGAAATTACCATACAAAGAAAGACAAATGCTACATGTTTCACTTACATGTAGAATCTTAAAAAATGAAATAGTCTTACTTGCAGAAGCAGAATAGAAAAGTAGTTGCCAGGGCCTGGCAGAGGGGTTTCAGGGGGAGGGAAATAAGAAAAGATAGGCAAAAGGAAACAGACTTTCATCTATGATATGAATAAGATATGAAGAGCTCATGTAAAACATGGTGACTATAGTTGATAATACTGTATTATATAACTAAAATACGCTGAATACGGAATTAAATGTTCTCACAAAATTGAATGCTATTTGTCAATTGACTAGAAGTAAGCAGTTTGTAGATGCATTCTCTCATTTTATTGTACTTTGTTCAGAATTAGTTCTAAATATTCAATTTAATTACTCAAGACTTAGAGCGGCCCAAACTTCCAGTTCTGAAGTTTTAGCAAATTATCATTATTAGTATCAAAGTTTGCAATCAGGAAGACAATGAAATGTATCCCAACCAAGTAAAGGTGGAACTGGGCAAATTTATCAATGAAAGCTCAGTTTATAAGATTTAATTCTGAAATTCTATAATATTATTTTAAAATATTCCAATTGATAGAAAAGATCTTTGATGGATCCCCCATTTTAACTGCATAGATCTTTACCCTATCAAAACAAAGGAAAATCAAGACTGCCATTTTGAAAAACCTAAATGTGATGAAATATGCTAAAAGAGTCATAAAGACAGCTTAGGCAATGAGCTTCATTTCAAAAACCATTTTCAACATGTTAAAGTACCACAGAGTTACAAAGATATTTTGTTGCTTTTTTTTTTTTTAATGAAAGGTGCAGGCAAGAATGAAGATAAGTAGACAAGCATTCAGGAAGAGCGAGGCAGAAGAAGCATTTTATTATAATTTATTTAGTTGTTCATCTTGGTTGTTTCCCACAAACGTGGGTCTTGAACCAGGGACCTTGGGATGTATGTGGACTACACTGTGGTGGGCGGAAACACTAGGCCACCAGAGCACACCTAAAGATATTTCTTAAAGTCTATTTGTTCTAAAATATTTACACATTTCAGTTTCTTTTAGCCCTAGATTTAGAAATCCTCAGTAACAGAAATTATTTGTATCTGTAGCTCAATATCGAGAAGCTTTCCAATTAAAAATATTTGATTTAGAAGAACTAACTGAAGTCTAAGAGTTAATATGAAATGCAAATAAAAAGTGTCACACTAAAATTGTATAAAAAATTTAAATAAAGTCATGCTTTTAAAATGTGGCAAATAACCTTAACAGTATTAGGCATAGTTCTGGATAAGCAACTGATTAAAGAATAATAACATATCAAGATGAGTATGCTTGGATAATTAAAATGTCCTTATTCTTAGAATAAAGTACAAAGGGGCCAGACATATTTAAACATTTATAGAATATAAATGTCCATAGCTTCCACGCTCAAAAAAAGGATCAATCAGGCTGACCAAAAAAAACTCTTTTTATTTTGGTAAATGTGTGTCTTCTAATTGCACTGTATAACATTAGAATCTATATGCACACTGGGTGCACCCCAGTGGAGTAGTGATTGGTTGCACGCCAGAGACATCCCAAGGTCCTACATTTGGGTCCTAGGACTGGCAGGGAACAACCAAGATGAAAAGATAAACAACTAAAACGAATAAATAAAATGCTTCTTCCTCCCCTCTATCCCTGCCTGCCTCCTGTCTCTGATCATCTTCATTGCAGCCTGCACCCTTCCCTACAAAAAAAAATTCATATATACATTCATGTACCTCATTAGAATAAATAAAACACTCATAATTCAACCCACTCTGAAATTTTATATCCTTAAATATATATCTATTATATGTAAATATGCATCCAATGATACATATTCACTTTTATATATATTCTATTATATATATCTAATATATATATTAGATATATTAGATATATATATCATATATATAAAACTTCATTTATTTTATTAATTTATTAATCACTAGGATCTTCCATCACTGCAAGACTATGGTGTTGTACATCAGTATGGATTAGTCATTAATCATTTTTAAAGTACACCTATGTTTCACTAAATGTTTTTTAAAGTCAATATAGTGATTAATACTATATGTATTCATAATGGAATATTATAGAATATTACATTTCATATATAGATTATATATATAAATAAAATCTTAATGTAAATTCCTGATGTGCTATAGGCAAGTTCTGTCTCTGTTCCTCATCTATAAAACGAAGAATATAATTTGGCACAAGGGTTATTTAAGCTTTAGATATTATTATTCACTAAGCACCTATTAAATGGTAGACATTCTATAGGATCTAAAGTCAAAGCATGCATAGCCCTCCATTCTAGTGAAAGTTTAATTCTTGAATATAGCATTTATTTACAGCTAATGATTAAAAAATATTACTTTTCTCTCTTAGTGAAGGAAAGAAAACATAACCCAAAAAGTTTTAAAAGAATTCAGGAGAAAATGATTTTTTAATATTGCACATATTTAACTCAGTTCAACTAATCATGCTTTTTATCTCATTGCTATAATTTCTAACAAGAAACCATTTGTAATCATGTGAAAACTTTATCCAGAGAGAACTGGAGAAACAGAACTAACCTATATATAGAAGATAATAGCTTCCATTTATTAAGAGTTGATTTTGTGCCAAGCACTGTTCTAAGCACTTTGTGAACCTAAATTCATTCACACAACTCCAAGAGGTCTCTTACAGGTTGGGCTAGACTCCAGATGGAAACTGGTCTCTGGCTTCATTCCCTTCAACAATTCACAGGGCAAACTGAATGTGGAGCAAAGAGCTAGAGGCAGATTCTGCTTCCCAAATATTATTATTTTGTTCTCATTTTGATTTTACTCTTGAGAGGCTAAATAACCACAGAAGAGGGGTACTGTAGGCGGGGGTGGCAAGGAGCTGGGGAAGAGGAGGGATTTGGAGTGGCAGGTGACCAAATTTCAAAAGAAGAGAAAATCTCCAAGCCAGGCTATACTCACTCTGAGATTTTACTCCCTGCTGAAAGGGCAGAATGTCTTCTGGGGTAAAAAGAGATACTAAAGATATACAAAAGTGCAACAGCAGCCAACTTGATGGTTGGGAAGGACTTCATGTCTGCAGAAACTCCACTCCAAAGAGAATGAGCAGGTACACATATCTGAATTTGTTCACTGCCCCATCTGGACTTACTAAGAATTTTCTTAGACAACTGTTCTGGATCTTCTCACTGTGATGGTCAAAGCCACTGTACAGAGCACCAAACACCAATGATGCACCACCCCATTTCCAGTCTCTTCACTTCAATCCTTGAGGCTCCCCTCTTAAAACCCTGCCCATGGAGGAGGTAAATGTCTGGGTAGAAGATCGCTAGGACTCAACAGTGAGCCATCTTCACTTTTCTACCTGTAATTTCTTTTCATTCATATAAATTCCCAAGATTAAGTTATGATTTTCATGTTATCAATCCAACAAAGCAACAAGTAATCACATAAAGCTACTGATGAATTTATGAATACTAACACTGAAGTGACAGTGGATGGTGATTTTTATGTTTTACTGGATCTTTTGGAAATTAACCTAACAACATTTTTACAACATGTATGTGAACCTAAATGCAATATGTGAATATATTTAAACAAATAAAATAGGAGAGAAGCATTAAGTGTATCTCCTAACATCTGTATAGATTAACAAGTACCAAATATTGCTCTCATAATTTGACCAGTGAACTCATGAAGAGCTGAATCTGAGGAGAATAAAACAGAGCATGTGAATAAACAAAGAACGCTGATGTTTTATTAACAAATATTAATAAAATTTAGAATGATATGTTATGCCAGGTAAATGTGAAAAATTATTAAATGATGTGAACAAATAGTTCAAAAAATTGGAAACTCAACATATGAACACAAGAAAAATTAAAGGAAAATGCAAATTGAAACATTTCTCTTTTAAATCCCTTTAGTTAGGAAAAAATGGTTTTAAATGATAATATCTCACGATGACAACGAAATAAAGAAATGGGTACTCTCACACATATCTGATTGCATTTTTAAATGCTCCCACACTTTAGGAAAGCAATTTGGCATTATGTTAGAAGTCATGAAAATTCGTACTTTCTGAGCCAGAACCCCATTTATATAAATATCTTAAGGAAGTAATCCAAAACACTGAAAAATTTACAAATTTGATTCAGTATTATTTGTCATAGCCATCAAGTAGCAATAATTCAAATGCCCAATGATGAAGAAATAATCAAATTATACCATAATCAGTAGAATATTATGCATCCTAATATATTCAATAATTACAAACACTTATGCAGCAATGCTTACGGCATAATGGTAAATAACAACCTCTAATATTTTTGAAGCAATTGGTAAAAGTAAATTAAGAAAATACATTTTTTTTTTAAAGAATGCTCTTTTGGCATGCCCTGGTGGCTTAGTGGTGAAGTCCACAGGCACTGGTACAGTTCACATACATCCCAAGGACCTGGGTTCATATTCCCAGGGGGAACAACCAGGATGAACAACTAAATAAAACAAATAAATGCTGCTTCCTCCTCTCTCTTCCTGCCTTTCTGTCTACTGACTTTCATTTCTGCCTGTACCTTTCCTTTAAAAAAAAAAAAAGACTTATTTATAAAGCTCCACAAATGCATGTAGAAATACATGACAGAAAAATTTACCATATGGACTTAAGTCACTGTTTTAGCATGATTTGCTTTATTATCTTTCTGCACAATTTCAATTATATTCCTTTTTCAACATTAAATATAATTTGAGGAATTTTTTAATTAATTATACAAATTTAAATAAATGCCAAATACCATTTACTTGAAAATTTTAAAGTTCTTTCCTAAATAACAACTTGGTCAAGAGAAAATTGAATGCATAATAACGTATTGTTCAGAAAACTGTGAAAATCTAAACATTTCTTATTAGTTCCCATGGGACCTAATCAAAACAATGCTTAAAGTTATAGCCTTAGATTTAAATACACTTTCTAAGCAAAAGTAAAAATAAGTTAGTAAGCTATCAAGTAAAGAATGTTTTAAATACACACTGAAATAAATTCAGGAAGGAAGGGAAGGAAGAAAAGAGATATATTTACTTTATTTCTTAAACAAGGAATAGAAATCAACATCTAAATCCAGGATCAGGTATAAAGGAAACTACAATTTGTTTTCCTAAGGAAAGGTGCCAGCAAGAATGAAGGCAAGCAGAGGCAGGCAGGCAGAAGGAAAGAGGAGGAAGATGTACCTTATTTAGTTGCTCATCTTGGTTGCTCCTGCATGGTTTGGCCCTAGTATTTGAACTCGAGTCCTTGGTATATATGTGGACTACGCCCAACCACAACTCCAGGAGACAGAAAAATACAATTTAAAAATATTATGCTTAATGGTACACCCTGGTGGAGTAGTGATTTGGTCCACTGCCTCAAGCTGAGAGCAAGTCAAATACATCCCAAGGATCCAGGCTTGTGTCTGGATATGGGGAGTGAAGGGTAGGGGACAGTCAAGATTGACTGTTGCCTGCCTGTATCTGCTGTATCTTTCCTTGAAAGAAAAAGAAAGAGAGAGAGAGATTAGCCAAAATTATAAAGCATACAAATGCATAAAGCCAATTTCAGCTCTGCCCCATATCCACAGGAATATGATCTGGCAGACAAGATATGGAATAAAAAAGTAGTCCATTCATGTTGATTTATTTAGTTCATTCAATTTTGTTTGCAGCATGTAAGATACGGCTTTGTGTGATGTTTTGTTTTGAGCTTTTTGCAGGGAGGGAGCACTCAGAGCAGAATAAAAATGGAAAAGATAGTCAACAGAAACAAATGGAGAATATTTGAACAACAATCAAACATGTGTGCTTCCAGGCAGGCCTTGGTACTCACAAGATGAATCAATAGGTACTAGAAAACAAAACAGTAGCCTAGTGTATTTGTTTACATTCTCTCAGTTGGAAACTTGGAAATAAGAATTGGATTCAAATTGTTTCTCTGGGAGCTTTTCAAATAAACTGGGGCAGCCTTTCCCAACCACCACATTCACATTCTGAGAAATGTGATGAGTAAGAGGAACCATCCACCAAGCTGAAGGAGACCTCCTGGTGGAACAAAAGGACATGGGCCTGTCACAGCAGAGCTGGCTGCACTGTTATATAGGTTCAAGAGAAGCAGAGAAGCCAGAGAACGTGCATGCGTACTGAAAGCTCACTGCAGCACATTGGATTCAAGGTTTGAGAGAGTACTACTAATTTCTAACAACGTGGCGATCCTAAGCTATTCAAATGCCAGCTGCTATCAGGACAGGCTAAGTATAGACTTTAAAAGTCTTAAGCGACTGTGTCTGAGTGAGAATAGAGTCAGCTGAAGATGAATATCATTACCATAGTTTTATAATATTATATCTCTAATGTACATATAGAATTAATAATATATATTTGTGTATTATACATAATATATCTAAATGTAGATAATTCCAATTAATGAAAAAACACCGCAAAAAATTTCAAATAAATAAAATTTAACAAAAGCTGAATATTTATTTTCAATTAATATTTAGAAACAAGAAAAAATGTGACAGAATTATGATGGCAACTATTATCACAAGCGTAAAGTAGTGTGTTTAAAATTTAGATAATACATGAATATATAACTAGATATATGGAAATACTGAAAAATAAATCATTATCATTTGCTTATAAATAAATTACTAACTTAAAACAACCTTACAAAAAGAAACAAAAATCTCAATATTGTGTCTAACTCTCAACAACACAGTGCTAAAAAATAATCAAAATTAAATGCCATATTTGTGTTAGAAATGTTGAGACCGAAAGTAAAAGTAAAATATGTGATCTAAAGGAAAAATTCAAAAATTTTTGATAAATACTTTTTAAAAATCAGTACAGTTTTCTAGCTTATTTCTGGATGGAAAGAACTCCAATTTTATCACAATACTAAAAATACATTAAAATCACTAGTTGATTCTTTCCCAAAGGTTCTTGTCAGAGCCCATTCTGTTGGACCTCTCCAGAAGACAAGTCATCCATGTCCTACTTTGAGAATCTTTTCCTTTCTTGAAATCTCGAAAATTCTCTCCCCTCTCCCCTGACACCCCTCTCTATATATCTTTAATACTGGGATCCTGCAGAGATTTTTTTTCTCTTATTCTCATTTTACATCAAAATCAAATACATAACTCTGTAACATAATTCGAATTTTCAATGTCTAACACATCACTCTACCACCTAGAGTGCCAACTTTTTGAGAACAGCAACATCTAGTTTATCATTGCACAACCAGTACCTTTTATAGTCTAGCATATAAATGCTACTTAATATATGCTTGTCTAATGAAAGAATAAATAAATTTATTTTAAACTACCTTATAAGCAAAATTAATTCTAAATAAAGCATTGGAAAAGATTTTTAAATTTTCTTTCAAAATATTATGAAACATTATTGGGGAAAAAAAAAAAGGTTCTTGAATATAAAAATATTCTTCCAAAGAGGAAATTGAGAAAATTCTACCAGACTCCCCCTGCTACCCAAAAACAGTGTTTCTATGAAACTTTTCACAAGCAAAATTTACGAAGCAATTACCATTAATTATATGGAAAATTTTTGACCCCAAAAATAACCTAGCAAATGATACCGAATAACACATAAAACAGAAATAAAGCTAACATATAGTGAAGAGAATAATGATATGATACAGACACCACCTGTATGAAGTAGAAATGATGTATGAAGAGTGTACTTTCACTTACCAGCGACTCGAGAAGACAGACCGCAGGTAGAAGACTGGGCGGTGGTGACAGGGCTGTGTCACTGGAGCTGCGGGTGGTGGGAGGTGCAGGAGACGGGGTCCCGGAGAGAGAGTAAGGTCTTCTAGTCGCATCTCATGGATGACTGAGTCCATCAGGGCAGGCAAGTCACTAACATCTACAGTTTCTCGGTCGGCCTGCTTGGCTACTGAAGCCGAGTCTACGGCAGCTTGGTGGGAAAGGCTTCAAACACCCTCATGCCACTTTTCTAGCATGCAGTTCTTGGTAGGCACTCATAACCTCCTGCAAACCCGTCCTAAACCTCCGCACCTTTTCAAAGTTAAAGTCAAACTTCTCTGAAGTCAGTGCTGCACTGGTTTATGTCGGGAAAAGCTTGTACAAAGCTTTCAGGTCTCAGTTCCTGGGTGACTTCACTTTCCGGCCTCTCCTGCTTCTTTCGTTTTGATTCATAGCCTTTCCTCGTACAATGTTATCAGCTCTTTGCCTGTTAATTCACGATTATGGGATGTCAAACCCTCTTCAACTACATTTTAGTCAGCTTCCACTGGGAGCTGAGATGCTGAGCGCCGCGGGGGAGGGAACATGGCGGAGTAACTTTCAGCCCTCAGCCGCCAGGCGCCTCTAGAACAGCTGCTGCAAATGACGCAGAAACGTAGGTTTGCTTTTCGGCTTTTGTCGTAAAAGAGAACATCCTCTTTCGATTGCTTCCGATTAGTGAAGCAGGTGCTTTTGTGTAGGTCTCTTGTAAAAGCCAAGTGATATAATTTGAATTTTCACAAAGCAGGGATAGAGGTGCCCTGTTGCAGTTGAGGTTTAGTCAACTGTCTCTGGTGGAAGCGTATTCCACTCACATCCCAGACGCCTGGCTTTGCATCTGGGACCAGGGAGAACCACAAAATGAACAACTAAGTACTTCTTCCTCCTCTTCCTGCCTGCCTGCCAACTCAACTTTATTCCTGCCTGCACCTTTCCTTAAAAATAAAAAGAGAATATCTGTATATTATGCATCACCAATGAAATTCATTTAGTAAAATCACGGTGAGATAGGACTACATACCCACTAGAATGTCTAAAATTATAACAAATGACATTGCCAACTATGTGGCAGAATAGTAACTTGCATATACTGGTGATGGGTATGGAAAAATGTACAGAAGTTTAGAAAAAATTTGGCAATTTTTCTTAAAGTAAACCTAAATATACCTTGTGACCCAGTTAATATCTTACCTATGTAGTCAAGGAAAATAAATGCATATTTCCACAAACAAAAAAAAAAAAAATCATACACAAATGTGTATAGCAACTTTATTTGTAAAGAAATAGGAAAATAATAATGTTCTACATAAATCGTTTTTGTTTTTTTTTTAACTCAGAGCCAGTTAAAATTTAAGAGAAATGTGCACCCTTGTGTGTCAGTGGCTAAGGTGCCAACTAAATAAAACCTAAGAATCTGAGTTCCCCTGGAACTAGGGGAAAGGAAAAACAAACAAACAAGTAAATCCCTGTTGTTGTTTAATTGATTCTATGAGAAAATACAGACTTTTTAAGTACCCCTGTGACTTAGGTGACTGAGATAACTGGGCTGTGGATCATGAAAAATCCAAGGACCTAGGTTCTTGGGCCAGAACTGGGGAACGAAAACAAAATAAACAACTAACTAAATAAAAATGCTTCTTTCCTTGCTTCCTTCCTTCATTTCTCTCTCACTTTAAAATCAATTTTTTAATACATGCCCTGGTGGAGTAGTTTCTATCCACGTACAATCAACATATATCCCAAGTACCTGGGTTCACTTCCCGGGGTCAAGGGTAGTAACCAAAATGAACAACTAAAGAAAATAAATTAAAATGTTTCTTCTCCTCTCTTCCTTTAGGCCTGCCTACTCACCTCCATTCATGCCTATGTATTTTCTTCCAAAAAAATTAAAATGAGGGGCAGCTATATTATGATTCTAGGGACTGGGGAAACATGAATCTTAACCAGGGTGGGTGCCTGACCAGGTGTAGTGAATAAAACTACACACAACATGGTACATGTGCTCCTGGAATGGAGATGAGTTGTAAACTGGGATGTTTGCTTATTTGGGTGATGTTCATGAGCCAGACTGAAAGGTTGAAAGAATGGACTATCTGACAAAAAAAAAAATCAATCTGAAATTAAATCTTCCTTGAAGCTGCCCAGAGTAACTTATTCTGTCCTTTCAAGGGTGAGATGACTGATAGTGAAGTTACAAGTACATGGATTCTTAAATAAATCTGCTCGTGTGGTTCAAATTTGTGCTATCCATGTATTCTTTCTGATACACAGAGACACAAGCTTGTTGCTGATATCCCTGCAGCATCCACCCCCCACAAACATATTTCTCTGTATTTTTCCCTCTCAACATATATATGACATCGGAAATTATTTACTCCCTATGATACTCCAAAATTACCCATGTTCACACAGAATGTGCAACAGAGCAAGACAACTGAAATGTAAAATCAGTGAAAAATATGAAGTCAATGTAAAACAAAAGTAAGAAGTAAGATCATCCTGGTGGTGATTTATAGACAAAGGCAATAAACATGTAATTTATTGCCTAAACAGAAAACACTTTTAAAGGACAAGGAGTGAGTCTATGACAATATAAATGGATGACTGGGTAAATAAAGAGGTGAGAAAGAAGAGACAAATCTCCTTGCAGAAGAATTCCAAGTCATTTTTTGTAATGTTCCACCCTGGGGTGTGTGTGGGGAGTGGGGGTGGCCATAAATCAACGTTCCATAAATGTGGGCTGTGCATAATGACCTCTTTCCAAAGGGTATGGTATAGAATAAAGGTCAGTAGGTCAGAGAGGAACTTTCCAATAGAGAGCCATAATCAACACGTCCTGAGTCAGGTGATGAAGGTCAATGTCTAGAGTGATAAATCATATTGATAGTATGTACCCTTGAGGTAATATGATGTGATAAAATGACACTTCACCTGTTGTCTTCCTCCTTCAAATTCCTAATCCATTTTAATCATGAAAAAAAATCAAATAAATTCCAGTAGAGAGACATCCTACAGAATAATTGATGAGTATACTCCCCTAAATTGTCAAAATCATTCATACCAAGGAAAATCTGAGAAACGGTCCCAGCCAAGAGAATCCTAAGGAAACATAATAACAAATGTAATGTTCTAAAACAAAAGGTTATTAGGCAAAACTAAGGAAAACTGACTAAAATATGGATGTTAGTTCAATAAATGTATTAGACATGGTTCATTGATTATCACAAATATACCATACAAATACAAAATCTTAGTACTAAGGAAAACAAGCATGGAGTATATGAGAACTCTCTAAACTAACTTCTTAATTTTCTGTAAATCTAAAACTATTCTATGAATAAAATCTGTTCTTAAAGAGTGCAGGATGCAATCATCAAGATAAGGAATGAATAAGATTTAAAATCAAACCTCAGTGACGAATCAGAAAGACTTCAAGAGCATTATTCTCTTAGCCAATACTTACAATGTTTAGCAAATATGTATCCTATGACTTTAATTTTTGTGACTTCTATAGAATTGAATCGATGTTCAATTAGTTAACTGCTACAATAGTTGCTTTTTAAATTCAAATTGCATTTTTTTTTTTTGTCTAGGGTATACAAGAATACAATTCAAAAGAGTAAAAACGTGCACGGTGAAAAGTCTACCTCCAGACTCAGAAATCAGTTGTTATCATTTTATTGTGTATCCTGTCAGAGATAGTTTATGAGTCGATCAAGAAAATATATAGTTATATTTGTGTTTTTTCCTTTTCCATTTTTAAACAAATGTCCATATACCACATAGGCCCTTCTACACTTCGTTTTTTTCTCTTTTGTGATATAACTCAGATTTTTTTCATCTGAATGATTAAAAAGCTTTCCTTTTTTAAAGATGTGTACAGGGCATGCCATGGTGGCCCAGTGGTCTAGTACAGCTGGGAGTAGTCTCACATACATCCCAAGGTCCTGGGTTCAAGATCTGGGACCAGAGAGACCAACCAATGTGAACAACTCAATAAAAATAAATAAACCTCCTCCTATTCCTCTCTCTTCCTGCCTGCTTGCCTTCACTCCTGCCTATACCTTTCCTTTAAAAAAATAATAATGTTTGCAAAGTTTAGATGTAATGATGAAGCTTGAACAAGAGGTAAAAAGTGAAACTGTTGACACACCAGAGTGCGGTACTGGTTGTGTGCAGTCAACATACATTCCAAGGTCCCAGTTTCCGGTCCCAGGGCCAGCAGCAGCAACCAAGATGATGAATACTAAATGAAATACTTCCTTCTTCCTCCTCTCTCTCTCCCCCTTCCTGCCTGCCTTTGTTCACCTTCAATCCTACTTAATCTTCCCTTTAAAAAGAAAAAAATAACCCTGAGCTATAGTTAACAATTCAGATGTATGGCATACTAGCTTGCTGTAGGTAGATTTAAAATTGATTGTATGCATTGTAAAAGCGTGTATAAGCAAAAATAACTGTTATCGTTGTTATTATTATTCAATTTTTTGTTCATATGAAAAAATGTTCTAAGAATCAGCTATTGAGGTGGAGTTAATATTCTCCTGTGAAAAACAGAGAGAAATAAATGAGTAGGAAGAAGTTCCATTTCCATTTTCAAGAAGTTTCATTTTTAAGTCTCAAAATAACTGTTGACAGATAGGAATTCTCCTTAAAGTTAACATTTCTTTCACCATTGCACTACTCTGCTGCAGCATCAAGAACACACTCATGATATCCATTTAATTTTGACTCATAAGGGTAAATGTGCTTGTCCATTTTGTTCACCTACTGTCCCCAGAGACTAGAATACTATAGTTAGTCACTTAAGATTTATTTGTTGAATAAATGAATATAAGCTAGAGGTAGAACAGACAACAAAACAAAAAAGTAAGTCAAAACAGAGAGTGCTAAGAAACCACAAAGGAAGTGTGATGTAAAACATTAAATCACGCCTTTTTCAAAATCCTGATTGGAACTTTAGGTTATGCTCAGCAAAATAAGCCAAAACAAAAGGGGATAATACCAGATTGTTTCACTCATGTGGGCTATGAAACAAAATAAACTAACAAAACACAAAAATACTCTTAGGACTCTGATGCAAGACTGTAGTTTACCAGAGAGGGGAATGGAGCCAAGGAAGGGGACCTGGAGGTAGAAGAGTAAAGGTGATAGTGCTGACTGACCTTCAAACCCTGATGGTGGGTGTGTTGTTATGTACAGAGGTGTGTGACTGAGGCATGAATCTATTCTCCTGAAACTTATATAGTATTATAAATTATTGAAACAATAACAAATATTAATGATGATGTAATAAAAAATAAAATAAAATATCAGTTCTATCAATTTTTCAGGTCATCTGGAGTTGGTTGCTTAATCTTACTGAAACTCATTTCTTGTCCCTACACCTATATTATAATATATGCCTCAATAAAAGGTATGTGCCATTTTGGACTATTCTAAAATGAAATACTCATACAGACAGGCATACTCATAGAGACATGCACCCATATAAATGGTGTGTATGAATTGTGTATATACTGAGTGCTTATCATCAGATGAATGAATAAAGAAGATGTGTTATATATGCATAGTGAAATACTATATGGCCTTGAAAAACATGAAACTCTGTCTTGCAAAAATGTGGATGGAACTAGAGGGGATTAAGCTAAGTGAAATAAGTCAGAAGGAGAAAGACAAATACTAGATGATCTCACTTGTATATAGACTATAATGAAACAAAGGAAACAGGCAAAGCAGAAAGCAACTCTTAGACACTGACAATAGAACTAAGATTAGTAGTGGGGAAGTGGGTGGGGGATGGAAGCAAGTTGTGGTGGGGTCAGATGGACATTAGTGGAGGACTCTTGGCAGTTTGGTGATGCACCCGGTGTGTTGTCATATATTTGACAAATGATAAGACTATACATGTGGACATTTTCAAAATAATATTTCTATAAATCAAATACGTACCACAATACATACTTCAAAAAAGAATAAAGACTATTGTGCATATAATAGACACAAATATATCAAAATGTATGTTGTATACAAAAATGTTAAAGCAATTCTTAAATATATAAACACACACACACATAGATAGATGGATAGATATATACAGAGAGAGAGAGAGACTACCATATTCTTTATTGTTTGAAATAGTACTTACGGGTGCACCCTGGTAGCCCAAGGGTCTGATACACTCTGGGATCAGTCCCATATACATCCCAAGGTCTCAGATTCAAGAGGGTCAGGGGGAACAACCAACTAAATAAAATTGAAGTGCTTCGGTAAATAAAATAGTGCTTTGATTATAGCTACGATGACAATGACTAAGATTAAATAATGACTTCATTGATACCATGGCAATCAATGTATCAGGCAGATTCAAGGAAAAAGTCAGTAAAAAGACAAAATAGTCAATAAAGTTTTCAAAAACCTAAGAACTGTGGAGTAAGGAATGGATTGTCTGGGATCACAGTGACAATTTTTGGAAACCATGGAAAGCTGTGTTAGGAGAGATGAATAAAGCATATGAGAAAGGTTGAACATAAGTACCATTTTAAAGGGGACAGTACTGTTTTGTATCATATTTTCAGTCATCCATTGTTTTAATATAAATGTTAATTTTGTCCTGTATTTAATAAACCAGTACCATCATTAATCAGGGCCCCACGTTAAAGACTTCACTAACTGGCACTGACCGCAGCCAGCTGCAACTACTACTGCTGTTCTCACCCCTGTGAGGAAGAGGATTTGCAGGAGGAGGATTCCCCACCTCTCCATGAGCCCATTCCTTCAGAGATCAGAACACTGCAACGTGGTCAAGCCACAGTAGACACTATGGCAGTTATCTCTAGCACTGTGGGGGTTATTAGGCATTTCTGGCACTGGCATGGTTAAAGTAGCCAGTGCTTTAGACGAACATTTAGAGTGGGGCTTATGGGGGTGCCCAAATTCCTTGCACTGGCCCTGGTCACTTGTATGAAGTCCCACCAAACTACAAAACATTACTATGTGATCCCCAATTGAATATCGCACAGTATCTACTTGTTGCTAATCTGGTTGCTCTCCTCCTGCTCAAATTGCTCTGACTCCTCTATTCCCTTTAGTCACCAATGCATAACCCCATTCTGTTTTTTACATCCTATTGCCCCATTTTTGTCTCAAATAAATACGGTCAGCCTAATATGAGATGGGAAAACAGAAGAGGGCAGAGGACTGGGAGTAATAATATCTTGAGAGGTTACCAAAAAGAGTGGGAATTTTAGTGATGGGGAATATACTTAGTCCCAAGTTTTCCAGTTCTAGAATTCTGCTGTTTTCAGTACAGGGGTTAAAAAAGTGGTAACTCAGACCTCTTAACTAGGAGCATATGCTTCTATCCAAAATACATTTTCTCTTCTCTCTACTGGTTGACCACTGCAAAGCAAAACCAAAGATATGAGCAAAGAGGGATTCTCCAGAAGCACAGATCTGAGGTCTGAGACAATACACTAATGAACTGATGAAACTCAGAGCTTCAGACTTTGGCAGAGAGTACTGGAAAGATGAAGTATGTACACAGAGAAGTTTCCTGAATATGTGGCCCCTGAACTCTGCAAATTCACACCCACCAGTTTACCAGACTCAGATTTCAACCAAACTCACAGGCTTTTGAGACTCAAAAACTTGTTGAGCAGAGTAATTAAGACATGAATCTACTACTCTCCTGACTTTAGTCTGTTATCTTACATTTCTCAATTGTAGATGTTTATCTGAAAAACAGATGTGGCTTTCTCACTGAGTTGTTCTAAGGATTAAAGCAAATAGATCTGAAACACCTAGTATAGAGATAGAATAAAATCTGTTCAATAAATGGTAACTATTATTAATTTTTCAGAGTGTTTTGGCAAGAAACATATAGAGCTCTTCATAGACTGTGCTTCTAGTCCCTAGCTGAAAGATGGAGGGGAAAGAAAGTTTCAGTTTTAAAATAGATCTCTCACTTTCATCACTGAATTTTCCTGGTGTTAAGCCAGTCTCCTCTCCGTCTGCTACCTGCCTTTAAAAGCTGCAATGCAATGGTTTTTTTGGATCTCAGCATTGGAAATTCTAATTCTTAATTCCAAGAAGGGACCACACAGTACTGTATTTAAAAGACCTCATAGGATAACCTGGGACACAGCCAGGGTTTCAAATCACTGTAAATGTAGACGATTCTAGAAAGTTACTGGAGTCTTCTTCAATGTAGATGTTAAGTGAAAATTACCTTCATGGAATACAAGTAATAATACCTAACAGATTTTGCCACTAAATAAGGGAAATTTTTAATAGCTAAACTAATTTAGCTGTTATTTGCCTTTGCTTCTAGCTTAGCATCCAGTTCAAGTCTGTTTTATTCTTTAGTCACAGATCATTTCAGATAATGAAGGTCTATTTCCACAATCCCGTCTTTTCCCAAACTATATTCTTACCTCACTGTTTTCGTTCTTTACATTTTTTGCCCAAAGCTAAAATTAATATTTATTTTTAGTGTATATTTCATACATATTGTTCAAAAAAATCCAAGTTGTACACAGTAGAAAGTTGATTTCCCTCTCTTCTCCATCTCCCATCTATCTATTTTTCTTACTTAGAGACAAGCACTAATAATAGTTTCTGAGATATCCTTTCAGAAATATTGTCTGCATGCATAAATACATTTTTCCACACATATGGACTATATTATACCTCTGCTTTACATATTTTTCACATTACAATGGAGCATTTTCTATATCAGTACATACAGACATGCAACATTCTTTATAATAACTGCATGTTCTGCAATGTTTGAATATAACAACATTTTAGTTAGTTTCCTTATTAAAACTGCTATTTTCTAGCAACAATAAGATTCAAATACTGAAAAATTCAGTTCAACTCACTTCTGTGGTGCTCTATGTACCTTGACTGGATTGGAGAGCTAGTTGAACTAGAGGTATATCTTATGAGTTTTTCTGTTCACAGCTTACAAATTGTAGTTTTCTATGAAATATGCTCTATACATATTAGTCCTAAAGAATGTGAAATTTTAAGAAGGCTCCTAATATACTGAATCTTATTACACAAATGGTAAAAATTAGAATGGTTTTCTCTCTCATGAATGCAAATAGAACATGATAGACAAAGAGACTGAAAATAAAGCAAAGGCGATCACATGGAATGTTAGAGCAAAATCCCACTTCATGTCTCTTCAAAGGACTGCTGAGAACCATGAAAACCATTTCCATCTAGAAAACCTAATGGGAAGATATTTGCTTAATATTAACTTACTGCTTCTAGGAAACTAGCCAGATAGTTTTCAGGTTATATGAATACTACAATTAAGAAAAAGTTCTATTACTGTCTATCTTTGCCACATATAGAAAAAAATGTTTTGGTGAGGCCTTCCCTGGTAGCCTAGCAAATACAGCCGCCACCAAATATGGTCCACATTCCTTCCAAGGACACAGGTGCGAGACCCGGGACCAGGGGAAGCAACCAAGATGAATAGCTAAATAAAATAAATAAATGTTTCTTTCTCCTCTCTCTTCTTGCCTGCCAGACTTCACCTTTTATTTAAAAATAAATTAAATTATAAGTTTTGGTGAATATATGAAATCAACAAGGAAGAATCCTTTAAAGTGAACTAATTTGCTTCTGTCTTCTGCTTGTTTGTTAATCTTCCAACTAGATCATATATATTTGTGCATTTATTTATGCTGCTGACAAGTATGAGAAAAGCAGAAATAGGGGAAAATTTAGAGAAGTGAAAATTAAACTTGGATATGTTGTATATAAAATGATGGCCATCTCTGGTACACGTAGTCAGTAGAAATGTGTGGATCTGAACTTCTGGTGAGTATCAGCTAAAATTTAAGATGGGGATGACAGTTGAAATTCTGGTAATGGAAACCTGCCTGACCATATGCCCTCTCTCCTTTTTGTTCCATCTACTGAAACTCCTTGATGTAGAACATGATTATGATTCTCTCATCTTACAAAAAAGAAAAATGTTCTCTCCAATAATGTCTTCTTTCTTCTCTAGTCAAACTCATTTCAGAGCAGTACTTCTCATTTGCATAATTGCATTTTCTAAATCTTTATTGCTAACGTACAGAGGGGCAATTGATTTTAATATAAGTATCCATTACTTAATTTGAACCATATAATTCTAATAATTTATAGGTACTTGTGCAGGTGTATATATGAATATGTATGTCTGTTTGGACAGAGGGAATTTCTATGTAAGCTATTGTACCATTTTTTGAATTTTGACAAGTTTTATTTCTTCCATTACAATCTTTCTTACTTTAGAGGAAAGATGCAGGCAGGAATGAAGGTAAGCAGACAGGTGGGCAGTCAGGAATAAAGAGGAAGAAGACGCACTATCTATTTTCAGTTGTTCATCTTGGTCTTCATCCCAGCCCCGGGTCTTGAACCCAGGTCCTTGTTATCTATGTGTACTGCTCTCTGGCCAAAGGCAGCTGAATAAACTGCTATTCCACCAGGGTGTGCACCTTACAGTCTTTCTGTTGTTTATTTTTTAAATTGATTCACTATTGGTTTACAAGATTTTATCATTTCAGTAGCATAGCTTCAGTCTTTCGTCTTTTAGTATAACATGAATTAGAAGCCATTCTCACAGGAAATCATGTCTTGTCATAATTCAAAAAGAATAATTATGTAGCATTTCACCATGGAGAATGATGTTTGCTTTAGGTTTCAAATAGGTGTAATTTATCAGGTTAGATAAGTTCTCTTTTACTTCTAGATCATAACAGTTTTAGTAAAAATTACTAGATATTTTATCACATGCTTTTATCTATTTCTACTGAGATGATCATGTGCTTTTTCTTCAATTTTTTGTGGTTTTGATTTTATTAATCATGTTTCTAATATTAAAATGTTATTGCAACAAACCCCAAATGGTTATGATAAATGAACTTTTTTATTCTGCTGGGTTTATTTGCTAATATTGCATTTAGAATATTTACTTATATGTTCATGAACAAGATTATTCTTTTTAGATTTTGGTAGTTAGAATTTATTGGAGAGTATTTATATTTTCTAGATAATTCTATAGGAGACAGAAATCAGCATTCTTGTTCTGATGCTTTCTTTGTGGGAAATATTTTTCATTACTAATTAAATATCTAATGACTGTAAGAGAATTCAAGTTTCTTATTTTCTCACAAGTTAGCTTTTTAAGTTGTATATGTTTTAGTTCAAAGTTTTAAAATTAATTTGCACTAAATTATTTATCTTATACTTCTGTTCAATTTTTTAATGTTTAATCAATGTTGTCACAGATGTGTTAGCTTTTTTATTGCGAACATTTTTCAGCAATACTAAGAATACTTTTTAGTATGTGACTGCTATGAGAAGCTGCAAGTGCATAGAGGATAATTGATTTTCCTTCTCTATGCTCTCTGTCAAAGCATTTAAACTTGTCTTGATTGGGTGGGAATCTGGTTGGGAAGATTGTTCTGTGAGTTCTTTGTAGAAGAGTTATATTAAGCAAAGCATCTCAGTTACACTTCAACACACTGGAAGATCACCCTCACTCAAATACTTGATAAGTCCACTGGTGTCATGTGGAGAAGACCACTTAATGTAAGAGTAGGCCCTCCTAAAGATACCACTGGAGTCTTGGAAATTTCTCTGGAAAGAATGTGATGTTCACATTGCTTAAGCTGCTTCTTGTGCTTTCCTTCAGACAAGAAATTCACTGCAATGACATGATTGTTACAATTGCAGCATACAATTCATCTTTAAGACTAAGTGTAACAATGGAAATATAAATCCAAAGGATAGAACAGAAATCAAAAGAACAGGCGAATATGCCCTCAGGATGTTATTAAGGATTAGTTCTTAGAAATTTCTGTAGAAAGAAATTAAAATTTAAGATGGAGGGGGAGCTAGGTACATTAATAGTTAGAAGTAAACTTTTTATTTTGAGTATTTTCTTTTTTTAAAGGAAGTTGCATACAAAAAATGAAGACAAGTAGACAGGGAGGCAGCAAGAGAGGAGGAAGAAGCTTTTTATTTTATTTTACTTTGTTTGTTCATCTTGCTGCTCCCCTCCATCCCCTAACCCGGGCCCTGGGGCATGAACTAGGTCTTTGGAATGTATATGGATTGCACCAGTCTGAGGTGGCAGTTTTATCTACTAGGTCAATAGGATGCACCAGAAGTAAACTTTTTAAAAAGATGCCCAAATCAGAATTTTTCTAAATATTTTGCTATTAACTTCTAACTTAAAATCAACTTAGTGATAAATGTGCACTTTATAGTACTGGTAGTTGTTAATGTCCTGATATATTCTTCATAGATGAATGTGTTCATATATAAAAATAATCATGGTTTATTATTATTATTATTATTATTATTATTATTATTATTATTAGGCTTTATTTTTAAAGCTGTTTTAGATTTATAGAAAATACAGAAAATTCCTGTATACCTCCCAGTATCATTACCTACAATCCCAATTCCTCCATTAACATCTTGCACTGGTGTGTTATATTTGGTACAATCAAGGAGCCAGAAATAATACTTTACTATAAACTAAATTCTATCGTTTAGATTAGGGTCATTCTTTGTCTTGTATATTCTATAGGGTTTGAGAAATGTACCATGACATGTACCAACCATCACAGTATCATACAGAATAACATCACTACTATAACGTTCCTTGAACTACTTTCCTTTCTTTCCCTCATCTTGGCAATCATTGATGTATTCACACTCTATAGTTTTAACTTTTCCACAATATTATATAATCAAAATCTTATAAAGTGTAGCTTTTTCAAACTGGCGTTTTTCACTTAGGAATACACATTCACAGTGCCTCCATTTCTTTGTGTGGCCATGTTAACTCTTGTCTTTTTACTGTTAAACAATACTGTGTTTTATGGAGGTGCCAAGTTTGCTTATTTCTTCACCAATTGAATAGCATCTTGGCTTCTTCCAAGTTTTTGCAATTTTGGACAAAGTTTCTCTAAACATTGTGTACTGGTTTTCATGTGAATGTAAAATTTTAACTAATGTGATTAAACACCAAGAAGCAAGATGGTTGAATCTTATATTAAAAGTAAGTATGATTTTGTAAGAAACTTTACATTCTTACAGCAATGAGTTCCTATTGCTGCCTTACATCCTCACCAATACTGATGTCGTTGCTTTAAACCCTTCTATTACGTATGTAGTAGTGATATTTGATCATCTTTCATATCATATGCTTATTTTTCATCTTCTTTGGTAAAATGTCTTTTCTCTTTGTCTCTCTTACTCTCTCTCTGGTGTTCTGCTATGGCACTTTGATATGTCCTAAAATTGATTTATTTATATTTATTTTGCCTAGAATATACTATTACTTAATATTTCTGAACTGAATGTTTTTTATCTTTTATTAATTCTGAAAAAAATAATCAGCTTTATTTCATTAAATATTCCCTTTTCTCAGGAACAGACTAAACAAAACCAACTCTTGGACTTTGTTTGGCAGTAGGGAACAGAGAAGGAGGTGGGGACAAGTGTTGGTAGAGTCCAATGGACCTTGGTGAAGAGCTCCTGGTAACTGGTTGGTGGGCAGGGTGTCTTGACATATGCTTGAAGAGTACGGAACCTGCACATAAGAGTTTATATTATTTTGTAAAGAAAAGTTATCTCAATAATTATTAAATTCTAAAAAAAGAATGTAAATAAACATTACCTTTTCTCAAATTTTTTTTTCTGCAATATCCCTTTCAAACTCGAGTTAGATGTATAGTGGATTGTCACTCTGTCTCTTAAACATTTCTGTTTTCAATATGCGTTATATTCTATAGAATTTTTCAGATAAGTAATCTAGTTTCTAATTCTTACCTCATCTCTGTCTAATCTGTTCTTTTCACCTTCCATTGATTTCTTTTTAATTGAACTACTTTAGTTTTTATTTCTAGAATTTTTTCTCCCAAGCTCTGGCAGTCTTTGGAAATCTCTTCATTCTTATATTTTTTGTTTCTACTTTTATTCATTTAAACATATTCAGAAGACCCATTTTATATTCTGTTTGCAGCAATTCCAATCTCTAATATCTGTGCAAGTCTGTTTCTCTTGTCAGTTGCTCATGACAACTCCTTCTTATGTACTTTATGACTTCTTTTTATTAATTCACAGTTGTCGCTACTCTCTCAGTGAGATGGCTCTGAGGTCTGGTTTTAGGATTTATTACTCCAAGGAGGATTGACATTCACTTCTCTTAATTACCTAGAGGGCACAACAGACTCTGCACCTTAAATTAAAAATCTCTGCTTGCAGTTTACAGACCATCTAAACAGTTGAAATTCAGACTCTGAATCGAGGGGAGAGGACTTTTATGAAGCACTACATTTCAAACAGTGCTGAGTTAGAGAATATTCCTTTCTGTTTTCCTCAGGCTCTTTGAAAGGGATTTCCAACAGAGCTTTATCCTATAAAGAGCAGAGACTTTGTGCTCTGCTCCCTTCCCCTTGTGGAAGGCAAAGATCCCTCCCAAAGTATCTAGTGCCTTCAGGCATTTGCCCTGGCCTCAAACTGTCCTTGGTCCTGACCTCGTTTGATTTTCTTTTTATTGCAGCAGGGAGGTTAAGAGACCCTTGGCTCATCACGGAACCCAAAACAGGGAGTCTGGAATATTTACCTGTCATTGCATATTTTCTTGTATTTAAAGTTTACACCATCCACCTGTGTCATATATTACAAATAAATATACTTAAATAAAATATAAAATGAATTTTCTGAAGGTTATTTTGGGCCTAGATTTAAGATTAAGAATATTTTTAATATTTGTTCAGGCATATGGTTTTTATCTTCAACTTGGTGTCAATTTAAATTAAAAAAAAAAAAAAAACAGAAACAAAACTCAATCTGAAGAAAAGAGTGTTTCAAATTTAATTCCTGCAAACAGAATGATTTAAGATTGCATTTCATAAAGAAGTAGAGGTAAAGCTCCTTACCTTGTTTTACCATATTTAGAAACAAAACCTAGAGGCTTGTAATATGGACACAGGATTTCTAGAGATTCACTGAAGTCGTTGTTAATCTGTACTGAAAAACAGATACTGCCGTGTTTTGTTTTGTTTTTGCAATCTTATTTGCAAATAGAATTTACCTACATAGAAATACAGTAAATTCCAATGTACTATAGTCCAAAAATGTGGTACAGGGAAGTTTCAATTCTGCCTGGCCTGGGTCCAGCAGCTGCTCTGCTGATCTGTCGCCAGAGTGCCTGCGAGAACGTCCACCTCTTCCTTCAGGGCAGTCCCTTAACCCTGTGAATTGTAATGTTTGCTAATGCCCTTGCTCAAAGCCTGGTTTTTCCATCATTATCATATCAATCATTTCTAGGAAAGACTGCATTTCCTGTGCTCTGCACCCCTGACAAAACTGCTAGCAACCTTTATTTTTTCTCATCTGAACTAGATGGTGGATGCCCTATCTGTTCCATTCTCTCTGCTTTATCAGTGCTCCTGGCAGGTTTGTAGCAGCCCCCCACCCACCCCAAACCCAGGTTGGACAGGGAGCCCGGAACACCCTTTGGTTGAGGATTATTTCCTGTTTTGAATTCCAGCTTCAGTGCCCAGCTCCATTGGTATCGCTTTTCAGCACCACCTAACGTGTTTTCTACCCTTTTACTATAGTGGTGTCTAGCTCTAAAGAACTCTAAAGCTATTCTTGGGTAGACTTAATTAAGTTACAAAAAAATATTTAAACTTAAATATATTAATTGGATAATTCATTATTAATAGACACAGTTATCTTCAAGAAACAATTCTTGGATTCCAAAACCTTCTATCAAAACATCATTCATCTCAAAGGAAATAGACACATTACAAGGTTATAGCCCATTGTGAAAACACTGACTTTTCTCTCCAGGCTGCCTTTAATTCATTTGTGCTGGAACAGTTTTATATGAATTTCTAACATACAGAGGGTATCTTCTCTCACTGTTGGATAATGCTCACCTTTACCCCCATCTCTTTAACTCAATGGATACCCGTGGTAACTGCATGGCAGTTGATGGGAGATTAGTACAGTAGGGGTGAGAGACTGGTGCCAATATTGGTGCTGGCTTAAATGTAATTCGTGAAAGAGACTGAAGTGTAGTTGTTGGCCCCTTTTCCAAGTACCTCCTGCTTTGCCAAAGCAAAATATAAACCAAACTCCAAGGGAAGCATACAAAGTTATTCTCAGATAGATTGTTGGATTTCAATAGAACATTCCTATGTATAAATACTACATAGCGTAGAACCTTCGAGAGCTGGAAAGAGTCTCCGTGGAATCTCCCTCTCTCCCTTTTCTGTCCCTCCAACTCCTCTCTTTTTCTCTAACAATCTTGTTTCAATCATTACCTCCCTGCCCTGCCTTCCCCCAACCCCCACCTACTGGCAGACTATCTCCTTGTAGTATGCACTTCAAAGCCTTAGGCCTGTTGCAGATGCCAGTTGCTAATGGTCCTTCTGTTGGGTCTGTCACTGCCCATTCCTACTGCCTCGGAGGGCACATGAGTAAGAGTGGAAAAGAGGGACAGAGAGAAAAAGCAATGCCTGGCGGCTGTTAACCAGTCCCAGCACTCACAACCAGGCCTGGGGGCTTCTGAACACAGACAATTTCATAAAGCACCAACTTCACACAAGGCCACACAGTGACTGTGGTGGAAAGAGCCAAAAACAAGTCCACTCCATAAACATGTACCAGCCTGGATTAAAAACAAAAACACTGTGCAAACCACAATAATGCCTAAATTGTTCCTTTACCCCGTAGCGTGACCCCTTTTTTATGAACTGCTGCTTAAGCTCTGCCCCATTCTTCCTACCTCCTAGATCACCAATTAAGATACTTTTTATAGAATTTCTACCATTTTCTAAGAGCATCAGAGAAAAATCATGTTTCATTGATTTCTCCCCAAAATTACTATGTGTAGGGGCCTGCCTACCACTTCCAGCAACTATACAGAAAGGCCATGATACCTCCTGTAACCTGAACTTACTTGCCAGCAGACTAAGAACTTCCAGCGCTTGAAACCCCTTCCCCTAATTTACATCCCTCTCTTCCTGCATTTGCTCTATCCTATATAAGCATGTTCTAACCAGAAACTGGGGCTCAGCTCTTTGAGGAAGAAATCCCAGCTGAGACCACGCATGTAATAAATCTGCCTAAAATACTTCCAAAGAGTGCTCTCTTGCTTTCTCCCCAAAACTGTAACAACTATAGAGTGGTCAAAGAAAAAGTTTCCCCATTTCTCTGAGGTTCTTCCCAGGCTGGAAGAATGAACAAATTCACATTAGGCACTACTAGTAAAAGAAAAGGCCAAATTTAAAATAATACATAGGGAGAATTTATATGACAGAATGCTGAGGTAGCTAGAGCAGACCAAAGATTTATATCTTGAACTGAAGCACAGAAAGGTGACCTGGGTTGTGGGTCACCAGTGTCTAGGACACAAGTTTCTTAGAGAGGACTATATGCAGATAAACTATCTTTTGGATTAAGATCTTCCCACACTACATTCCTCAAGAGAATAGGGACAGAAGACCATTTCTGGATTAGAAGAATCGTGGAGTGTGGTGTAGCAGATGACTTCTTTGATTAAGGAAAGGGCTAAAGATTTAAAAGTATTACACTGCCTATGAGGCTATGCTCCATTGTCCTTGGCTTTTCCTTGTCAGAGCAGGATATCCACAAGAGACCAACTCTGAGAGGCTTAGGCTGTTCTGTGTTAGCCCTTTCATCACTAAATAAAAGCCCCAATTCGCATTTTTAATAAAAGTTATTGGAGGTGCATTGCATCATAGCATTATATATGTTTAAAAGGTACATCATCATAAATCAACTTCTGTACGTCCTGCATTAAATTTTTCACCAATAGTCCAATTCTATCTTTCTCCATATAATTGATCCCTTTTGATACCAACTCTTGAGAAGCCCCATGAATCCCCGTGGTTGATCTCCCTGTTGCCACGATTATCAATAATTCCACCTTGTTGACTATAGGATCCAAGTGACTTTTGACTAGCAGCCTCAAATCTAGTCTCTCTTCTCATTCAGTTTCTCGGTTATGAGGGATCTGGAGACTTTCTTATAAATTCACCTATGAAATAGACATGTAAACATACCTCTAAGGTGAGTTTTTATTTTCTTTGAGAAAATTTAGTCCAGTTTCATATGAGGAAAGAATTTTCTTCCTTTTTGTAGAATTTTCATCTTGACCCTTTGTGAATCAATATTGTGAATCAATATGTCACATTATTACTCTATTCCAGGAATATTTAACTTTTTTCACTCATCTTACATTACGGTAGCTTCTCATTGACAAACTCTCTTAGAAATCCAAGAGCTTCAGTGTGTACTTCTGTTAATGTGATTACAAAATCTCATCTATTTCTTTATTTCTGGCAACGGAAAGGGGGTTATCATCTAGACCATCTCATCACATAACGAAACGGTATACATGAAAATCATACTTTAATATGTTTTTTTTCTACAAATGTTCAGGACTGGCCAAAATCTCACTATAATCTTGATCAATCTATAGACTTACCTTCATTATAATATCATTTTCACAGTTGTTATTCAAAGCCAGTCACCCCCAAAGCAGTGTTAGTATTATTTGAGAAGGACAAATAAAGATTTCCTGCTGAAAAGTTTCCTTCCCACTAGGCTGCCACTAGAGAAAGAAGAAAATTAACATTTATTGAGTTTCTTCTAAATGTGAGGTACTCTCATAAAATTTTATCTCATTTAATCCTCACAACATGCTCCAAGTTGGGAACCGTTATCCAAATTTTGGCACCTGAGGAAACTAAACACTGATGATTTTCTCTGTAGGGTAGGGAAACTGTTGTATCTGTTATTCCTCCAGGATACTCAGTGATGGATCCAATGTGGATAATGAATAAAAGGTCAGTTGAATAAATGAGGCTTAAAAAGCTTAAGAAAATTGTCTCTAAGGCTAAAAACATCCTAAGAAACAGGGGAAAGATTCAGACTCCAATCTGATTCCAAATTACTTACATTTATTCAGAACCTACATATATGAGTTGCTAAGATTGTGCTCTCTGACAATGAAATCTTTATCAGGATATAACCAGACACACGGTGAAGAAGTGAAATATTTGTAACACCCTCCACTTCATTCAGTACCTAGTAGAGAGTTGACATACAGTAACATAATTCTTGTTTCCTCATTGAGTAAAACTATATCTTCATGGAATCAATTCTCTCCTGGGCCATGTAGACCATGAATGTCATGAGAGTTCATATTGTAAGACTAATTGGTGGCCATATATCTTCTTGGCTTGAACCTACCTACAGTAGGGTTTTCTGGGATTGTAGTCTAGATTCTGATTTATGCCCATCATTATGTAAAGTATGTTGAAAAGAAGAACAAAACACAAAGCATTATTTGTTTTTATTACATTCAGTAAGTGCCAGACCCTTGGTCTGGTTCTTCAGCTAAGAAAGTAAAAGACTTGGAGTCTAACCCAGCTCTGCCTGACTTCCATATTCTGTCTTATGCAGCAATAAAAAGTAAAACATCAGTATGTAATAAAAGAGAAATGACATTTTTGTTTAAATAAATGAAATCTAAATACAAAATCAAGTGAGAAAAGCAGAAAAAAGGAGAAAAGGAAAAAAAACAGTAATAATAAAAAAAAACTTTCCTAATTTTTTATTTATTGACTCCACCAAAGCACGAAGATGTAGAATATCACAGAGCTCTTTCAGCCTGTCTTTCCACTCAGGTTGGACACTTCTAAAACCTGTTAATATACAAATACTCCTGGAAACTTTCCTTGTTCTTAGCGCCATGGTCTACTCAGGAACCCCCCACTAATTATGGAAGGATGTTACCAAACCAGAATGCATAAAATTGATCCCTATTTTAATGAGTCCTAAAGAGTGTATTGAAAATCTTTCATGCTTTCAGTTTTGCTTGTAAACAACATAATTTTACTTACAGACAAAAAGATATGTTGCCAATAACAAGCAGAGCATGTTATCAATAGAGTTAGTAAGGTGTATCTGCTGGACGAAATCCCCTGCGCCATTGTCTGTGGCTCTACAGACAGGTCTTAGGACTTCACAGCACCTTCGTCTGTCCCTGAGCCAAGTCTGCCTTGTCCCTAGAGCTAAGATGACACTCTGTGGGAAAAATGTGATTGTGATCCCTACTTTCAAGTAGGAATTAATGATGTTTCCCTTTTCTTCCTCTTCCCTTCATCCTATATAATTAATATATATGTAAATCTATATATAGATCATAGATATATTATAGATTATTATATAGATACATTTTAAATAGAGAGATATTATAGCTTTCTATTGCTGATACAATGTTACTACAAACTTGGTGACTTATAGTAGCGAATTTATGACTTGCCATTCTGGAGGTAGAAAAGTCTTTTTTCCTAGTTTAAAATCAAGGCATGGGTAGGCCTGTTTTTCTCCCAGAATATCTAGAAGATAATATTTTTTCTCGCTTTTTAGTCTCTAGAGATCATGCACAATCCTTGGCTTGTAGCCCCTGTCTTCATATTCAAAACCAGGAAAATACGATTATCTCTCTCTTCTGTCCTCTGCTTATGTGTTCCTGTACACAGCTCCACCAAGCCATCATCTCCATTTCTTCTCATGCCTAGTTGACATCACACTGAGTTGTTATTTCAAGCAGTTGTGCAAGCTATTAAGAAAAAAATAGTGGAGCAGGAGGAGGAGGAGAGGAGAGAGAGAGAGAGAGAGAGAGAGAGAGAGAGAAAGGAAGGAAGAAAGAAGGGAGGGAGGGAGGGAGGGAAGGAGAGAGGAAAGAAGAGAAAAGGGAAGGGAAGGGAAAGGAAGGGAAGATCTAGAATAATCACCTCAACCAGGCTGAAATTTTTTTGAAACATGAATTCAACCTCAATCCAGCAAACTCTCTCAGTGACCTGACCCCCCCTTAACCAGTATGATGTGTGGAGAAGGTAAAGTCTATCTTGCTTCCATGCAGCAGGGATCTATAGTCCCAAGTGCATAGGCCATTCTGTCCAAAGAAAACCTCCAATTTCCAATAAACCTCTCACTTCTTGAACTTTGACACTGGTCCACCTAAAAGCAAGAGTAAATGAAAAAGCTGTTTCTTTCCCCAACTCCTTTGCAAGTGAAAATTAGGAAAAAACGAGGAGGTGAGCACATTGATGATCCTGATTCTCAGTGGAATCCTGAAGGATTCCATTTTAACCTTCTGTCATATATACTTAGTTCTACAAGAATTCCACATATATGTTCCTAAATATCACCACATTATACAAAATCGTGCAGTAAAAGCCATAGACTTTATGAGTCTGATACTTAAAAAGTTTCTCAGTGAGAGCACCCTGGTGGTCTAGCAGTTTAGTATACTCTGGTAGCAGTCCCAACTACATCCCACGGCCCCAAGTTCAAGACTCAGGTCCAGGGGGAGCAACCAATGTGAACAACTAATTTTTTTAAAAAGTTCTTCCTCTCTCTTTCTGGCTGCCTACTCACCTTCATTCCTGCCTGCACCTTTCTTTAAAAAAAGAAAAGAAAAAAAATCTTTCTCGGTGACACACTCAAAAATAGGACCCTAATAGAGAGGTCCAATTTTACACTTGTTAAATGGTTAAGACATAAATGCTACAATAACTGGAACATTTTACCTTGAAAACACCTGAAGTTTGCTTGTGGACAGAGCATCAGAAGGATCACAAGTCATGAGTTATTGTGAAATGGTAGATACTAGGAGGGATGGGAGGGATGGAAGTCAGATGGAAGGAGGTATCACCATAAATGATTGGGCGTGACTGGTAGTAACGTAGGTGGGAGATGTTGAAGATGCATATGTGCGTTGTATGTGTATGTGCATGTGCGTGTGTGCACATGCACGTGCTCAGCATGCTTTGTGCATTCCTGGATGACTGGGTTCAGCTGAATACAGTTTTTGGTGTTCTTGTGGATGAAACCATGTGTAAGCAAGCATGAGATTCTTGCTACGCTCGAATTATTCTCTAATACATCAATTGTGTTGGGATACATTTGCATTCTCAAAGCAAGCGTTATAGCAAAACTCCATTGTATACAAGGGTTCTGATTAAGCCTCCTGAAGGAAATATGCAAAGGATGATAACCTACCAAGTAATTAGACATAAACGTTGTTTTCTGTTGTCAGACATCTTGGGGTATCACTAGACAGATGGTGAGAACTATGAATCATTCCCCTACTTTAAAAGGCAGAGTGGTGGAGAGAGTGTGAAGATGTCTCACAAACACAGGAGCAAATATAGGTAAGAAAGCAGTTTATCATTGCATAAAGGGAAGTTCCACTGAATTCTTGGTCCAAAAATTTCTAGCCACATACTGGATGATTCCAAATATGTGATTTTCTGGAAAAGTCAAAACTCTGATGATAGTGTCAAGATCTGTGGTTACCAGAATTTAGGGAAGAAAGGATGAATAGGCCAATTACGGAGGATTCTTGGGGCAGTGAAAATATTCTGTATGACCTAATAATGATGGATACATATGATTATACATTTATGAAAACCCACAGAATGTACAACACCAAGAGTGAACCCTAATGTAAACCATAATTTAGTGACAATAATGTGTCCATGTGGGTTTATCAGTTGTCAGAGGTAGGTAGGGAAGGCTGTTAGAAATGGGGGTACAGCAAGTAAGTATATAGGAAATCTCTGTAACTTCTACTCAATTTTGTTGTGAATCTAATATGGTTTTAAAAAATGAAGAAGTCTCTTTTAAAAATCCCCTTCATAAATAAATACATATTTAAAAATATACCCTGGTGCCCTAGCAGATAAGGCCACTGGACGTAGTCTACATACATCCCAGGGGCCCGAGTTTAAAACCTGGGACCAGGGGTAACAACCAGGATGAGCAATTATATAAAATAAATCAAAATGCTTTTAAAAAATTCCACTATTTGCTATGAACTTTAATGTAAATATTGCAAGTATGTGTGAAGGAGTTCAACCAGCTAGGAGTTCAACTAGTTCTCATTAGAAAAACCTGATGACTTTCTCCTGTGATCATGTCCTAACATGGGATTTTCCACCCTCACTTCTCAGTGATAGTAACCTGAAGAGAAGTTGAGAGCAGCCAGAGTAGATGTACTAAACTTGATATTTCTTTCACTGACCATGCACCTGTTGCATGATATTCCTGTGCCTGAACCAGTTTTTTTCTTGAGAATTAACAAAGTGTAGATTCTATATTAACAAAGTGTAGATTTTATATACTGTTAATGGTAGGTAAGGCTAATGGGCACTGGAGTGCTAGCACACCAAAGGACCCTGACCAAACCCCAGTGAAAAAGAGCTTGCAACTCTTAAATTTCTCTTGCTAAAAAGGATCAGGGAAGGACATCACAGGAGGCAGAGGCTTAATCTGGCTGAAGCTTCTGGGAAAGAGATCCTGAGTTCAAGCTGCAGGCAGAGCTGTCCTGGTGAGAGAGCAATGGTGTTTTAGTGACAGGCACTGATGGTCTGCTCTTGCACTCACCCTGCTTCCTCTCATGACTTTTTCTCATCATCTTAGCAACCACAATTCCCTCTTTTTCTGTCCTCCCCGGCCCCATTCCTGAGTCCTTGGGTTTTGTAGAGTCTGCACCTTAGCCATCTTACTCATCTGAGACACAAGGATGCACCAATTCCCTTAGTTTTATTTTATTTTTTTTAAGGAAAGGTGCAGGCAGAAATGAAGGTGAGTAGGCAGGCAGGCAGGAAGAGAGAGGAGGAGGAAGCATTCTATTTTATTTTTATTTAGTTGTTCATCTTAGTTAGTTCCCATCTCCCAACCCCTCCCCACCCCTACCTGGAGACACGAACTTGGGTCCTTGGGATATGTATGGGCTGCACTAAGTCAGAAGTTGCAGAACTAACCACTGCTACACCAGATCCTACTTATTTTTATTTTTTAACAGAGGAAGGAAGAAGACTTTCATTTATTTATTTTTGGTTGGTCTCCACTCTCCACCCACCCCAGCCCCAGCTCCTTGCACCCTGGTCCTGGGTCCAGACCCTGGTCCTAGGACTTTTCATAGGTTTATTGTCTCAGTCACTAAGCCATACCTTCCCTTGCCTTTATAAAAGGGCCACTATTATAAATTCTGCCAGAAAGCACAGGGATTTCTCCCCTTTCCATTCTTCATCCTCTCTTCTTCTCTGACATCACTTTTAACATTCTTATCTTTGTTGCTATAGGGTGTAGAATGTGTTCTGGCTGTTTATTCCTAGACTTCAAGCCATCTGTCATTCTTTCAGGTACAGTTGTCACATACACACACACACACATACATGCATACACGATATATTGATATATATAATATATTCATATATATATGAAACCATAATTCAAGAGGATAGAAAGAACTTTAATTAAAATTCTCTGATCTTGCACATTGTTTTGTTTTTGCTTTACACATGTTTGCTTTAAACTTACCTAAACATGCTTGAATTTCCTGGTTATACTATTCATTCAATTCCAAAATTCATTATATACGATTTCAAATATTCAAAGCTAAAACTGTTTTGTTAGTTTGATACGAGTTTATTGGAAAGCAAAACTTGCCCTATACTGCCAGTAAGGTATTTTTAGGCTTTCTTTATCTCGGTATGAATGATCTTCTGTTTCTCAGCAAAAATAGCGATTGGTTTGCTTAGGGGCTGCTTTGTCACACCCTCCGAGGGTTGTTAGATAACCTGGAGTGTAAGTAAGTTATTGCTTTTCTCACCAAGAGCTTGACTTCTAAAACAAATTAAACTCAAGAATGATAAGGAATGGAGAAACTGTATAATTTCAGAAGTATTTCTTTCAACCAGAGAGTAGAAAGTTAAGTTTTAGCCCAGCTGCTGAGAAGACAGCTTGTTGACCCCAGATGTGTTCTGAGACTTGGCTGCACATAATTCCCAACATCCCTGCAGGTGTGTGCGACCAGATGACTAGTGGAAATTGAGATGAAACGAAGTGTGGAATTTCTCTCCCATGGTTAGAGGGACAGCTCTTCCACTCTTTCACCTCCTCCTCCCATGGCTTTAAAATGGGCAGGACTGAAAGCAACTTGGATGCCCAGTGCTGGGGGTGGCAGACACTTTGCCTCATTTCCTGCAGGACTCCTGTGGAGAGGCAATCACTTACTCACCAAGGAAATAAGATGCCCTTTCAGCTCATTGTTGTTTTTTTTTTTTTAAACTCTCTTTGAATCTTAGTTCGCTTGCAAAACAACAGCTGGTCAACATGAGGTGGGGGCCCAAAAGTTTTCCTCTCTTTTGTTTCTAGTCACTTAATAGTAAGTTTCTTAAGTCTCAATTTTTTTCTAGCAGTGATCTTTTCTTTTTAGATAAAAAAACAGTAGTAGTGCTTAAGGCAGTCCCTACCGTGTAGAATCTTGGTAGAAAGAAAAGGCAAAAATATCTTTTGGTTTCTTTATAAAATCAAGTAAAATGAGTCAATATAGGTTGAGGGATAGACTCGGACTGTGCGTGGTAAACTTAATATATTGTACACAAGTGTTGATTCACAATGATGCACACCTTAAACCTATATAATATTATAATGCTATATTACCTCAATAAAAAATGTTGAAAAGGGCATACCCTGATGGTCTAGCAGATAAGGCCACTGGATTTAGTCCTCGTACATCCATTCCAAGGACCCAGGTTTGCAACTTGGGGTCGGTGGGGAACAACCAAGATGAACAACTAAATAAAATATAAATGCTGCTTCCTCCTCCTTATTCCTGCTACCTACCTCTGCCTGTACCTTTCCTTTAAAAAAAAAGAAAAAGAAAACTTTAAAAGGCCTTTTTAAAGGACACTGAAATGATAAACATGTCAAAATATTCCTATAAATTTTGAAAATTATACATTTTACTGATGGATTTTTCTGATGTCCAAATTATAATAAAGTTGGTCCCAACTCCCCATCTTTTATTGACATTCTAAAGGTAAACATCTGCTACCCAGGAAGTTCACACTCTACCCAATTATATCAGATTTTGAGGAACATCCTGATGAATATTTCCATTCACTAGTCTGCAAATAGTCAGACTGAGAACACTATTGGTTATTTCAGGATTCAGGCTACTGATAATGGTTTGGAATATCAGAGGTACTCTCTCTGTTCCTTACTAACCAAGATCCTGATAATGATCCTCTGTTTTATGACTAAATTTTAGTATCATTTTAAGACTTCAAATTTTGTACTCCCTGATAAAAAGTTTACTTCCCACCCCACCCCCCAAGTTAATTAACCAAATTCAGAAGAGAAAAAAATAAGAAACTCAGGGAAGTGGGATTAAAAGAGACAGAATGGGGAGTTAGGGCTGGAAAGCAGAACTGACATAGGACTAAAAGGGCTGGGGCATTAAAGCTGAAAAACAGGAAGAAGTAAAGTCAAATAACAAAAGAGATGGATCACACTGAAAGAAGTGCATCGATTAACAGACATATGAGCCAGAAGGAAGGGAGAAAACACCAAACTAGTTCCCTAATACCTGGCTTATATAAGGTGAGGGGGTCATCTCCTAACCTCTCCTATTCCCTTTCTTCCTAAGAGGACAGCAGCCTATTCTCAATCTTAAGAATGCCTTTCCTTTTCCTTTTCTGTCAGTAAAACTTTTCTTACTCATTAGCACCTTGAATGGTCCTGAAATTTCTTTTGGCAACTGAACGCAAGAACCTGACATGTAGGTGTGCCCTGGTGGCCTAGCAGAAATGTCTGCCACCTCTGGCTGGTGCAATCCACGTACAACCAAGATGAACAGCTAAATAGAAAAAACACAGTGCTTCTTCCTCCTCCTGCCTGCCTTCCTGTTCATCTTCATGCCTGCCTGCACCTTTCTTAAAATAAATAAATGAATGAATGAATGAATAAATAACCAAACAGATACATAAATGGGCGGGAAAAGAACCCAGAAGGGGAGACAAGGTCAGGAACCAGGACTTGGGTGGTGTCTGCCCTTCTTGGGACAGGGCTTCCATGGCACTAGGCTCAAACCAAGGCCAGGCTGGGTGGCCTATTAATCTTGAGGATCCCACTGGACATCCCTCCCAGTTCCTCTATTGACCTCCAAAGCTTCTGGAGCAGGGTCCCATATAGACCACATATCAGTCACAAGTTGAAAAAAAAAAAAAAAGAAAGAAAGGAAACAAATACAGGAAAGAAAAAAATCTAATTTTGTCATCTTATTCATCACCATCTGTGTTTTTTCCTATTAGAAAATGTTTATAGGTGTGCCCTGGGGAAGCAGCAGTTAGGATAATCGCCTTCGAAGGATGCAGGCCTCATACCCCTGGGTTTAAGTGCCAGGTCCAGAGGGAACAACCAATGTGAACAACCAAATGAGAATTAAAGTGTTTCTTCCTCCTCTCTCTTTCTGCCTGCCTTCCTGCTACAGTCTTCATTCCTGCCTGCATCTCTGCTCCACTCCACACCTCACCCCCAAAAAGAAAGAAAATTTTTATAAATAAATTTCATATATTTAAGCAGTACAGTAGTAGATGGTATTAGTTATATGGTAAAGAAACAACTGGAATGGTCATGCTAAACAATGCATTACATACAGATATGATTTACAATGATGCACACATTGAACCTATGTGATGTTATAATGCAATGCTTCCTTAAAGGAAAATAATTTAAGAATAAGTTAAACAGTACAGCAGTCCCAACTATTCTAATGACCACTGTTTTTTTTCAAATTCCATTTCAACAGTCTCTTCAATGATATTCTTTTACCCTCCTTTGTACTTCTTTAAGCTAAAATAAGGATTTCTTCTAAATTTATACTTTGCCCTATATTCTTGATCTTCAGTCTTTACTAGAATAAAGTAAAGCTATCTTACAATCTCAGTTATTAAGTATATAACAATCCTGGCAAAAATCCTTCCTCAAGCCCCAACTCGTCAGCAGGACAAATTTTTTATCCTTAAAAGCCAAGAAATGCACTCTTCTTTCCTCGTTCATGTACCACAATTCCTCAACCTCAGATGCTCAAACAAACTCCTTCACCTAATCAATTTTTATTGACTAATATGGCCCAGTGGTTAACAGAGAGTCTCTGGAGTTAGTAGACTTGGGTAGGCATGTAGTTGACAGTGTGGCATTAGGCAATTACTTTAAACTTTCAATAGTAATATAAATATTATGGCAGTGTTTGGTCTACAATAGATGTTTCAATAAATATGAAGATGGTTCAATAAATGTGAAATTTTCTTGTCCTTCTGGGATACATTATCCCAAAGATTATAATCTTATTAGAGAAAAAAATACTTATGCATAGAAAATACTTCAAATCACAGGTGTTCTTTTGCTTTGGTTTCATAAACTCACTAAAGATGTTTCAAAACAGCAGTGCTCAACATATCCCAGTGGGTTTGCTTATCTAAGTGCTAAGCTCTGATGATCACCCATCAGGCTAGGAAGCCAGGGGACAGAACCCAGAAGACTAAGTTTCCAAAGAAAGGGTAAGCGTTTAAATCCAACCATAGTGCTAAAGTGTCTAGAAAGTGAAAAATGAATGTGTAGAGATAGAAGAGGTACATTAAATAAAATCTGATTTCCAGTCTCAGCATGTAAGGCAGCTTGCTCTTTTAAAGAATAAGAAAGAATCAAGTTCTCTGTCCCTCTCCTAAAAAGTTAGTAAGTAGAGATTTGCATACTTAGCATTAAAGAATATATTTTATTTTGCAGCTAAGATAATGGTTTAAAATTGCAGACTTGAGTCAGCCGTGAGTTTAAGTCCTGTCTCTAGTACTTGTTGGCTCTGTGAACATAGTCAAGTTACTCAAACTTTCTGTGCTTCTTTTTCTACCATGGAAACTAGAAATAATAATGGTAATTCTCTCTGGGTTTCTGTGAGAATATAATGGGTAAACGTATTTAAACATTTGGAATAATTCTATGCAAAGAGTAAGTGCCGTAAGCATTTACTTTTACCATCACCATCATCATCATCATCATCATCGCTGTATTTCAACACATTTTTTTCTCAAAAGAATTGTCCTTCTAATGACAGAGGAAACAAAACAATGTAAATGCCAGTGATGAAGTTAATTTAAAAAAGAAACCCTTCTTGATGAATTCCGTTAATGGGGAAATTTTCTGTTTTTGGTTATACCTGTATCAGCTGTTCATATATGTGTATGTACAGGAGGTGAGTCCTAAAGGACAGTCAAGTTTGGGCAATAAAATGTGACATTCATAACAAAACTTTACAGTGTCTAATCTTACTATAAAATAGCTTATGATGCAGGTGTTAAAAGCACTTTAAACCCCATCAATAGTGTTACTACCTGATTCACAGCAAAGTCTTCTGCCTGTTGACATATAAGCAGAAATCCTGCTGCAGAGGTGGATGGAGTAAGCCAACAGTTAAACATTGTTTCAATATTAGCCTTTTAGGTTTGGGTATATTTTATTTTTGCCATCCTCTACTCTTCTTGAGCCATCAGCCCTTATCTGGAGCCCAGAATGGTGTCCTTTGTTTGAAATAGGGTCTAAAGTAAGAATATATGTATCAGGATCTTTATTTACTCTTTGATGGAAAATGATTTTAAAGTCATAATAAGGCATTTTCAAACACACAAAGGTGATCTAGTTGAATGTCATAAGAAAGAAAATGAATGTTTTTAGTTTATTTTTAAAGACGTTTTAAGAGTTTTTACTTCCTAATTCTCCAGAGAGAATGACTGAAGAGTCTGTAGCATACATCTCAAGAAATGCGGGTTTAAAGAGATCTGTGGAGAGACTGCAGGAGTGTCAAATATGAACAAGTCTGGGGGGGGGATGGGTTTATAGTAAATGGAAAATCAAATAACTTGCTGAAGGACTCTAATTTTTTGCCATGTGTACATGAAGACCCAATATTTCCATATATATATATGCACACACATATATGTATATGTATCAGTTTTTGAAAATCAGCTGAAAACCCCCCCATACACACTAGAATTGTTCTGTGAGTTACAAGGTTTGAGAAAAAGACTCAACAAAGGAACAGAGGAAAAGGAGACCAAACAGAGCAATACCCAGGACATCTTGGTATAAAAGTAAAGACAGAGCCTTTGTGGGAAGAACACCTTTAACCATTGCTCACATGACAAGTTTTGTGATCTAATGTGTTGCATGGTATTATCCAGGCTGCAGGAATTAAGAGAGGGTTACCTGCCCCAGAACAGAGCAGTTGGAGAAAGACTTGGGGGAATATAGACATATTTTTTTGATGGTAAAATATCTGAGAAAAAAAGGAAGGCAAACTTTATGAATTGCCTTCTAATCGGTTAGTTTAGAAATATTCTGGAGTGCACATGCTGGTGGAGTAATGGATCAGTCAGCCACCCCAAGCTCCAGTCCACTTACATCCCAAGGACCCAGTGGGAAACCAAGATAAACAGCTACATAAAATTAAGTAAAATGCCTCCTCCTCCTCTCTCTTCCTGGCTGCCTGCCTGTGCTCTCCTTCATTCCTACCTGTGCCTTTCCTTTAAAAAAACAAAAGGCTGGAGAGTTTCAAGAGCAGCCAAGAAGTAGTAAAACTTCAGAAATAGAAGGAAACTTGAGAAAAGTTTGGCCTGTGTTGATAAATGAAGTGAGGAAAGTAAGAGATTCTGTTCAAGGAAAAAGGGTGTCCAGTCCCAGTGAAGAATTTATAAACCAGATACCCAGAGGCTAGTTCTGATTTCATAAGGCTTGAGAAACCACAAGCCAGACAATGTGTGCTATCTCCATTTTTGGAGTTATTTCTACTAAAAGGCTATGTCCTAAGCTTCAGTTCCCAAGGCAACAATTTAACCTTGGCTAATGATCATTTTCCTACTGAAGAAAGCAATTGATGATTTCATAATTGCAGTGGGTCTCAGGAGTTCTATCCTCTGTATTAATATGGGCAAAACTGATTTTAACTTTTCTCCTCTCCCTTTTGTGTTAATCTGGCCATGCCAAGAAGCAGACACCAGAAAGGATTAAATGTGCAAGGATTTTATGAGGTCCAGTGCTGATCAGAGTAGTGCTATGCTGATAATTGTTCAGCAACCAGGTCTTTAAGGGGGAAAAACCCTGATTCGTAATGTTCACAACTGTTCAATGTAACTACAGCAGGTCCTCAAAGAACAGTTTTCTTCAACATTGAGAGAAAAACAAAATCCTATCTGATGTTCAAAAAACTAATGTCATTGAAGCGCTTACTTTCATTATATATAGTTTTGCTTAAAGTGGAATTTCCCAAGACCTATCAATGACATTGGGGACTCCCTGTGCTCTCACTTTAGCCCATTTCTAGCTATTAAAATGGTATCTCTGAATCCTGAGTTAGGAAGAAATGCATAGCATTGTTTTGAGTCAATCCCAAGCCAGGGAGCTCCCCATACCACTCAGTATAAGGAAAACAGAGAAGAAGCTGACTAGGGGGTGCACTCCAAGAGGAGGAGACAGAGAGAGAAGGTTGGATGACTGTTTTGGTAATGTTGTCAAGTAGTCCACCAGTCAGAATCAGCCATCAGAGTAGTCCTGTGTGTCACAGGAGTAGGTTTGTATTAATATTCCTGCCATTGCGGGTCATACCCAGAAGTCTATAGAAAATAGAAGCATGCAGAAACATGGTTCACAGATGATGGGACGGATTTCAAAGCTCAGCAGCTGTGCCCTTGGTCAATTACACATCGTGTAATTGGAGATCTTGGAGGTATATTCTCATGGTCACCATATATATCAAACTTTTCCTTCCCACTCAAAGTTGTTTCCGTTCTGAATTTTCTTAGCTAGGAAAGGGTAACCATGGGAAGGACACATTTAATGAAGTTACGAAAATGATGCCTCTACCGTCAGCTCATTGATTAAGCAAAAGTTGATGTCCAAAACAAGATGAAAATTCAAAATTAGAAAGCAATCAAAGTAAAGAGGAGTACTAAGTGAGCCACATGGTTAATTTAAAATGATAAAGTTAATATCCCAGGAAAGAACATTTGTGGAAGACATTGCAGAAAACATCTGTGGGCAGACTTATGTGATGTGTATGATTTTAAAATAAGGATGCTAGTAAGTGGACATGTCCAAACACTAATTTATTTAGTTAAAGGAATACACTCACATGGATTCTTTAAAATTAGATAATATAGAGCTTTAAAATTGAAGACCAGTAGAACCCTGTTGAACCCTTTCTTACTCAGGTCCTGGTCTTCAGAGCAGTGGTGGACAGTTTGATGCTTCTCCCAGATTCCCCAGCAAAAAAGGCTTTGGTGTTAGGTGACTGTTGACTGAGAGACTGCAGTTGTGAGCCTCTGTAAGAAAGGCTTTAGCTGAAGAAAACCACCTTGCCCAAGGTGCCCACATGCAGTGACACACCCATGCTAGTGCATAAAGTCTGGGCAGGCAACTGTAGTCTGAAGTTTCATGTTAGCTCCAGTGTGCCCCCTATGCATTGTCTTTGGACTTGCACCTCACCTAGACCTCTCCCTAGGGACAATATGGCTTCTTTCCCCTCCGTTAGAAAGTTTCAGGTCAGACTCATAGAAGCAGAGAATAGAATGATAAAATGGTGTTGCATGGGCTGGAGAGAGGAGGGCAAATGAGGAGTTGCTAAGCAGAAGGTGTAAGGTTTCAGTTGTGTAAGTTATAGAGATCTGCGTATAAAACATTGAGACTGCAGTTAATAAAATTGTACTGTGCACTTAAAAATCTGTTGTGCAGGTAAATCTCATTTGTGTTCTTACCGCAATAAAATAAAAATGAAACAGAAATACAAAAGGGAGAAGCTTGAATTGTTTGCTTTTTTTTGACAAGATGATGTGTGGATGCAATTTAACCACTTGAAAAAGATAAAGCATGGTTTTAATGAGAGAGAGAGAGAGAGAGAGAGAGAGAGAGAGAGAGAGAGAGAGAGAGAGAGAGAGAGAGAGAGAGAGAGAGAGAGAG
>RJWH01001497.1:0-88923 GCA_004363575.1 Solenodon paradoxus | reverse complement strand
TTAAACTCCTACTCAGCATCTGCTCTTGCCTCAGACACCCAACCTGCAATAATAGACAACCATTTTTTCCAAAGTTTCTACTGAAGTACAATTTACATATAGAAATTGAGCACATAAATTCCTAGTTCAATACATTTTTGCCAACTGAGCACAAGATGTAATCAGATAACAAAATACTTACAACGTTTTCAAAGAAATGCTTTTAACAGTCACTTTTTTAAATGTCAAATAAAATTTTAACTGAGTATAGCAGTTCTTCCGATACATGCAAAAGGAAGAAAGGAGAAAACTTATAATATTCTAAGATGGTGTTCGGAGCTAAAAAAGAACAAAAGATTTAAAGTTTTAATACAAAACAGAATATTGTATATAGTAGAATATTGTTCTCAGTATTTATAATCTTTAAAACTGAGTTTTGAATGATGCGCTTTAATAGAAAATAACTAATTAGAATAGAACTAGAATGTATGTAAAAGAAGCATGAATCCCTCTGGATTAACCTCCAGAGAGAATGGTTTCTTCTGGGAAAAACAGATGTGTGTTGGGTTAATATCTTTGAGCATCCGTTTGCTCCTTCTCTGTGTGTTTTCTGCAGCTCTTCTCACTCACCTTTTACCCCAGGGCCATTTCCCTCCTGCAGAAAAAAAGAGTTCAACAAAGAAACCCTGAGGAGATTGATTCTTTTCTTAAAGCGGATTTACAGAGTCAGCTTTCCATTTCTGAGAAACTAGATAATTGGAAGACCAGGAGAATTGAGGAAAGGTACAGTGGCAACTTGAGAGGAATGAGCGCAATTTGAAAGATCAAGAAGGAGAGAAAGGAGTGTCTTAGTGGCTCAGGTGGCTGAGATATTGGTGTGCAGCCCAAAAACTGTCCAAGGATCTGGGTTCGAGACCCAGACTCGGTGAAAACCAAGTAAACAAAGTAAGTAAACAAAGATGTTCTTCCTCCTTTCCTTAAATGCTTCTTCCTCCTGTTCCTTCTTTCCTTCCTTTCTTAAAAAAACAAAAGTTGGGGCGGGGGTGGGACAAGGAAGAGATTCTGAGAATGTAAGTTCTCCCCATCTGTCTCTTTATATATCATTCCTCCTCACCACACAAAACCATACTGAATACACATACCACATACCCTTCCACATACTACCTCATCACACACCACACACACACACACACACGTTGCATCACATGCTCACACCTCTTACCTAGTGGATAATCTGCCTCTCCTTAGCACCCTGTATGTTTGTTTCCCATCTGGATAGAGAAAAGATATTCAGATAGTCTTTGAAGAAAGGCTATTCCCTATCAAAAAAAAAAAAAAATCCAAAACTGGTAGAGGAAGAATTTCCCTTTGAATCAAGAAATTGTGAGCGCACCATCACTGGTAAAAGCACAACCCAGAAAGAAAATATCAGTTGCGAATATTGTGACTTATAATTCAGAAGAGTTTACTATTTGAACCATGAACTGGAAGTAAAAAAAATGAATAAGTTAAATAAAAGGCAATATTTGAAATGTTCAAGAATTTTTAGGAAAACTTTCTAACAGATAGAGTGTGGACTAGAATTAGGGACTCAAAAGGACCAGCAATATGTATCAAGGTTATCACAAAATGAGAGGCAGAGTTTCCATCAAGGATGGAAACCAGGACCTTGAAGACAGGAATGAGAGTAAGAAAAGGCAAATTCTCAACTCAGGCATAAATTCACAGTCAGATTTTAAGAAACGGAGCCATTGAAGGCAGTATTCAAAATTGCAACATAGTCTGGCTAATGTTGATGCTGAAGGAACTGAAACAGAACACCCCAATCTCCCAGAATTAGACGCTTGTGGATGCCCCACTCTGACATGAAGAGCCAAGGACGGTGGAGGACAGCCCCACAGGCAAAAGAGATGCTCCTGTTTTTCTAAGCCTTTAGTCCTTCCCTTCATCAAGGAAGTCATCTTACCACTCCATGGGCCTCCACCCTTCTCCTAATACAGAAATTATCTTTTGTTATTCTCTAGAATAATGGAGTTTGGGAAGGTCTTATTCCAAAAAATAGATTAATATAGACAATCTCTATCTAAGAAAACTATCTCCTAGACAACAGTAACCCCTTTTCTCTCTCTCACATCCGAGGTCCCCTTTCCATATCTAAGTTCAGTATGTAAATCATAGGTCTTCTCTGGCTACCTCAGAATCTACTGCCACATGTATTCTCCATACATATGCTATTATATTTGGGCTGTTCTCTCACAAATGGCATCTCATATTAATTTGTTTATTCATCAAGACTGTAAAGAACCTCAAAGAAATGGGGGGAAATTTTCCTTTGATTCCCACAATGCCAAAACTATGTAATGAAATGTTAATTATTAACAGCTATGGAGTGTTTACACCTTAAATTAGATAGTGTCCTAAGAACAAATGCATGTCATTTGCTATCGCAACCCTATGAGGCAAATATTCTTTTCAACTGTATTTTACTGAGGAATAAAGTCAGGTATATGGAGTTAAGTAAATTGCCCAGTTGTACAGTTACTAAGCGGTGGAGCCAATATTCAAACCCAGGAAGGTCTGACTTTATGGCTCTACAGTTTATTTGGCATGAGGTTAACCCAAAGTCAGATGTTCCATGAAGTTAAACATAAGTTTCAGGATACTTCTATGTTTGAGATCCTTAAAGATCCTGGATCTAATTTTATAATTGATAATTTGTTATTATTTTTCTTAAAGAGAACTCCTCTCATTTGTACAGATCTCACAAAACCTGGTTCCATTCTGAGAATAAGAAAACTACAACAGACTATTTCAGGTAAGTGAATAATATTTCATATAGAGAGATAGAAAGATATAGACATGGATGGATGGCTAAATGGACAGTTACATAACTGGATGGATTGATAGATGATAGATAGCTGATAGATAATAGATGATAAAAAATAGATATAGATAGACATATGATGGATGGATGGATGGATGGATGGATAAATAGTTGATAGATGATAGATAGATAATCTCTCATGGTGAGGGATGTGGGAAGATAGCACTTTTCAACGTTTTTCATGGTATGGTACACACCTGATGTTTTTATAAGGCCAGCTAGAATAAAAGAAAGAAGAGGTCTGTATCTGGTGATAACCACCCCAAGTTGTACCCAATGGCTTCCAGTATTCACGTGTCAGGACACCTCCAATCTACTTGGGCACCGCTAATTAGGCAGTGTTTGATTAAGTGGTTGAATAAGACCACGTTGCCCATTCCCCTGGCCGCTGTATTTCAAGTGCTGACAGAGTCAATGGTAAGTTCATACCATGTCCTAGTAGTACAGAGTAAAAGTGTGAGATATCCAAGACTAGAAAAGTGAAAAGATTACTCCTTTGGTATAGTTTTTGTTTATATTCATTACATTTCTGTTTTAATTAGGTGATGAGATGGTCACAAATGTGACGGTCAGAAGGACGTCCATCAAAGGTAAGAATATGATCCACTTAGATTTTCTTTTTCCCTAATAACTGAATTTTGTGTCAACATTTTACCCCTAAAATAATAGCTATTGGAAACATTTAGCATATCGGTGAGTATATTTTCCATTATTCACAAAAAGCCTTCTATAGCTTTTCTCTTTGCTGGTGAATTAAAAAAATTGAGTCGGGGCATGGGCGTGGGTTGGTAGAACTAACAAAGAATTCATCCCCCAGCCTGGCTTGTTTTTCAATCATTTGTAAAAGTTACTTTGTGAAATTGCTTTGTTGATTCTAAATATTCAAACTAAGAACCATTTGATTTCAAAGCCTAAGTGCTACTCTCTAGTTCTTCCCAGGATGGAATTTTTAATTTTTTTAAAATAAATGCTATACTCCTGGCAAGACTCTAAGAGAGAGGAAAGCATGCTTTTGTCTCAAAGCTAGTGTTTGCATCTTTAGTGTGGAAATGGCAGTGAGTAAAACTTTTCTGAGTGCCTACAGTACACACACAACTTCTGTCGGAGATGCGCGGCCTGCCCACACAGTGCACAGGACCACAGGCAGTTTCCTGCTGCAGGAGACGCACGTGGAGAAGAAACAGAGACATACCCAAAGGTTTACGCCCGCCCCTGTCTGTGCATTAAAAGGTTGTTTATAAGAGCTCCAAATGGAAAGCAATCTAAATATCCCAAGTAGGGGAATGATTACATAAATTAGGAACACTCATATAATGAAATATTATTCCCTTTCAAGAACATAACCTCCAAGACAATAACATTTCATGCATAATTATATATTACTCCTGGATGCTGAAATACTAAAAGAGGCTCAGAGGAACATTACATGGCTAATTGGAATATTTATAATATAGATTACTTATTAGGTAACATCATTAATTGAATATTGACTCAATAGTGTAATTGAACAAAATATGCTATTTCTTAGAAGATACCTGCTTATATAATTAAGGAAGGTAAAAGTTCTATTTTAAAGAAAAAATTCCATTCTGATTAAACATGTATGTATAAATATTTATATTTATATAAATATATAATATATACACACATTTGAAAAATGTCCCCTGATGGCTTAGGTGTTAAACCCACACATAGTGTGTAGTTCACATAAAGTATAAGAACCTGGGCTTGGAGCAGGGTGGGTACTAAAATGAACAAATAAATACAATGCTTCTTCCTTCTCTCTCTTCTTTCCTGTCTGCTACCTGCCTCCCTTCATTCCTACCTGTCTCTCTTCTCTTAAAAAAAATACACATCAGAATATAAGCACTTGGTTATCTCAGTGTAACAAGATTACATTCAATTTTTATTTTACCCTTCACACATTTCAGCATTCTTTTATTTTCCTCTGACCTATTATTACTTTGTTTCTACCCCTCCTCCAAGATATATGCACAGAGGCTTTCAAGATGGGCACTTTCTTGAATTAAATTAGAGTAAAATATGCTTGAAAAGTAATTCACAGCAAGAGACGACAGATAATCTTGAAGCTCAAAGTGATGTAATGGGAAGAGGAAGAGGATAATTAGAGCAGAAGTATAGATAATGCCCTCATCTAAAGAGTTCATGGAGTTTTATTCATAAATAAATCAATCAAAGCAAGATAAGTATAATCTTTTATTTTTAAGATACTCTAAGAAAAACAAAAGAAACAAGCAATCAAACTGCACGTTTCATAGTCAAGGAAATGTATTCACCATGGTCAGGCCAAGACAATGAGTCCCAGATACTTGAAAGTATAAGAGTATGAGTCTGCTAAGCAAGGGAACACACCTCTCAGTTTTTCATTCCTGTCACTCTCATTCTCATCTTCACCACCATGTGTGTTTGACTTAGGGTTTAGATAGAAAACCTAGGTAAAATTTTCTTGCAACTTTTTAATGGTTGTTTATGCAAATCCAGAAATGTAATAGTAGTATAGATTCAAACTTTTCCATACACCCAATCAGTGGCAGATGGAGTATAGACATGATGTAGCAAAGTTATCCTCAGGATGACCTTGCCACAGATTAAAAATAGGCTGGTTTCCTTGACAATATCAACCCCTTTGGGACAAAGCGGGGTGGGGGAGCTTTCACCTGGATTACACTGCAATTAAATGTAATACACACAAAATAAAATTATTTAATTTGTTTAATTTAAATTAAATGTAACAAATACTTTTCTTTTTTTAAGGAAAGATGCAGGCAGAAATGAAGGCGAGCAGGCAGGCAGTCAAGAAGAGAGGAGGAAGCACTTTATTTTATTTAATTGTTCATCTTGGTAGCTACTCCCGGCCCTGGCTCTTGAACCAGAGACCTTGGGATGAATGTGGGCTGCACCCAGGGTGTAGTGGACCACTAGACCACCAGCTCACACCAATAATTGCTTTCATATTCATTTGTCAAAATAAAAAAGAAATCAGTGTTTGCCTTTTTCCTTTTTGGTAATAGAGGAAGATATATTCCAAATATCTTTGTTGTTTGCTATTTATGATGTATTAGTTATTTGAGATGATAAATCAGCAAATAACATTTTATAAAACTAAAACATGAAAACCTGAGCTACAACTTATTTAAAGACAATATAATGGGTTCTCCTCTACATTTCTCCAATTCTTTATTTTTATTTATTTATTTTTTTTTAGGAAAGGTGCAGGCAGGAGCAGGCAAACAGGCAGGGAGAGAGAGCAGGAAGCAGCATCCCTATTTTACTTTTATTTAGTTTTTTGCACTGGTTGCTTTCCCCTGGGCAGGACTCAAACCTAGGGGTATGTGACTTCAGAGGTGGCTGACCTAATGCTGCTCCACCAGGGCGCACCACAGTTCTCTAATTCTAAGCGCACATAGTGTCAGGGAGCAAATACAAGCAAGCAGCACAAAGCATCAAAGGCATTATCTGGGGTCCAAAACTTAGTTTATATCTGCAGCCCTGTCATGAGGACCTAAAATGGAAATGTGAAAAAGCAGATCTCGATGGAATCTAAAATAAGCCCAGCTGGGTTTTTTACACGGGCTGCACAGATTCAGGGATCAATGATTCCCCAACGTACTCCTCAAGTTACAAACAAAAAGGTAAAATTTTTCTTAATATTTTATGATCGCGTGTGGGTAAAAGTCTATCCATTTTGCCTGAGACTAACAACACTGACATGGATTTATCTGAGTGGTAAAGGGGTAATCTGTGATTGGAGACATCCTGCAATGTGAGCAAGGAAAAAATAAAACAAAAATCAAAACCCTACCAGAACACAGCACTAAGAATAAGAAGCATGAGTGAAGTCCTCCAACAAAAGGTGATCTGAGACCATGCACACCCTTCCTCACAACCCTGGCATGTGGAGATAGAAAGTAGACTAGCTTTGGCCTTCCAGAGATTGAAATCCTTCTGCTCAAAGCAAATAACAAAAGTGCAGAAAATAATTTTATATAAAACCCAGTAAAGTCACTTGGAACCCATGGCCTTGTTGCATTTATTGAGCAAAAACTTTGCTGTCATCTTTGAACATACTAAACAGCAGAAGGATCCAATCGCTTTTGATTACAGTAACAAATCCTGTGATGATATTCACACAAACATTTGCAGCATTCTGAACACATCCTGAGTACAAATACTCCCAAATCCATGGTATGGGAAGAAAAGCAACATTTCAGAGAACGTTTAATGAAGAGTTTCCCTCACCAAGCCTGAAAAGTAGAACCCACATACCCTTCTCCCCAGAGGAGTTTGGATGGCCCCTGCGTGCAGACTCTCCACACGTGGGACAAAGATACAGTCAAATATCAGGATTATTGTCAGAGCAAATAAATAAATCCACTTGAAAAAAATGACAATTATTTATAAAACTGGCCTATGACAGTGGGATTGGGGATCACAGGGGTGCTTCCATCTCCTTATATTTTTAGTGACGGGCACACACATGGGACAGTCTAGATAATGAATCTGGCTAAAGACACAAAATATGATTAGTTTTTTCCTATTGGTATTGGAAGATGATTAGTTCAATTGCTGTTCATCAGTATCAAATTAATGGAAACTGTGAGGAGGCCTTTCCTTCTGATCACCTGATGCTAATACTGTCAATGCATTAATCATCTTAATTGTCACTGGTTGGTCTTAGACCTTATCCTCAGCAAAGGCTCAAGGCATCTCCCTCAGACATGGCTATACAGTGAGCAGATGGTAAGAGGACCTGTGTTTGTCCCTTCATTTGGGAGGCAAGGGGAAAAGATGGGCCTGAGGGCGTCTTGGAAAGAGGCTGGAGGGAAGCTGTAGATGAGGGACTCATCTGTTACATTGTAGAAAGCTATATGCCCAGATTCATAGTCTAAGAAAACCCCAACCTTATGCACAGGCTCTCGGACATGTTGTCCTTTTAAAGGGGAGGAGACCCACAGACTATAATCATCTCCAATTTTTAAGCCTATAAGTGAGAAGAGGTCCCCAGGTGGCTTTGGAAGGTTCCCCTTTCTGCTCACTGAGTCCTTGCAGATGCCCACTTCCCACTCAGTCTTGTTCCCCACGTCCACTTCCCAATAGTGCCTCCCGCAGGTGAAGATCTGTGCGCCCAACACAGTTGCGGACTGGTCAAATCTTTCTGGATTGTCAGGTAACTGCTGTCGGACTCCTCCATGTCTCACGCTTCTCAAATCTTCAGACAAGACTAGAAAGGCATTGGCTGTGGCTGGATCCAGAGTAATATCCGCTGCAAGAAAACAGAATCAATATTCCTTTGCATTCTTGAAGACCCTCCTAGGTATGCAGAATTTTTTTTAAGGTCAGTAGGCAGGCAGAGAGAAAGAGGTTGGAGGAAGAAGCATTCTATTTTATTTTTATTTAGCTGTTCACACTGGTTGTTTCCCCTCAGACTTGAATCCAAGCGTATGTGGCTTGTGCTCCTTCGGAGATGACTGACCTAACCGCTGTTCTCCCAGAGCATGCCAGCTATGTGGAATTTAAACGAGAGTCTTAATATTTCATCCAATATTTTTTAATATAATTTAAGTAAGTTGGTGGGAATTCTGTTTCATTTGAAACAGAATCTCTGAGCTATTCTTTCTTGTTTTGCAAAACATAGAGTGGATCTTTAGAAGGAAGCAGGAGAGTTGTGTGGGAAGTGATATTTAGCTTGCCTAAGAGGGAGAGAGGAATCTCCTGTCACAGAAGTTGTTCTATTTACAAGATAATTTCGTACTCAGAAGTATTTATTCACACAGGCCTTACTCTTCGTTGTTTGTATTTCTTTTAGTCAAGGTGGCTTCTGAGTCTTCAGTTTGGATGGGAGAGAAATATAGGCAGTTCTCATTTATTGAACTCCTACTTCCATGTCAAGCATTTCCTGTGCATTATCTTGTTTAATTATGGCAAGTAGTAATAAATTTTTTTCCATTTTTATCAATGACAATTCTGAGGTTCATAAAGGTTAGAAAACTTGACAAAAGTTGCTGAGTGAATAGCAATTTAAACATCATTTTTTTAAATATCATTCACTATATCACCACCAAGGACCATTTAATAAAATATATTTTGAACCCGTAAGAGGCTTCCTCTCCCATCTTCTGAGAGGAAGTCACAGAAAAAGCCTTCAATTTTCACTGAGTATTCAGATAAGATGAAACAGTTTCATACTTAGGTTTTTAAAACCAAATCTTAATCATAACTATCTACGTGATGAATATCTTTTTCCTTGATTTCACTGAAAGTTCTACAAAAGTGAAGCAATAACGGTCTTAGCATCACTGGGCATATGTTCAAAACCTAGCATAGTAGCAGGAACATAATAGGTATTTATCAAGCATCTGTTGAATTCAAAGCCCATTAGGCCTCTCTCTGCAGGTCAGATTGTCAACAAGATAACAGCTGAGGACTAATGCAAACTCTCTTGGTCTTATCACAAACATCTAAATTCTGTAAGGATAGTTCTTTGAATGTTCTCTCAATGGGATTTAAAAGTTTATGCTAATTTTTATCTTGATGAGAACAGTACAAATGTAGAACCACCCCCCCACCTCACCCCCCGCAGAAGGGTGTGTGTGTGTGTGTGTGTGTGTGTGTGTGTGTGTGTGTGTGTGCGTGTGTGTGGATGCACACACGCTGTGTGTGGAGTGGACACACAGAATAAACATACACACACAAAGGAAGGACCAAAACTCCTTAGACAGAAGACAGATAAAACATCAAACATCTCACTGCCTCTGTCTGCTCCAGAACATGAATGTCTGTGACCCCAAAGCTTTTCTGATGTTTAGTGCTGACTCAGGATATCTTATAACTCAGAGTCTATCACCAGGAGAGTGAATATTCTGAGAAAAAGTTGCCTACGAGCTCAGCTTTGCGTCCCTTAATAGATACTGAAGTTAGCTCTGGAAATATTGGAGTTCTGACAAATAAAGCTGACTTACTGCTGAATTTTCTGAGCATCTCTCTCATTCCGGTGATGCGGCATTGACTCAGTTTCATGGTGGTGGCCTCTGGACACTGAAGCAAGAGTGACTCACACCTAGAAGAGGGCAGAGACGGTCGCTCTGTCTGTCACAACCTCCACACAAACTCCGTAACCTGTTCCAATGTGGGAGTCCTCCTCATTTTGCCCCAACGTCATGGATACCCCCATTCCCACTCTGGTTTGTCATCTGTACCACAACCCTATGTCTGGCATAACTGAAACAGGAATGGAAACCTACCTTTCCAGTGTCCCTCTCATATCCTAAGGGTATAAAAGAAAGAACGTTAGTGTTTGTGCACTTAGATGACCAGCAAAGCATTAATTCATTTTGAATCTAGCCCTTGGCAAGTTTCACAGATCCCACTTCCTGTGGCTCTAGAACACCTTCAGTGTGAGAGACAATGGTAGAAAAAAATCCCCAGGATTTTCAAGAGTTGGGTTCTTAAAATATAACTATGACTGGAGTCTACTTGTATTTTTTCTCATGTCACCACTTAGTCAAGAGATGCTGCTCACACTGTAGGTTTCATTAGCCAATGCCCTCAGGGAGTCAGAAATAAGCAGAAGATGGTCCAATGAGAGCAGAGGCTAAACTTGTGCATAGTCGGAGTGGGTTGTTTGGAGGTCAGTGTTAAATAGAAGCATTCTGTGGGGTCAGGTCAAGAAACAGACCTGAAGCTGGCATTGGTTTACATATTTAAGAATGTCCAGGCAATGGTGAAGAACACTTGGTCATTTGGTGGACAGCAGGGTATGTTGACATATATATGAGGAATGGGGGAATCTTCACAAGTGAGTTTATTTCAACGTGTAAAAATAAAAATAATTGAAAAAAATATCTGGAGAATTCAGTTATAGCCTAGGAAGACAGTAAAGCAGAGACAGTGAGGAATATGGGCTCGGTAAATAGAAGACTTGGGCTCTACCACCTATTAGCTATTGGATAGATAGACAACTTACCAAACTGTTGCAGGTTAAGTGCTGCTCTCATGCTATTTTGTAGGTAATAATCACCTATATTACATATTACAATAATATTTTAACTTCATTAGGTCTTTACGGTGAGTAAATTTAATGTGCCCAGCCTGGAGTAAAAGCTCATTAAACTTAACATATTTGACAAACCTGAGGCTGCTGAGAGGTGGGCAGAGCAGAAACTGGAGCGGCCATCAGGTTTGACAGCATAGAATTTCACCTGTTTTTTCCTTCTGTTCCTTCAAGATTTACTTATACAATACAATGTTAATTCTTTAAGAAAACTGTTTGGAAACCGGAACTTAGTTTTTCAGGTAAATAAAGAAAAAAGTATTTTGTATGACTTGAAATCTTACAGGTTACTACATGTTTTTATTCCATTAATTTTCCCACCACTCTTACCTCAAAAGATTCTATAATGAAATTCTGACATCTGGACTCTATCTGTCCAATTATTTTGCTCAGGCTTCTTATTTGCTGGGTCAGCTTAATCTCATTGTCCCTCAGTTTCTTCATGTTTTCTTTTTCCTCCTTTTCCAGTAACTGAAACTGCAACTCTTCCTCCTCCTTCAGGAACCGGCGCATTTTTATATATTCTGAGACAACAGCCTGTTTACAAGTCTTTATCTCATCCTGCCATCACACACACACACACACACACACACACACACACACACACACACCAATGATACAATAAAGTTAGTAATCAAAATACCTACATAGAATTTTAATCCTTATCAAATCCTAAAGTTCCACAGTGAAAATTCTTGTGACACATAGCATATATTCTACTAGTCAGACAGGTACATAGTTTGATATTTTAGATACAATAATAAAACCAAAATTTCAATTCTTAGGATGCTGGGAATCATGATCCTGAAGAACAACACAAAGAAACCAAAAATGAACACAAAATGTACATCTGTAATAGGTGGTGATAAGTACTATGATTTTCAAAAATAAATAGCACAAAATAAAGTGTGAATGAAAATTACAAAAAAAATGTGTTCAATTCTTCGACAAATAATTATTCAATGAAAGTGGCATTGGAAAACACAGTAGGGATTGAAATGTATATCACAAATACTCTCTTATAAGAACTCACAAAATATTAGGAGAATCAGATAATACATATTTTAAAGGTCGAATTAAGCATTTAGTTTCCTACCAAACAGCTCAAATTCAACTATACGACCAACCTTGATCATTTGTTCAGATGTACTGAATCAAACTATTTTTCTTATATTTCCCTTTTTATTTCTTTATTTGTACTCTTTTCCCCCAAAGCAGTTGAGATAGTCTTTTTTTACTGATTTCCATCCCCTATGTCTATAAATATAACTTACATCTTAAATAATTATAGTCAGAGTCATAATCTTCAAGCTGTGTAGGTGCAACAAAAAAAATAAAAAAGCAAAAGCAACAATTGGGCCTGTGGATAAAGGAATTGTTTGGACTGAGTCTCGAGATTTCTAGGTGGACAGAGGAAAGCAGACCGAAGAAAGGACACAGTAGAGTGGGACTTAAAAACAAACTCTTTCTTTCCTGATATTTCACTCAAAACCTCAGAATTATATACAAAATGCAAACAAAGGAAAAGAGAGCTACTGACCTTACACAATACCACTCTCTCCTTCTCATGGGTTAATACAATCTGAGTTTCCTTTCTCTTTTTTCGCAAAAGATTGAGGACTTCCTGGAATTTCTCCTGCAATAGAAACAAACTCTCTGTGGCAAGTGAGTGGAGCACCAGGCCATGAAGGGGCCCTGAGGACCATCAACCAATAGTTAACTGGGACTTTAAGTGCCAAGTTTGTGGTCTGCTGTCTGGAGATCAGCACCATGATCAGCAGTGATCAAAAATATTACAGGAGGTAAGTGATGGAAAGCTGGTGTCTGAGCTTGATAGCGAGCAGCCAGTCTTACTTTGTGGTGCTCCTCAACCTCACTCGACAGGTATGCTCTGTTTACTCCATGACTCTGAGTTTCAAAAGCCTTTCTGTCCTGTTCATCATCAGAGAACACTTTAGTGGCCGCCAGCATTCTCCTGTTGCTGCTTTGTTCGCCCTCACTCTGCAGCACCTGGAATCTGAGCTGTTTGCCGATGCCAGCCAGCCTCCCCAAACCCTCATTGGGCTGGAAATGTGGGGCCTCCAAGGTCCTCCAGCACTCAGGACAAGATAAAGGATTGTTATGTTCCTCCCAGCTCCTCAGGAGACACACCAGACAAAAGCTGTGCCCACACTCAGTGGTCACTGGGCTGGTGAAATAGTCCAAACAGATGAAGCAGGTCAGTTCTTCCCTGAGATTTTCCATCAGTTCTGCTGTAGACATTTTCTCAAAAAAGGACATCAGGGTAAGGTGACACTTCTCTTCTGGGATCAGGAAAGTCCTCCCTGGGGCTCTAGTGTTTTGAGTCACAAGTGAGCGATCAGTTACAATGATGTTATTTCAAGAAACTCTTGCTTCTCTTGTTTGATTTCACCAATTGACATACTCTCCTGACACAAAGCCAATTATGACTTAATGTGCAGTTCCTGTACACTGGCCCATCATCAGCCCGAACTTTCAGGAATCTCTCACTGTGCAAGTCACATGCTGGATACTGAGGGTACTTGCTCCTAACAGAGTTCTCGTTATGAAAGGTGGTTACTGTATATAAACAACATCATGAAAACAATTAATTATATTTGTTTTAAGCACGAAATTTGGCTATTTTGGTGTAAACCAGTACCAAGTTTTAAATTAAGATGATCTCTAATAATGGCTTAATCAAAAACAGTGAAAATCCTTCAGAAAGATCCACTAATAGAATCTAGTTGAGACTATCCAAGAAGAAAACTGCACTGCATGCCCCGGTGGAGTAGCTGTTAGGTCTGCTCCTCCAGCTGAGTGCAGTCCATATACATCCCAAAGACCTGGGTTCATGTCCCAGTGTCAGTGTGAACAACCAGCATGAACAATAATACTAAAATGCTTCTTCCTTCTCTTTCTTCCTGTCTAATTACCTACTCACCTTCATTCCTGCCTGCAACTTTCCTTTAAAAAAAAAAGAAGAAAACTATAATATATATCTCTTCTCTCATTAGGCCCTTTATGTATTTAACTAAAGCCTAAAAGCTTTCTGTTCCTTTATCAGGTATGAGTTCCTTTTACTTAATTTTAGTTATTCCAACAAAAAGAGAGCAATTCCATTGAAGTACTCCCTGACTTTATGTCTTCAGTGAATTACCAGAGCTATATTTATTGTCCTACCCTGTAAAGTACTCACCTTTCTACCACCATACAAAGCATGTAAAACATCTTTCTTTTTGTAAGTTGCCCCCAAGGGGCTATTGCACTAAGGAGTGACTGCGAAAAATTGTATTTTAGTATAAATATAATTTTGCTCTCTTGTTTTCTTTCTTTGAAAGTATCTAAACTAGACCTCCTTAATTCTCTAATCAGTTCTTAGTAAACAGAAATTAAATGTGAAGATATTATGTTTAGGTCTATGATAAACACAAATGCAGACTTTGTTGTCTATGTAAAACGACATTAGTACCCAAGCTTGTCAATTTGCTGGATCAGGTCCTCCTGAGTCAATTCTTGTCATGTCTACTCACTGCATGTCAGAAGTAGGACTTTAAAAACTTCCTCAGTCTAACCAGTTGTACTCTCTCATTAAGTTCATCATACCTTATTTCTGTTTTTTTTTCTATCACTCTCCAATTGGCATCCTTCCATGTGTCTCCATTACCTATGTTATTCCATTAATTCTCTTCTGACTTTCAAGTTTCCAACCATCTTTCTTTCCCTCTTGTCTCCAACAGGTTGTTGACTTTTTGTAAAAAGCCATGTTCTGATCTGAAATTCCTCTTCCTCCACTTTCCTTCCTCCCAGTCAAAACTTTTCTTTCTGAAGTCCTTAATCTGAAATGTTTTAATCATATGTCCTTTGTATAATATCTATGAATTACTGGGATGAGACTTTAGCTAAGAAAAAGGGTAAAGAGCTATACTGGTTTAAAGAGAAATAGAGGAAGCATCAGTTGAGGGTCATCACAATTCTATTGCTTAGAATACTTCTGGACTAAGTAACTGGGGTATAGTTTCAAAATATTTTTAGGAGTTAATCTTAAGTAAGGGTCTTTAGAGCGAAAAAAGAATCTACAACACTGTCTGCCATCACTAGAAAAAAGATTTATAAACTATCACCTACATTCAGTGTGTGATTCCCACATAAATCCAGAAAGTCTTTAACATTGACCAGGATCATTTGTTTAAGCCTTTTCATAGACCTAGGATACATCACAGAGCCTGTATTCCAATTCAGAATGAGGAGATTGGCAGGTTCTAAGTACTTAATCTATTCCATTCCCTTTCCTGATTCCAAATAAACTCCTTAGCACAATAGCCTTAGCCTATTCATCAGTAAGTAGAATTTTTTGTACATTTTAGGGGTTCAGTTTGTCTGTAAATAAACTATAAATGGACAAATAGAGGAACCATCACATTATAGAATCACTTTTATTTATCTGGAAGTTAAGAGATCATATTTACATATTATGTATCAGTTATTTTCTAAATGAAAGAAATTGAGGTTCAAATAAATTAAATTGGTCCCCTGAATACTTGTTTACTACATGAGTTAGGTCAGGACTAGAAAATTGGGTATCCTGCTTCCCAATCAGAATCTCTTTTGTCAACACACTTCACTGCGTGTTACTTGTCTTGTGAGTACATGAACAAGTGCTTTCTGAAAGGAACTGGACAGCTGTCATTATGGCGTAATGTTGTGACAGGTATCTGAAATCACTGGCTACCGTACATATTAGGAATGTGGACTTATTTACCATCTCTCTGAATTTATACGTTCATATTCTCCTTTTTATTTTTTTTTTAAGGAAAGGCTCAGGCAGGGATAAAGGCGAGCAGGCAGGCAGGCAGGAACAGAGAGACAGAAGCATCACCCCATTTATTTTTATTTAGTTTTCATATTGGTATTCCCCCTTCCCCCTTTTCCCCTACTGATGCACCCCCTAGCTCCAGGTCTTGAACTAGGACCTTGGGATGTATGTATGACTGCTCCCAGGTTGTACTAGGCCGCTAGGCCACCAGGGAACACCCAAGGTTCATATTCTTAACCAGTAGAATGCAAAGCTTGTTAGGCCTGCTACAAATACAGGGTCAGGCCCATCTCATTCTTGCTTAACCAGTAGTTCTCAGCCATACCAATCCGTCTCCCCTTTCTATAACAAATATTTTATATATATATGTGTGTGGGTATATATGTATATTTATTTATATATATTATAGTATTATTTTTGATTAAGCTTAATTCATAGATGAAGACATTCATAGAATGTGCCAGTCATGCCCTAAATACATTACACTAATCCTTACTGCACTGTACTACCAGACATGATATTTGAGGTAAGCAACTCAAATAGCTTCTTCTCTGACCTGTCTCCTTCTGAGGAGGTAATAATAGTGATCTCCCCAACACCCACAGTCACAACTATCAGTTATATACAATTAGGGTTGGAGGATGCAGAAAAAAGGAAACTCCGAGTGCCCTGGTGGCTCAGGCACTAAGTCAGCAGTTGGGGTGTAGACCATGTGAAGCCCAAGAACCAAGTTTGCAACCTAGGGTTGGGAGACAACTAAAAATAAATAAAACAAATAAATAAAAGTGCCTCCTCCTCCTCTTCCTTCCTTTTTCAAAATAAAAAATGCTGCTTCTTCTTCTCCCTTCTTTCCTCTCTTTAAAAAATGAAGTAAAATAAAATTAAAAAGAAACATTATGGATACCATGAGGACTTATTTATTGGTAAAGGCAGAGGGCTATAGGTGAACTGCTTTTAAAGTATCTTTCTCAAAAATCTGGTTTTAAAAATATGTCATTTCATATTGGTGTAAAAAAGATAGATTGTCCAACAAATTGTTTAGGACACATGGGGATAGCCATCTGGGAGGAAAATAGGTGGCTCTCTATCTAACAGCTTATTTTAGATAACATGTAATTCAGATGCATGTGTGCACATGTGTATTTTCCTCACTCTGATCATGAATTTCTGTTCATATTATTTCATTTTGTATTGCTTTTGTTCACCTTATTTACTTATACTGTTTCATTTTTCTATGTATTTTGCTGTATATTTGTTAAACATGTCTACAGAATGAAGCTCATCATAAGAGGAGATAATTATCAAAATACACAACTTAGAGAAGATTTTTTAAGGCACATGTCAGATCTTAGACACCGCTAAGGGAAAGATTAATACATTTATGTAACATAATAATAAAAAATGTCCATATAACAAAGTAAGCTAAAAAATAAAATTATTTTCTTAAAATGTCATCTAGGAAAGATAATTTGACATACATGTCAAATATCTACTTAAATTATGAAGAGTTCTTACATTAATGTGTACTTAATTACATATTATTATTGCAGCTACTATACAGTCATTTAAAAAGTAATAGTATCTGGTGTCTCCCTGTGGCTCAGGCAGTTAAAGCATAATCTGTGAAAGCCTTGGACCCGGGTTTGAGACCTGGGGCTGAAGAAGAGTGGGGAAAAGAATTAAAAATGCAATAAGGTAAAAAATAAAATGCTGTTCTACATATATACGCTGATGTAATATGACATCCATTATAAATTACTAAAGGAATTATATTTTTGCCTCACGAAATAGTTTACCACAATTCGAATTAAGCTATATACTTAATTATATTACTTCAAAAAGGAAGTAATGTTATAGATGTGGATAATGTATCTATACCTGAATACTAGAAAAAATATGGTATTTCATAGCTATAATACCAAAAGCATGGGCAACAAGGGTTAAACATAGGCAAGTAAGATACAACAAATTGCAAAGCTTCTACATTGCAAAGAAACAATCAAGAGAGTGAACAGACAACCAAAAGAATGGGAGAAAGTATTTGTAAACTGTTGCTAGATTGGGGTCAATTTCCAAAATGTATAAGGAAGTCTTACCACTTAATAGTGAAAAAGTAAAAATAACCGAATTAAAATATGGATTAATGACTTAAATAGATATATTTTAAAAAAAAAAGAAAAAGCACACACAAGACCAGCAGGTATATGAAAACACATTCAATATCAGTAATCAGGGAAATGCAAATTGAAATCGCAGGTGAGATATCACCTCACACCAGTTAAGAGGTCATTGCCATTATTAAAAACAAAAATAAATGTTGGTGAAGATGTGGAGAAACTGAAGTCCCGTTCACTGTTGGTAGGAAGGCAAAAAGGTGCAGCAGCTATGGATTTAATATGGAGAGTCCTCACAAAGTAGAAATACCAGATGATTCAGCAATCTCATTTCTCTGCATGTATCCAAAATAATTGAAATCAAGAACTTCAAGAAGCACCTCCAGTATTCATTGAAGGACTACTCACAAAAGTTAAGATACAGAACCAAACTAAATGTTCATTGATCGGTGAATGGATAAAGACGTACACATACATACAGTGAAATATTATTTGGCCTTTCAAAAATAAAAGCCTGCTTTATGTGACAAAACGATTGAAATTTAAAGACATACTAACTGAAATAAGCCAAAACCTAAAGGGCAAATACTGGTTGAAATAGTTATACAAAGTATACATATTTATATGAAATATACTTACACGAAACATCTAAAATAGTCAAACTTGAAGAATCAGAAAGTTAAGTGGCAGTTGCCCGGGGTTAGGAGGAGCATCAAGTCTCAATTATGAAAGATAAATAATTTCTAGAGATTGCCTGTATAATACCATGCTTATGGTTAACAATAATGTAGATTTGAAATGTTATTAAAAGCATAGGTTTCATGTCAAATGTTCTTACCACAAAAAAATAAATTTTAAAAAAGAAACAAAAAGTATGGAAAAATGCATACCAAACTTCTGGTGTGATGGGATTAGAATATTCAAAGAATCACTTTCACTTCTTTATTATGTAAATGTGCAAGTTTCTTTTTTACCCTTTAATGTGCTTTCAGCACTTTTCCAATAAAGAAATAATAGGGAATGGGTTTGGAGAGAAAAAAGGTGAGGTGTGACTTATAGTAAATGAATTAATGAAACAATTATCTTTAGACTGAAGAATAAAACCATCTGAGAACTGGTTTCAGATGTAAAATAACAAACATTTTAATCTATTGGTAGTTTCGAAAGCAGTTTTAATTTTTTTTTAACTAACAGGCATTGAGTATTCATTAAAGAGCAATGAACTTGGTGTTGAAAGTAATGTAAATATAACTGAAAATTATTTCTTTACTTAGGGAGCGGGAGATATGTGTGCAAGAAAGAAAAAGAATAACTGCAAAACAGTTAAAGATGTGCCTTAAAGGTAGTAGAATGTAAATTTACCAACTGCGAGTGTTAGTGGAGGGAATATTTCATTCTTGCTGGAACATTCAGTGAAAACTTCTTGGAGAAATTTCATTTGATCTGAACCGTAACTAAGGCCTTAAGTATATTTCAAATGAAGAGACAGCTCTTCTTTAGCCATGAGAAATCTCTTGGACTATTTGAGGAATAAAATACATAATCTGACAGTGGGTCAAAATATTACAATAAAAAATCTAGGTTGCAAAATTCTTTTATCTCAGATACATTAAAAAGCCTAATTCAGCTTGAAAATAGTCAACTTTATTATTCTTCATAGGTGACAAGTCAGCCTATCAGCAATACTTGGAGGTCAGATCAGTGAGGGGAGGGTCAAGTGCTATGAATTCATACACTCAATTAAAAATGGTAACCCAGCCTCTCCCGCTGAGTTAGTTGCCAGCCCTAGAAAGCTGCTTTCTAGGACTTTGACAATTTACATATCTTACAGGAGAATTAAAGGTGAGGTGTTTCATTTTTCTGTAAACCCTTTATTGCTCGTCCCCTTTGTTGAAAGAAAAGTTAATTGTTGAAAATTCACTTGTCCCAGTCTTCATGCTGGGGCTTTATCTATTTTGATGCAAAGGGAAGTCAAAGGAAATTATAAAATGAGTTGGGAAACCTGAGCAGTTCAAACAAATATTTACAGATAAGAGTAAAATGACATGGTCTAACTTTAGGATGGGCTATTAAGAAAACAAAGTCTCAATCTAACATCTTTTTAATGGGGAGTATAGAGTTTGAGAGATTATTAGAAGTAAGTAATTTGAATCCCTTCCTTGTGAATAGGATTTAATAATGGTAAAATAAAATGCTAAATTTTGTTTAAAAAACTAAGTGTAAAGGTCATTTGCTTTGTGTCCTGTTTCTATCCTGTGACAACCTTTATGAGATGCCTGTCACTAAATTCTATAGAAATTGCTAAAATTCTTTACATTCTAGGTGCACTACACCCATTAGACAAGAAAAACTGAAATCATCCCATTTTAGACTAGCATTTTCTTGGTAAGGAACAGACACTTATGTGCATACGTGTTGTTTCCTCCTTTTCTGAATGAAAAAATCCACCTTTTGCGTTTCTTAAGGAAATCTTAATATTTATTCATAAGTCTCTAATCTCTTACCATAAAGCAGTATTTTTAGGAGAAAACTGAGACTAGAGAATACAAAATAGTGAGCACTGGCTCTGAGTCAGGCACCATTCTCAGCCCGTGTCTATATTTACTTCTTTAATCCTCCCAATAGCTCTATGAGGTGGAGATGAGATTAGCCCTGTTTACAGATGAGTAAACAAACTCTAGTTAGGGAACTTGCTAGATCCACAGAGGTGGTCTCATTTCAGAGTCCATGCTCTGCTTTTCCACAGAATTGTAAGAACCGTAAATATTAAACTCAAAGAGTTCACAACTGTGACCGAAAACAGACATGCAAGGGTCCAGTTAGACAATCACTAAAGGTGTCTGGGGCTGAGTGTCGCCCCCTACCACCTCTCCTGTGGTAATTGGTGCCAGATACTGCCAGGTGGCGCTCTGTCCTTGTTTATGCTTTGTTGGTAGCCACAGATGTTAAGGTTGAAGAGTCCTCATAGGTAGGTTTATTTCAAAGCTGTTTTAAAATGCCAGTGGGATCTCTGGACATAACAAATTGGTATCTTCAATATCCTAGTCCTTTCTTGGATACTGAGGTGCAAAGACCAAAGAAAATATGTTGGGCCAGGGTCTTGGAGAGAATCCCAGAGAAGAATGTGGGTCGTAGACATAGCTGGAAGTTCATGAATGATAGGAATCCATACTAACCAGGTAGTGCATAAAGGTTCTTGGGGAAAATGCAAGAACCCAGTGCTAAATACCTTTTAAGGAGCTTTGACGTAAGGGATCAGGCAGTGTTGCAACATTCATGACCAATACTAAAAGAAAGTAAAGAAAGAAATCTTGGAATGTTTAGGGAAGAGCACCACCAAACAAAGTGCTGGAGGACACAATGCATGTTTTGTGGCAGGAGCTGCACACAGACCCTGAGGTGTCACAAATGCCAGCTCTAGTGGTGCTGCCCTCCCCAGTGCCTCCTGTCAACCTTTCAGTATGAGCTGTGCTTCTCAAATTAGGTTGTATGTATGAATTACCAGAGACTGACAAAAATAACCGTAAGTGAAAACAACACATGAAGCCTATGACTTACCCCATGAGAGAAGGTATGGAACTTTCAAATCCTCTACTCTCTGGCATCTTGCAGAGGTTCTGGTTGAACTGGTATCGTATCCTAATGGGTCCACTTGATCAGTGATTCTCAGCACAACCTAGAACTTTTGGACAAATGTAAACTTGTGGGCCCCACCCCAAGCCTATTGAATCAAATTCTGAGAGTGTGGCCTCCAGAAATCTGTGCTTTAACAAGATCTCCAGAAGATTCTGATGCAGTCTAAAGTTTGGAAGCCACAGGTTCAGGCTTCACCGTTGTTTGAGCTCTCCAGATGATTCTAACATGCAATAAAGTTTGAGAACCGTGACTTGAAGGAATAAAACTACCCCATAAAGACTGCATTCCTGCCCAACTGCAAGATAATCCCTCAGTCATGTTTTCCTCCTGCCCCTTGCCCAGTCATCTGTCTCCCTCTCCCAGTAGAAACAAAGCATTACCAGCATGAAGTGGATTGAAAATAGTATTGTGAGGTCTAGGGTAGAGGACTTAAAAGTCCCACACAACTTCTCAGTGGGGGTAACAGTGCAAGTATAATTAAAAACAATGTTTTTTTTTTTTTTTTTAAATACAACATTTTGTGATTAAAAAATAGGAAATAATATTAGAAGCTACCGCTGAAGATAAAACTTCTCATCTTGCAAAGGATCAGGTTGAAGTAAATGGATCTTTTTTCTTCATCCCTCTCTGCTCTCCTGAAAAAGACAATGGCTCACTGAGATCGACCAGATTTCATGGAAGAGTTGACTTGTTTTATCTATATACATTATCTGATCAAACCACTTGCAACAGGAAGCAGACACAAATCTCGCTAGGAGAGGGTCATAAGAAAATGGAAGGATCTGCCTTCCCACCTGCCTGCTTGCCTGCCTTCAATCCTGTCTGCTTCCTTCCTCTTAAAAAAAAGAAAAAAGAAATGGGAAGGAAAGTCCCACTGTAGCACCTGACAAATTAAAAACGAAGTTTGCAAGGTGAGAGATGAAAGGTGAAAATTACAGATGGGGATGGTGCCTGAAAGCAAAATCTCCACATAATGCACTTAAAGTCCTCACATTTGAGACACAACCAAGAAATGCTGTGAGGATCTCTGTGAGATCAGACACCCTTTGTGAGATCTGTGAGCTATCTTGGGTACAAGAGTGTCTGTTTATTTACATTGGGCAAAGGAACACTTCAAGGTAAGATTGTCTTCTCTTTCAGAATTCCGGGAATTCATTCTCAATCATTCTGCAAAGTGATAGATGTTTAAATCATTTCTCTATCCCTGACCAGTCAACCATGGAAGCTTAGGAGCCCCAAAGTCTCCATTTATTGTTAAGTATTGTGGTCCCCCCTCATCTGCATGGAATATATTCTAATACCTCCAGTGGATGCCTGAAACCATAGCTAATACCAAGCCTTAAATAGACTATTTTTTTATTATAAATATATATGATCATAAAAATTAATTTATAAATTAGGTGTAGTAAAAGAATAACAACTAATCTTAAAATTGAACAATTATAACAACAAATGTGTTGACTTTCTCTTAATCTTACTGTGCATAATACTTTTGGATCACAATTGACTAAATAACTTGACTGAATAGCTGTCGCAAAAAAACAACAACAACACACAAATAAAGGGGGAATTACTATAAATTTTACTTTGTAATCCATGACTAAGTCTGTGCTATTACTTCTGTTTTAGAGAACTATCACAGCAATCTCCAAGCGAAGTTATATCCACTTTTCCTTTCTAGAATGGGGTTCAAGAAGTCTTGATATTTGTATGATTTGTATGCAAGGCATTAGTCTCAGAGCACCTCCCTTGGAAGAGAAAACTAAACAGGTAAGTTTATCTGGGTTTCTGCTGAATAAGGACAGATATACAAGCAAGCCAGAGTCCTCAGTGAGTCCAGGTCACAGGTTATAGTTTTACCTTAACCATAGCATACAAACCCCAAGCTGCCCAAAGGTGAGGAACTGAATTGTACAGTAGTGAAAATATAACTTCTACCTCAAGGAAGCTAACCACATGTGGGACCCAGAAAAGCAACCAGATACTCATGAGCTGCATCTATAAGCAATAGCTGTAGTTGCTAGCAAACTCGTTTTCTAAGAAATACTTAAGAAGTTTCCCCAAAGATCCCTTCTTCTAGTTTTCTTATGGTTTGGGGAAATCAGAGACAGCTATGCACAAAGTCCTCCAAGTAGGATTAAGTCAAATTCCTCAGTAATCTGGGAGACAATAGGACCTTGTAAATCTACAATTCTTGATTCCATAGTAAATTCATATTCACCAAAGTGTTCAACAAGTGACTGGCCTGACTAGATTTTTCCAAAAATTGACTATAGACTGAATTCCAAATAGTTAAAATTTAACAGATCTTGACAGTTGGGTATAGCACTTCAACTAAAGGCTAAAACTGAGATAATGACAGTGGGGAGGGAAAGAGGTAGAGTTTAATAATATATAAAGAAGGTAGGTAGTTGTCTCAGTCTGTTCAAGATGCTGTGATAAGATATGGTAGACTGGGCAATGTAACAACCGTGAACACTTCTTGCTCACAGTTTTGGAGGCTGGAAGTCTAAAATCAGGGTGCCCGCATTGTGGCATTTTAGGTGACCTATTTTGTTTTGTTTGGTTTTGTTTTTTAAAGGAAAGGTGCAGGTAGGAATGAAGGTGAGTAGGCAGGCAGGTAGGCAGAGAGAGGAAGAAGCACTTTATTTTTAAGTCATTCTTCTTGGTCATTTCTCCCCAATCCCAGGTCTTGAATCATGGTCCTTGCCATGCACGTGGACTGCACGGCAATGGACTTAATCTGCTGGCAACCAAGGTGTAATCTCCCGTGCACCCCCGCCTTTTTTTTTAAAGAAAGGGAGGGAGAGAGAGGAAGAAGCATTTTTTTTTTGTTTTTATTCCTTTTTACTCCCACCTTGGGTTGTGAACCCTAGTCCTCAGTCATTTCGTGGTCCACACCTTAGTCATCTCAGCTAACTGAGCTGCCATGGGGCACTGTACATTGTCTTCTGATTCTCCCAGCATCTTTAGGCTTCAGAAGGGACTAGAGAACTCTGTGGATCCCTTCTATAAATTATGTACTAAATCCATTTATGATGACATCACCCTCATGACCTACTCACCTGCTTATTAGTAAGGCTATAGAAATGACTGAAAGGGATTTCAACAGATGAATAGGGAGAGATTCAAACATTCAAATCATATCAATAACTAAGAATTGGTGACTATAAAAAAGTTGATTAATGGGAGAAGAAAACCATTGCTAGACAATACAGATATTCTTGAACAACTGAGTGGAGGGGGTTGTCTTTGACACTGGGAGAGAATGGAGTGTGTGTGTGTGTGTGTGTGTGTGTGTGTGTGTGTGTGTGTGTGTGTAAGAGAGAGATACTGTGGGTTCCATTTCGAACATGTTGACTCTGAGATGCCTGCATGACCTCTGAAGAGAGATTTCTAATAATCAATAAATATCAGTTAGAAGGCCAGCATAAAATCTAAACTAGATGAAGATTTGGTAGATAGAAAGTAACTGAAGTCTAAGGAACTGATAACTGCCCAGGAAGAAGATGTATAATGTCTTGGTTGTAAGGCTTATAAAAGGCAGGTAAAATCCCAAGTTCAACTAGATAACATTCTTGGAATTGTCATATTTGCACTAGAAATTGACTGAAGGGCTTAGAAATGCATATTCTGTAATACAAATAAAGGAGTTGTGACAAGAACGAGATATTGGTTCAAAGATGACTTTTTCCCCAGTAATTGAAGCCTTGTTCAGGTGGGTGCAGCTGAAGATGAAGTACAGGGACAGTCAAATGCAGCAAGCCCTGGATGTGTCATAATCCACGCTACACAGTAAATCCTCACTTAAGTTGGGTTTCCAAGAACCTACTGATAATGTTAAGTGAAGATAGTATAAAGCTAACAAATCAGATCTCCAAAAGACGTTGTTTATTTGTTTTAACACGAGCCAGGATTTCTTTTCTCATCAATGCTATAACAAAATGATGTTATTCAAGGATCTGGTATATTTCTCTTGGCTCAGCTTAACCAGATACTGTCTTAGAGAGAATTATGCTGCTGTTCCCAGGTGCATTTTGCCCTTGACACCCTAGTTCCAAAACTTTAATTCTTCCCTAAACCTATCAAGTAATTGTCACTCCTTGAAATCTGTCTCAATAGTTACCATATTTTTTCAACTTTTTGTTCTTTCTCATCATAGATTTAACTCTACCATATATCTTTTTTCAAAGGCTAATAATATTTTTAAAGAATTTGGTTCAAATGTATAGGGATAATGTTCTTCAATGCTTAGGAAAGATGGTTTTTAGTGCTTCATTTGGCAGTATAAAGTGTCTTTCATTTTTTAAAAATAAAATCCCATAACAGATATTCCTAACTAAAAGAAAATAAAGATCAAGCTAGATTTGGTGTGCCCTAGTGCACGAGTGCTTGGGCACAGTTCACAGACATCCCGAGGTCCCATGTTCACGTCCCAGCACAGAAGGAAAAACCAAGATGAACAACTAAATAAGATAAAATAATGCTTCTTTCTCCTCTCTTCCTGTCTGACTGACTGCTCACCTTCATTCCTGCCTGTACTTTTCCTTAAAAAATAAAGTAAAATATAGCATACCCTGGTGGAACAGCAGTTAGGTTAATCTCCTCTGAAAGAGCATAGGCCACATGCCCCTGGATTTCAGTCTCTGGTCTAGGGGAAACAACCTGTGAACAACTAAAATGAGTCTTCCTCCTCTGCCTGCCTGCCTGCCTACTCGTCTACTCACCTTCATACCTACTTGGCAACTTTCATTAAAAAAAAAAAAAAAAAAAAAAAAAAGCTAGATTTAGGTGAAAAAGGTATTTAACATACTAAAGACAATGCAAAATCTGTTAAGTGGCATATGTATGTTACTGAAAGGGAAATTATGTTTTAGGCTTCAGAAAGAGAAAGCTAAACTATGGGGTCACTGACAAGTAAATAATAGTTTAGAGCTCCTCTGGAATCTTTGACAAGATCTCAGTGAGCATCCTGGCAAAAAAAAATATGGTCACAATGCCATTTTAAGCAAACTACAAAAGAACTGCAAAAAAATAACACAGAAAAGAATTAATCCAAATCATGGTGTGATGTCAGTTTCCTTGGTGTGGCTATTGAGGAAATAGTCTGGATATTTGCAGCCCAGCTCTCTCAGGCAGCTCAAGTTCCCAACCAAATGTGAATTCATTTAATGGAGAAATTAATTTTTTTTCCTAGAAACTGTTTTCTTTTTTCCTAGCAGGTTAGCACCTTTCAACTGAAGAAAAAAATATGATCTCTCTTAATATTCTTTGTATTAAATTTGTAAAAATTTAGTCATTCCTGTTAAGAGGTAATAGTCATGTAATTCCAACTTAAATAATAGAATTGAATCACTGATTTAGATTTGAGATCTAAATAGAGATGCAAATATATACACACTATTGTAATATTTAAGAACCTTAGGGTCACTATCTTTATAAGCTAAATTAAGGAGGCTTAATATAAATCAACTGAAGTATTAAAAGATAAGAACTGTAAGTTAAAGTATAGCCTGACTACATAAAATAGTTAAACTTTATAAATGGAACCAAGCACAAGGTCTTTGAATGATATTTTGCTAGAATTATATAAAAATTATTTTTAAGATTTAGTTTTATATTTATAAAACTTCCAAAGTCTAAGTGTCTGTAGGATTGGGCTCCTCTAAATATCCAGATAGATGATTTTTCCCAAGATGCCTAGAGCAGGCTTATTCCAGTGTTTGTCACCTTGGTATGTGAATCTAAATCAAGACCTACAGGGACATTCTTACCCTGACCACAGATGCTTAGATATGTAGTCATCTCTAGAAACTGCTTTTTATCAGAGAAACCTACCTTAAAACAGGGCAAACAGCCCAGGAGGTTTTGTCTTACAAAGACCCCTTTTCTCCTTGATGTCCTAGGCCCCTTTCCTATCCCTCACTGTAGGATATAAGCTTTTGATCTGTTTCATTTGCCTTAGAATTCACAGTCCAGTAAATTCTTTGTTTCTATGTATTAAATTTGGTCTTTAAATTTTTTTCTTTTTTTTTACTTTTCTCCTAATCTTATCTGTTATTAACTTCTTTGTCTGGGAACCTCAGAGATGGGGCAATCTCCTCCATCCACTCATTCCCAGCCCCTACATGTCCTTGAGCCATCCCTACTCCAAATTCCTGTATCTTAGAGGAAGGTTAATGATGGAAGCCTCATGTGAAACACTAAAACCTTAAAGGTTTTGAAAGGACACAGAAAATACATCCAGATGACAAGAAGAAACAAAGGATGTGTTTGTTCTCTACTTGATAATCAGTTTCCCTTCAAGCCACCAGTCATTTTAAGGGAGAAATCTAACTTCTTTAACTCTTTGCCAAACAATGGTTAGCTTAGAAGTGAGCCTAAGAGATTAAGGAAAGATACTTCAGGGAGTGAGGGACATCTTTCTTTCTCTGTACCTCCCCTCACTTCCTGCCTTCTCAGCTTGGGTTTCCTCTGGGAGGTGTTTCTAAAATGGGTGAATATTCAGGTCTTCCTCTCATAAGTCTCATAGTACTTTGTACCTCTCCTTCATGGCTTTGGTCAGTGTTGCAATTTTTTTTTTTAATTGTCGTCTCTGTACTAGATTAATCTCCATGTATCAGAAGTTTTCAGACTATTGACCATGACGTATTGGAAAAAAAGCTTCTGGGGAAAAAATCACGTGGGGCACACAGCTCATGGAAATAACTGATTCTGCTCTGTAAATGGTGGTCTGAGCCTTTATTTTTAAACTTTTATCATGATTCACTAAACTGAACCATAGCAACCTGAGGACTAGAAAAACTACCCAATGAGAATAGGAACTGTGTTCTTAATTATATCTGAAAAATCCCTCCATTTCCAATTTCAGATTTCTGTTTGAAACTGGGAGAGGGTATGTGTTTGTCTATGTTGGGGGACGGAAGACATGTCAGGAGCCATGTCAGAAGCTGGCCTACCACAGTGTCTGTTTCTTGTTTTTTGTTTTTGTTTTTTTTAAAGGAAAGGTGCAGGCAGGAATGACACTAGTAGTTGGCAGGCAGGTAGAGAGAGGAGGAAGAAGCACTGTATTTTTTGTTTATTACACTGGTTGTGCCCACCCATCCCCACCCCAGGGCCCAGGACTCCCACCCAGGGGCATGTGGTCTGCATCCTTCAGAGGGATTGACCTAACCGCTGCTCCACCAGGATGCATCCACAGTGTTCACTATTCTATTCCTTTCCTAGTTAGGGCAGGATTTATTTATTGCAATCTCATAAAGGTAATAAGGAAAATATTTTCTTGGTATTGCTGAAACAAAGCAACCCTGTCTTTATTCATGGGCTTCATTCCAAGTTTATTCACTTCCCCAAGATGATTTTGAGAGGTGTGAAGGTCTAAGGATAGTTAGAGTGAATGAGAGGCATTTTAGGGGAGGCCTAGCAATGATTGAAATTGAGCTCACTAAAGAACACAGACCTGGAATCTCTGTCGTTCTATCAGTTTCTGCTTCTCCAAACTTAATGAAAAAGACCAAGGCTCATCTACATAGGACTAAGATCCAGTGAAGATGAAGATGTCCCCGGCACATAGAATTTAGGTACAGATATTGATGTCTTCCAGCTCTCTTTCCAGGAACCAGTTTTGAGAGAATTCTTTTCGTTTGCAGCTTACAGATACTCTAGTCATTTTTTGTCCTTAGAGCTAAAGAGTCTAGAAAGTGGAGAGATTCTGAGTTCTTTACTTTTCCTTGCTTCTCACTGCTGCCTCCACAGCAGTCATTTCCTTTCCCCAACACCCACACCCTGCAAACAAACAAAACCAACAGAATGATCACCAGCAGGCCTGTATTAAGCTGTTTATGTGATACTTGAAACGATATATTAGAAATACATTAGAATAGCCTCAGCTATGAGTAACAGTAAAATCCAAAATAATGGTAGGTTAAATAGAGTAGAAATGTATTTATTTTGAGAAAGAAGGAAGAAGCACTTCTACTTATTTTTATGTAGTTGTTCCCACTGGTCGTTCCTCCTGGACCCAGGACTCAAACCCAGGGGTATATGGCCTGCACCCTTCAGAGGTGATTGACTTAACTGCCACTGTGCCAGGGCACGTCTAAATAGGAGCCAAATTTAATTTTATTCATCTAATAGCTGGCAGGCCCAAAGGGTTTGGGGGACCCAGACTTCTGTTTCCCGTTCTCTGACATGTACGGCATCCGTCTTGTAGAATATCCAATGACCAGGGGAGCTGGTGCAGCTCCAGTTACCATGTTCATGTTTAAGGCAGGCCCTGGTCAGCAAATCTAGTTCTAAAACTGCTATTTCCTTAAAGCCGATAATTCAGATACTCTCATAACATTTGATGCCGGGTCTTAAACAAGTATCCTTCCAAGTCCTGAGAGATGTCCTTGTTACCAGATGACTTTAAGAAACAGGTTTTTTGATTCCTTGTTTGACATGAAGGCATAAAGAAAATGTTCTCCAGAGCAAGGAGCACTAAGGAGATTTTAATATCTTGATTAGATTTATTAAATTTCTTTTTCCAGAATAAGGCACCGTAAATGATAGAGACCACCTGTCTGTGGGTTTTAGGCTAAATATCCCAAGTATAAAAGCTGAATATGTCTCCATATCAACTAGTTACCACTTGACTATGTATATTACCAAACCAGAGAATTAAAGGAGCATAGAAATGCTCTTTTTATTTCCTCTTAACTTACCTGTTATCTGTCTGTCATCACCCCAATCACATACTTCCTTATTTAGGAAAGCAACACTCTGCCAAAAAAACATAAATGTAGATGAGTAGGTGAAGGAAATGATATGCACTTACAAATTGTTTTGTTCTTGTTATCACCTTGCTCTTATTTGTGTTTTGTACAGCCTCTCCTGTAGTGCTCACATGTGCATGAAAGATGATTGTAGTTATTTTATAGATGATAGGTGACAGTGGACTTACTGAAAGTCATGGCAATTAAATGGCAGAAGAGGAAGCAAATCTTACTCTAGTCAACTTCATCAATTAGACATGATATTTTTCTCAATGTTTGACCTTTGACAAAAATCCAAACTTCAAATTTGCTCAGGGTCATATTTGATTCCATCTAAACCTGTCCATTGTTTGGCTGAAGACATTTTGTTGTTCAAACAAAACAGGTGCCCCTGTGTTGAAAGAGATGAAGGAAAGGTGATCTCCATTTCTGTGGGGATTCTAACCTAGGAGGGTTATCTTCTTTAGAAAAATGAAAACAGGTACTCTCTGGTGCCTAGGCATTAAGATTGTGGTTTAGTAATAATCCAACAAAAGCCCAAGGACCTAAGTTCCTAACCCAGGGTCAGGGGGAACAACCAAAATGAGCAACTAAATAAATTTAAAAAAAATTCAAAGTTCTCCTCTTTCTTCCTGCCTGTTTTCTTCTTGAAAATACAAATAAAATAAAAATATGAATGCATTTTTATTTTAAAAGGTGGAGACAAATGGTGGCTGTTATATAGTAAGCATGCATTGATTTACCATGCCAAAAGGGCAACTATACTGTCACGATGGAATCTGTCAATAACGTCTGTTTCTTAAACGTTAATGATTATTAAAGAAAGCAGTTGAACATATATAGACTTCTGAACCTCTTAAAATTGTGGCTAGTAAGTCAATAAAAGCTAAATCACTGATTCCAGGGAGAAAAGGAGCCCGAGAGAAGCTAGTCTTTCCTGGAAAATAACAATGTGACTGATTCTAAACCACAAGCCTATTCTAGTCCTTTCTGAAGGAGATGCCAGTGGTTTATCTACTGCATTATGAATCTAGAAGTAACAACCACCACACTTAGCACCAGCCCTGCTCATCCCAGATAGAAGCTTAAGCACATAATACCATGGAGTTCATGGGGAGGGGGTATGAGGCTATAAATGTGATAGCATTTTTGAAAAGTTCATGAAATAAACTGTGACTCCTTATAATTCTGTTCTTTTACAGTAGGGGAAAACACAACACATTTCTGGAGGAATTTTTTTTTAAGTGAGGAACTTTCCTTAATAAAAATCTAACACTAAAATGATCTGTGCTGTGTCTGGTGGTTTGGTGATTAAGTCTACTGCCTCTAGCCAGCACAAGCCACATCTTTCCCAAGGACCTGAGTTCCTGTCCCACAGTCAGGAGAACAACCAAGATCAACAAGTAAATAAAATAAATAAATGCTTCTTCCTCTCTCTTCTTGCCTACTACTCACCTCTGATCCTGCCTGCATCTTTCCTTTAGTAAACAAACAAATAAATAAATAAATAGAAAATGATCAGTACTCCCTGTAATGTTTCTACTCTGAGGCCTGTGAAACTCTCTAGGGATAAACTGAATTGCAAACTTGAGACATTTTATTAACTAGCACAAAACTTGGCTAACACTTAATACAAGTAAAGAAGTATCATGAAGTTTGGCAATAGGTAGACTGTGATTCAAATCCCAGATCTGCAATTTCCTGTACTTACTGCTCTAGGTCAATTACTTAACCTCTGCATTATCAGCTTTATCAGCGGTAAAATGTATTCTGATATCACTATCTTATAGGACTGTGGAATATGTAAAGATACATAGAAAGAGCACCATTTCTAGACTTATTTTAAATTATTAATTCTAGAAGTTTAAATATCTCAATTTACTTATTTAAAATCCAATATGGGTTTTAAGAAACTCCAAGACATGAAAATTTTGCATGATCTTTTTTTTTAACCCTTCAATTCAAAGATGATGAGGTTTTCTTGTCAGCATGATATCGTATGAATTATAAAGGTCAGAATGGTGACAATAAATGACTGAGTGACTGATAAATTTTCACCGAAGTTGGTGGCATCAAGCCTTAGAAAAGGAAGAGGAAGTAGAAAAAAAAAGTTAAAAAAGGAGGCTTGCCTTTGATGAGCAAGGGAGGGGTGCACAGGAATGAATGTTATCTGTTTGAAAGAGATTAGAGTTTAGAGAGGGAATGGTTGTGAAGTTTTTGAGATAAAGGAAATGATGTATTTAAGATTAGGGTTGAACCAGCTTTGAGATCAGATATCAAGTAGAAGAATTTTCTCCTTGTTTAAAAAAACAAACAAACCAAAAAAATAAACACTAATATTTGAGTAGCTGGAGATTGATGCCATAAAAAGCTTCTAAGAGAAAAACTGTAAAACTTGGGAAGGGGGTCATATGTCTTTCCTTTGAGGCCAGTGATGAACTATCTAGAATTGTCCCTTGACCTTCCATCTGTGACATATTCCTGGGTCAGTTAATCCTATTCCTGATTTTTCTATCTACAAGTAATGCAAGGATCACAGCCTTCAGCAAACATTCTTGTATCTAACAATCAGGTATTGTTCTCTAGTGAAAATCATTAATAAATCATGATAAATTGGTAAGCCTAAGAAGAGAAGACAGGGAGATTCTCTTCTTGTGAAATTGTTAGTATATACATGAGGTTCATTTAAAAAAACCATAACATACACACAATACTTACTACATAGTAGGCTTTTTATTTAAGTCTTTGGTGATACAACAAAACTTTCACCCATCCAAAGAGATTGAAACTTCAGGACAAGGTCACTGACTGTTCAGCATTTTCTTGAAACTCATTAGAAATGTAAATGAACTGATTCCACCCTTTATCTAATTGAGTCTCTGGGTGTGGTCTGGAAATCTGTTAAAAGGAACAGGATTCTAAGGCTTGCTGAAATTTGATAGCTACTGACTTAGAATTATTCCAAGTATACGATTTGAAACTTTATTGGCTTTCTACCTTGTTGAGGACTGGGAGGAACCCTGGGAGCAGCTGAATAGATTAAAGGTCATTTAGTCATCATCATTGTGGCTGGCTGTTTCCCCTAAAGGAAATACTTGGGATTACAAAGAAAGGTGAGATTTTCTGTCCTATCCTAATTCATGTTTTTAAAATTTTAATACCTTAACTTAGTATTTATGGAGGCATATATATTTATATTTATATGTATATGTATTTATATATATATGGAGGCGTATGTGTATATATATATATACACAATACAATCTACAATACAGCAGGATAAAAGAATAAGCTGTAGAGAAAATATATAATTAGGGAAAACATCGGGGTAGGTAGAATTTAACACAAGGACAACATATTAGGGATACTAATTATTCTCCAACTTTTTCTTTGCAAAAGTGTTTAATCAATTTCCATTTTCTCTGTTCTATGATTTCTTAACTTTGCTGGTTTGATTTAAACCTTTAAAGAATATATTGATTGAGCATCTAATATGTTAGGTATAGGCATAGGACTTCTAAAGAAGTTAGTTTCTCAGGGATAGAATGATGAATAAGTAAATTTCTTTATAAATCAGATAAAATTTAAGATATGAATGATGTCACAAGATTTCCAATTCTTTTCTGAGGAAAACCTTTGAAATGAGAGCTGAAAGGAAGGAACTAGACTTATGAAATATCTTAAGAAAATTACCAGCTGAGTGTTTACAGAAAGGACCCAGATGATATTTTTTTAATTGGAATTAACAATGGTGTGTAAAAAACTATAGGTGATATTAGATGTAGGCAGGAGGCTAAATCAGCCAGATATTAATTAAATTAACCATTTGGATTTTATCCTAAATGGAATAGAAACTTATTTGAAATCTGAATTTGATTTTAAAATATCGTTCTAGTTGTTGATTCAAGAGGAATTGTTGTAAAAGTGAATTGGGAGTCTGAAAAGTATTGAGCTGAAAACTGAAACCTGCTTTAGATATGCTAATTTGGGTGCTTATTGACATTTTATTGCAAATTTGTTGGATTTTTTTTTTTTTTTTTGTCTTTTGTTATTTTTACTCCCTGTAGACTGAAACGGAGGGTGGTACTCAAGTTTTGGAAATAAATGAGGTTACAAAGGGAATTACTGTATAACTAGAATTAGGGGCTAGACCTGACACTTGAAGAGCATCCCAAAATTTAGAGGGTAGAAAGGATGCTAAGTCTTAAAAGGACTCTGAGAGACAGACCAAGATAACAGGTATAGGCTCTTAATAACAAAGAGAAGAAATAATTTCCAGAAAGATCATTGTTAACTATGTAAACAACTGCTTAGAGATTAAATAAAATAAAGTCAGGGATGCCACTGAATTTGTAAATTCATTTTTGTGACTGATGAGTTTTTTTTTCAGACAAGTAGTCTAAGACATGTTCAGAGGAGCAAAACTAGGAAAGCTACAAGAGAATTGAAGCACCCAGTCAGTAAAACAATTGGAGCAAGTTCAAAGCCAAATGACAAGTAGAGAAAATATTTGCAATTTGTATAACAAGGGGATGATCTTTTCAACGTGCATGTCATAAAATTGAAGAAACCAGGTTGAAGAAAACAAGTAAAAGGCTTAAACATATGGTTCACAGAAAAAGAAACAGAAATGGCTCTTAATAAGCCAAAAATATAGAAAGGAACCAGTTCTCATCCACCCATTAGGGAGAAAAGTTTGACACTTTCTCATGTTAGAATGCAAAATTGTGCCAACTCTGGTGGTGGGGATGTGGCAAAACGTACTAAAATTATAGGTGCATTTACCAGCAATCCCATTTCTGGGGAATATTCCCTTTAAGTTCATTATTCCGAACATTCATATCAGGAGTCTTCTGCACTGAAATTATTGACAATACCAATAGAATTTTGTATGTCATATTCCTCTATTGTTATTAAATACAGATAGAAATTAAACCTGAGTTTAAAAATTAATTTACTTAGACATAACATTAAGAACCTTTTCTGAACAATTATTGAAAAGAATTGTGTGGTTTTACAGTTTTTAAATCTGTTTCGTTTTTTTGGTTGATCAGAAGACCAGTATAACTGCTCCAGTATTCCATCTACTAAAATGCTGTTTTAGAAGATAATTTATTCTCATACAAATACAGTTGGAAAAAAGGAGCACATTCTAATAGCTTTCTCAGGTAATCTGCCCCACCTCCTTGAGATCCTATCTATGAACATTTTATCTTGTTAAATTAAAATCCATTGATACAATTTAAACTTGTAATTGACTTTCAAATCCTTGTAAAATCTTGTATTAGTCATTTGGAAAACACACATTTCACAAAGTTTCCATATTCCAGATGAAATGTGAACACATTTCATCATATAACATCAAAAAAATCACACTTGTTAATACCACCACCAAGCACTCTTTGGTGGCCTAGTGGTTTAATTCATGGGAGGCCTAGTCTATTTACATCCCAGGTTTCCTGGTTCAAGACCTGGGCCCAGGAAACAACTAAGATGAACAACTAAATAAAATAAAGTGCTTTTATCTTCTTTCTCTTCCTGTCTGCCCGCCTATTCGTCTTCATTCCTGCCTATACCTTTTCTCCCTTTCTTCTAAAAAGTAATAAAATCACCACCAATTTTATCAGAAAAGAGGTCAAAGTATTGTCTCCATACGTTGGGAAACCATCTCATTTATAATGGATACAACTTTTCAAAACTATTTTTTGCTTAAAAACTCAACTTTGATCAATGGATATTAATATACACAGTGGGTTTCCTTGAAATTATAAGGTCATTTTGTTAGTGTTTGAGAAAATGTTTTCCATATTATTATAGTCAACCATAGTTTGACCAGTTCTTTCAAGCAAAATAAATTCTTTGAAAAAATGTAACTAGTATATTCACAGCTCAAATATTCATATAAAGTGCTTTTTCTTGGGACAACCATTGTATTTCCAAATGCAGTCTAAATGCTTCATGCATAATTTCCATTTTATCACCCAGAATATTAAATAATCTTGCATTCAAGGGTTAAGACATGACTTTACTACTTCAAGAAACCAGAGTGTGAATTAAAACAGTCCATTAAAAAAAACAAACTGATAGTATGCAAGTATGTAGAGATTTTAAAATACAAATGACAACAGAATTATATGCTGCTACTTTTTTGATTAATTAAGCAAGTGGTTTTATCTACTATTACAGCAATTGTCAACACAGTGTAAAGGGCAAATCAAGTTTTGGGGAACACTGACATCATTGTAATGGTGACTTCATGGAATGTGTCTGGAAACCAACCCTTGTTCAAATTTTTAGAAGAGGTTGAAAAGACTGGCTATAAATTCCCTGGAGGTTTGGTAAAACTCACTAGTAAAGCCATCTCATTCTGGGCTTTATTTTTTATAAAACTTTTTATTACCTCAATTTTCTTGCAGGTTTTCTCTCTCTGGATATAACTTTTATAGGCTGTATATGATTCTAAGAATCTGTCCATGACCTCTAGGTTGCCCAATTTATTGGCGTATAGATGCTCACAATTGTTTCTAATGATGCTTTAAATTTTGGAGGTATCTATGGTAACTTCTCTTTCATTTCTGATTCTAGTTACTAGAGTTTCCTCTTTTGTCTTTTTCTTTTTTTAAAGGAAAGATGCAGGCAGGAATGAAGGTAAGTAGGCAGGCAGACAGGAAGAGAGAGAAGGAAGAAGCACTTTATTTTATTTGTGTGTACTTGTTCACTTTGGTTCTCCCCAGACCCAGGACAGGGAATCTGGGTCTTTGCGATGTACAGGGATCGCGATCCTCTGGAGGTAGCTGATTTAACAACTATTGTACCAGGCCTCGCCAAGTTTCCTCTTTTTTCTTAGTGAGTTTAGCCAAAAGTTTGTCTATTTTGCTTCTTTTCAAAGAATCAAATTTTGGTTTAGTTAATCACCTGTATTGTCTTTTAAATTTTTTTAATTTTATTTCTGTTCTAATTTCTACTAACTTTTGGTTTTATTTATTCTTCATTTTCTAGTTTATATAAGGGAAACCACACTTTGAAACTGTGGCATTAATATGTACCATAATAAAATACAATTTTCTACAGGATTAATCAATTTTAGAATTATTGGAATGTTTTGCATATCTCAAATAAATGAAAAATGAAAGGACAAGCAGGCAGCTAGTTGATAGCAAATAAAGTTTAGTTTGGAGAGTAAGCACGATGGAAGAGACTAGTAAAATCCAAAAAATAAAAGCAGCATGGTAGTACTGTCATCTGTCAGGTCCATTCATTTCAAAAACTACTCTGAGAGAGCTGGTTAATGAAGTGGCATGGGGGACAAATGTGAAAAGGATTTTTTAAAATTAGTACTTGGTGTGGTGTAACCTGACAATGATGGGGATTGTCAGGCAAATTGAGAAATTCTTTAGTGGGGAAATGTTTTCTAAATTTAATACGTAATGCCTGAGAAGAATATAATTAAAATGTCTTTTGAGAAAAGTGAATTGCAGCTCAAAGGTAATCAGAATTGCCTAGAAATGGAGATATAAGAGTTTATATGTTTATTTTAGGTCTGATTTCCCTTTAAAAAGAGGAGGGGAATATGAAGTTTCCCCTTTTAATATTTTTACAAAGTCATTATTTTGGGGATGATAGTGAAGATGATGATAATGGTGATGATGATGATTTTACACAATCTCTCTTGTGGTCTGCTTTCAAATGGGCCTAAAAGTAAAGGCCTTCTTAATCATGACACCCAAGTGCCTCTCTAGTTTAAAGAAACATTCAGAGGTTTTCCATTTCTAACTGGTGATAGCACAGGTAGAGCGAATGATTAAATTTGCATCTGAATGCCTCTCTTTTTCTTATGCTACTCTGGGAAGTTTCTCTAAAGCTTATTAACACACAGCCTTCTAGTGCATACCTCACACGGAAATATGACATGTTCTCTCATAACTGATTTTCAGTCAATTGCTCAGAATTCTCAGAAAGCTTGAGAAAGCCCCTCTAATCTTAGAACACTGATATCATTTCTAGTCTCTTAGCCGAGTAAAGGGCTGCTGAAATTTGTTTTATTTTAGGAGTTCAGGATGTACTTACCTGCTCTGTCAGTTTGGACTATTCCCTTGGGTCTTTGATGCTTGAGCTTGGACACTGAGGCTGACAGGTGTGTTTGCCCGGGAACAGTGGAAGCGCATCTTCTTTTTCCTGTTCAGAGTGAAGGACGGATTCCACATCAGAAGAAGCCTTATCTTCAACTAGGAATACTTTCTGGAATGTCCAAAGTACTCAACCCCCAGTGGAAGCAAAATATTCCAGACTATGTCTACTGTGAGAAACACCTGGAGCCCCTGGAGCTGTTCTGTGATGATGACCAAGTCACAGTTTGTGACATGTGCTTCCTGTCCCAGGAACACAAGCATCACACGGTGTACAGAGTCCCAGAGGTGGCTGAAAATTACAGGGTAAGCTTCCTGCAGATCCCAGAGCACTCTGGCTGCCTTCTCTTACTAATTTTTTTTTTTTTTATGTGGAAGACAGATATTCTGGTTTTCAAGACCATTCTCTTAATTGATTTTTATCAAAGAAAGGCAGAAAGTATAAGATTGAATCCTTGACTATTTGTTGGCTTAGAGTGTAAGTATGAAAGGCCAACTGTTCTGCTGGTTGTTGTTGTTTTTAATTGGTAAATAGTTAATATATAACATGTTTCAGTTGTACAACATGATTTGATATTTGTATATATTGCCAAATGATGATAGTAGTAAGTCTAATGGACATCCATCAATATACGTAGTGACAATTTCTTTTTTAAACAAAAGGTACAGACAAGAATGAACATGAACAGAGGCAGGCAGGCAAGAAGAAAGAGGAGGAAGAAGCACTTTCATTTTATTTATTTTGTCATTAAGTCAATTTCATTCTTTAAGTTAATTTCTATTTAATACAATAGAGTCAAACCCATGTACTATCCCAGTTTTTAACTTTTTAAGTATTTTATTGCAGCAACTATGTTTTACACATTAAAATAAATTCACATGTATATAGGTTCCCCATATGTGCAGTTTCCCTATTCCCCTGATATTTGCCCTCCACGCACCCTAAATCCCCGAGAGAAACACTTTATTTTGTTTTTTATCTTGGTTGTTTCCCCCTGGACCTGGGACACAAGCTTGGGACCTGGGGATGTATGACAAGTACACCCAGTTGCTACTGCTACTCCCCCAGGGTACAACTATGTATTTATTTTTTCTTGTGATAGAAATTTTACCCACCTAGCAACTTTCAAATATTCAATAGGGGCTTATTAACTATCACTACCATGCAGTACATTGCATCCCCATTACATATTTATAAATGAAATTTTGTTCCTTTGAGCCCCCCTTCACCTATTTTGACTACTTCCCATCCCCTACTTTGAGTAAATATCAGTCTGCTATCTATATCAGAGTTCAGTGTTCATATTCTTTTTAGATTCCATATATATGAGTGAGATTCTATGGTATTTGTCTTTCCCTTTCTCTAGCTGACATTTCATTAGCATAGTGCCCTCTAAATCCATTTATATTATTGAAAATGGAAAGACTCAATTTTTTAAGGAAAGACACATGTAGGAATGAAGGTGAGTAGGTAGTCAGGCAGGAAGAGAGGGGGAAGAGGCTTTTTATTTATTTTTATTTTAGTTGTATATCCTAGTGGTTCTCTCCAGCCCAGGATGTGAACCCAAATCCTTGGGATGTATGTGAATTGTACTTCTGCCGTAGGTAGTTGACCAAACCACTACTCTATCAGGGTACACAAACTTCATTCTTTTTATGGCTTAATAATATTCCATTATATATACATACCATATTTCCTTTATCCACTTATACATTGATGGACACTTAGGTTGCTTCTATGTCTTGGTTATCACAAATAATGCTTCAATAAATACGGGGTTGAATTTTTCTTTTTAAGTTTTGCTTTCATTTTCATCAGCTAAATATCCAGAAGTGGAATTATTGGAACATACAGTAGTTACGTTTTTTTTTTGTTTTTTTTGAGGTATCGTCACACTGTTTTCCATATTGGTTGTACCAATATGCATTCCCAGAAATAGTGCATAAAAGGGTTTCCATTTCTTTATGTCCTTGCCAACACATACTGTTTCCTGTCTTTTTGATAATAACCATTCTCACAGGTGTGAGTCAAAATCTCATTGTGGTTTTGACTTGCATTAAAGATGAGCATGTTTTCATGTACCTTTGTTGACCATCTGTATGTCATTTTGGGAAAAATATCTGTTATAGATCTTCTGCCCATTTTTTAACCAAATTGTTCTAAAGCAAAATATTTTACCTGGAATTATGTGATATATTTTTCTGCAGAAGTTATTCCAAGAGATATTGAATACATTGAAGGAGAAACTTGGAGTAGCTAAACATATATTGGCTGATGAACAAGAAAGAATGGTAGTGATTCAGGTTAGTGTTTATCTTGATTCTAAGGGAAAATAACCTGTATGACTGGAAGTTGTAGATTTCTCAGTTTACAATGTCAATTCATATTCCTTCATCTGCATGTCATGTTTTAAGTTTGTGTTGATGTCTTGGCTGATTTTGCCCTTTGTATTTATGCTTTCTAAATTTTTCCCCTGTACTTTATTATTATTATTTTTTGTCTTTACATTGTGTTAGAGATGGAAAGAGAAGTATTTAGGGTCTATATATACTGTTTAACTTGAAGTTTATCAGATATGTCTGTGTGAAAGGCAGAGGAGTAGAATTTTAAAGATGAATGAGTCAAATAATGTAAACAAAGTCAAAATAAATAGCAGAACAAGAAACAAATATTTGAAATCCAAAGGAAAGAAAAGCTTTAATTTCTTAGTGTATAAAGAACTCTTAAAGTCAACAGGCAAAAGACTAGAAGTGCAATAAAAAAAATCATCGAAAAAATGAGAGTTCATAGAAAAGAAAATGCGAGTATCTTTTGCATTATAGGATTTTGAGCTTTGCTCATGCCAAGAGAAATACAAAATAATCAATTTTTTAGTGATATGCTATTTGCAATGGCTATGGGTAAAGTTTATAAAGATTGACAACCTAATTTATAACCATACAGTGGATTATGACCATCTTACGTATTTCAGAATGATTATCCAAATGGAGGGCTTCCTTCCATTATACACATGTTTAATTTCTGATTTAAAACCTTCTCTTCATATTTAACTCTATTCTTTACCAAGTATATCACATTGAGAGTCATCCCTTTTAGTTTTTAAGACCATAAACATCCAGTTGAGGAAGATGAGAAACTGCCTGTATAAGAATTTTTCAATTGATCTCCATTTTTTTCACTCCCCGAAGCAACATATATATATATAAAACAAATATTAGGACCCCACTGTTTGCCAGGAGCTAGACTAGGTGCTACGGATTCAGCAGTGAAAATGTTCTATTCTTATGAAACTAACATTCTAGTGGAGGTAAACAAAACAGTAAAATATATGGCATGTTACCTGGTAATGCAATAAAAATACATTTTTGAAGGAAGGAAAGGGTAATGGGGTGTAGTTTTAAGAAAAGTGATCAGGACCTTTTTATTCAGAAAGTGACATTCCAGAAGTTTCAAAAAGATGAGAAATTGAAACTTGCAGGCTTTGGAAGAATATTCTAGGCATAGAGAAGGGCAAGCACAAAGGTCTCAAGACAAGTGTCTACATGGCTGGGGTTGTGTGAAGGAAGTAGAAACTAGTAGGTGATGATCTCAGAAGATAAGGGGCAAAATCACACAGGACAATTGACCTTAAATGAAATAAGGAACATTGGGAAGTTTCGAATGGAAGAGTGGCATGATATAATTTCCATTTTCATGGAAATACTCCAGGCGCTAAAGTGAGAATTGAGTGTAGGAGGATGAGAGCAGAGGTGGAATCCTGTGGGGTGGTGGTAGGGTGATGAAAAGTGCTCAGATTCTTGATCTAGATAAAGTGTGATTCCATAAAGTCTCTTGAAATTGAATCACATCATTAAAGTGAATTACTGTCAATGTTTATTTCTAGCTCAGACTTCCAAGGGGTAGATTTTCATATCCAACATTCTACGCAGCATCTCTCTTTAGACATCTAATTGACTAATCAAAATCAGCATATCCAAAAGTGAACTTCTCATAAACTCTCCACTGCTGAAATCTCTCCTATCCATGGTTTAATTTTCTGTGTTTTGGCAACTCCATTCTTCCAGTTGCTTGGTCTTAATTCTTGGAGTCACCATTGATTTCGCTTTTCCCGCACCCCCTAACCAAAGCCTTCAGCAAAGTCCATTGGCACTACCTTCTAATTTTGCTAGACTCTTCCTTGGCCACTGAGGTTGTAGACTTCTCAGTTTACAATGTCAATTCACATTCCTTCATCTGCAGGCCATGTTCTAAGGTTGTGTTGATCTCTTGACTGATTTTACCCTTTATATTTATGCTTTTAAAATTCTTCTCCTATACTTTATATTTTCTTGTCTTTACATTGGTGTTAGAGATGGAAAGAGGGATATTTATGGTCAATCTATAATGTTTAATGTGAAGTTTATCAGATATGTCTATGTTAAAGGCAGAGGAGGAGAATTTTAAAGAGATGATTAAGTCTGAATATAAAATGATGTTCCAATTGATGACTGAGGAGAAAACAGTAAGTTTCTGGAGCTTGCAAGGGTGCACAATTAAACTGCATTCAAGAGAAGTGAGTCTGAATCATATAACCAAATCTGCCAAAGAGATACAGCAGAAGTCCCAGGAAATGCTACAGGTGAGTAATTGAAGTGTGATCCTCAGAATATTTGGAGAATAAGATTAAGAAGAGCTGAATATTATGTCAATTCCAAAATAAGTATATATTTTCCCAGTAACCCTACCTCTGGAAATTTATCTTGCAAATTATTTACAAGCATATAAATTCACATGGTTAAGGAACCATTGTAAAATTATTTCAGTAGGGAATCATGGCTTAGAAGTAGTCTTTGAAGCCAGATTGATGAGGTTCCTATTTGGGTTCTGCTATTGCCATCTAGGTGGACATGAATATGTTATTTAACCACTAACTCTGTTTCCTTAACTATAAAATGGAGATAATAATGGACTTCACTTCTTAATTATTGTGAGTGAAACAATCTGTATAAGTTCTTCATATAATATCATGTACATCCTATGAACCTGATAAGTATTAGAATGAACTTGATAACTATAGCATTAATAGCAAGACATTAGATACAACTTTATTAATCTATATGGAACTCATGGAATAGATTGTATCATGTGCATACAATGGAATGCTCTTTAATATTTAAAAAAGATAACATGGCTCTGTGAGTAATTATAAAGGACTGCTTCCCAAGAGAATATTTACTAAGAAAAAAAGCAAGTTGTCAGATCAGCAATAGAGTATAACATGCCATCATTTGTGTTTTTTAAGAAAAAATAACATGAATACGTGTTTACATGCCTAGGTGGAGTACCTTTGCAAGGAAGAAAGGAAATTGGTTTATTAGCAACTCGATTAATAATCTAATTATTATTAATTGAATTCAAATGTTAAATACATTTAAATAGTAATTTTAATTCAGTGAAGGAAATAGAAAACTTTTAAGAAATGGTTGAATCAGTGAATAAGAGAAATATCAGTTAAGTAATAATAAAGTGATGCTTCTGCAGAGACTGAGTGATTTGGGGAAAGAGAATATGAATAAACTGAAGGACAGTGAAACCAGGCTCTCTGAACAGATCTCCAGCCTCCAAAATATCACAGCCGAGCTAGAGAAGAAATGTGGGCAATCTCCCTTAATGTTGCTCCAGGTAAGGTTCTAGAAATAGCCTTTAATATAGTATTTGAGAAGTGAGAAGTGGGCAATACTCATGAATGGTTCAATCCAAAGCACAATAGCCAACGATCTTCAACCTTTTGTGAAGGCTATGTATCTGTTTTCCGATCACCAAAAGCATTATGAACCATTTTAAAAATCATAGTATAGAATTACTTCATGATATTCTCACCTTAAGATTATCATTAGTATGCTTGAATTGCATTACCCCTTAATCCCTTAGCCGTTGGTTAGTCATTATGATACATCCATACAGTAGAGTACTCTACAATCATGAAAAAATGAAGCATCTCTATAGCCATTGAAAGATTATCTTCAAAGAAACTGCCCTTTCTAACAATCTAGTTGAAACTGGAGGGGATCATGTTAAGCAAAATAAGTCAGAAAGAAAAAGAAATGGAGGATACTTTCACTCAATATGTTAAACATAATGAAATGAAACAGACAAATCCCAACAAAATTACGAGAATAGAAGGCTGTGGCTACCAGGGAGGTGGGAGGGGGAAGGGAAAGAAGAAGGGAACAAGATGGTGGTAAAAGTGGAACTCTGGGGCCAGATACAGTGTGAAATACAGACTGAGATGTAGTTTCAGCATCCTAAAACAAATATAACATTATAGAAAAAAAAATAAACTAATACAGGAAATCACCAAAAAAAATTATTTTCAAGAATGTTTATGTAAAAATAAGATGCAGAACCGCCTTTTGCCTAGTTTTAGAGAATATGTGTATACTTATAAACATGCTTGTTAGCATTCACAGATTGCCTCTGGCAAAATACAATCACTGAGAATTTGTATATATATTTTATTATATATTTAAAATTTTGTATTGTAGCATGCATTATGTCTTCATTAAGTAAACGATCAACTTTTTAAGACTAGCTACTTCCCTCTGCCAAGCCCATATTTGCAATGTGAGTGCTCTTATTTAAGAAGACCCTACATAAAAATCCTTAGGTTTCTTTCCAGAGTCAAGTCTTGTTCCAGTGTAGGTAGGTGTGACCCAATTTTGCTCAGTTTCTGACTCAGCTCCAGCAACCACCCTAGGCTAGCAGACCCCTTCTCCAGTACAGAGGGCAAATAGGTGGGTGAATGATGAGTGTTTTGAGTAAGATAGCTGTGGTGAGGTACAGAAAACTATCCCCCTTTGGAATACTACGATTTCAATCATTTTTCTGACTCTTCCTAGTCAGTGTAATAATTTATATTTGAGAAATAGTACCACAAAGCTGAAGAATACATGGAAATCGTTTCATTGTTAGAAGACATTTTCATGGGCACAATTGACAAGACTTCACTCAAATACACAGTCATAACCTTATCTTTATTTTTCCTTTCCAACAGAATGCAAGATATTCTTTGGAAAGGTAAGTTTTCATTTTGGTAACATTTGGGTTAGTATCTGATGATGTGTGAGCACCCCGGGGGAAAGATGTTGGGGGAAGCTAGCGAGATCTTATAATAAGATCCATCCTCTGGATGGAGGGACCTGGGTCTGCACAGATAACTGAGATTGTCCTTTCTTTATAGGAGTGAATCACTATTGTTTCAATGCCTGGAGCCAGCCTGTATCACAGACACAAGTTTATGCCAAATAACAGGAATGAGCAGATTCCTAAAAGTGTTCCAAAGTAAGTTCATGTAATCCATGGTTACAGGACACTTTCTTTTTGTATTTGTAAATCAAGAAACCATCGATCAGAAATAAATTCCAGATAGCTCAAGACTTTTGAAAGATCAGAGAATTTAATACACAACACACATTAGATAGCTCTCAAGAAAACAGACCTACCCATGCAGTTTCTTTACCAGTTTCCCAACCCTGAAACATTACATAAGCATGTTAAATTTCTAGTGGAAAAGGTACAACAGCGGATGTATATATTCCACCTCATAGTTTTATCAGTTCCAGAATATCTTATCAATGGATTCGTATAGTATGTTTCCTTTGAATCTGCTTTCTTTCAATTAGCATAATTCAGATGAGGCATATCTAAGGTGTTGCATTATCATTAGATTTTTCATTTTGGTTGGTCTGTAACGTTCCATTGTATGAATATACCACAGTTTATTTATCGTCCTGCAATTCCATAAACTACATGAATTCCATGAGTTATTTCTGACTTTCATGCTAGAAATACTTGCTTACCGATTTTTGCACGTACCTGACTTCATTTCTCTTGGCTTAATAGCTAGGAATGAGATCGCCAAACTTGTTTTCCAAACTAGTTATGCCATTTTGCATTCCCATCAGTAATGTGTGAGAGATTCCATTTGCTCTGCATCCTTTCTGGCATTTGGTGTTTCTGATTTCTTTTTAAATTAAGGCTAATCTAATAGGTATGTAGTTACATAGAATTTTGATTTTTAGTCTGCATTTCCAAAATCTTTGATGTTGAACATATTTTCATGAAGTGTTTATTTACCCACTGGATATCAACTTTGGTGAAGAATATCTACAAACATTTTCCTCATTTCTAAATTGGGCGTATTTCCTTGAATTTTATAATTTCTTAATATTTTCTTCAAATGTGGTAAGCAATATTTTTCCCAGTCAGTGATTTATTTTTTATTTGCCTATTAGTCATTTAAAAAGCAGAAGTTTTAAATCTTTAAATTCATTTTATCTTTTTTTATTGTTTTTAATGTTAGCTTTTGTGACCTAAGGAATCTTTTCCTACTCAGCAAAGTTTTACAGTTCTGTTTTATTATGTGTCTTTTACCCATTTAGAGCTAGTATTTGTATATTATTTAAGGTATGGACACCCCCCTCACCCTTTTGTACATTTATACATCCAACTGCTTCAGCATTAGTGGTGGAAAATGCTATCTTTATTCATTAAATGTCCTTAGTACCTTTGTTGAAAATCACTTGGCTTATATGAACAGGTCTCTGTGAATGGACTCTAATAGGTTTATTGATTATTGTGTCTATCTTTTTGCCAGTACCACACTGGCTTGATTGATTACTCCATAGGAAGTCTTAAATGAAGCACTATGGGTTTTTCAGTTTTGTTTTGTTTTTTTAAATAATTTTGCCTACTCTAGTAGATCCCTTGCTTTTCCACATAAATTTTAAGATCATTTTGTTGGCTTCTAGAAAACAGTGCTCACATTGAGTATTATTACATTAAATTTGTGATCCTCTTGGCAATAACACTTATTTAGATCTTTGATTTCCCTCATTAGTGTTTTGTAGATTTGGGCATAAAAATATTGTACATATATAATTAGACTGATCCCTAAGTATTACATTGTTTTAGTACTGTCGATGATACTTTAAATATCACTCTAGCTGAAGTTTTATTTATTTCCTGTTCATATCTAGTGTCTAGAGATAATACTAGCTTGCACTTATTAATATGGTATCTTACAAATATGATAAACTCAATGATTACATCTAGTGGCTTTATTAAGGAGTGTTTGGATGTTTATACAAAGATAGTCAAATAATCTATGAATACAGCTTTATTTATTCCTTTCATTTATTCCTATCTGTCAACCTATTTTATTTTTTTCTCACCTTATTGTACTGGTTAGAATCTCCAGTATGATGTTGAGTAGGAGTGTTGAGAAACATTTGTCTTGCTCTTGGTCTTAGGGAGAGAGAAAGCAGTAAGTCCTCCACTTTTAATGTTAGCGGTAGGATTTTTATTGTAGCTTTTCAACATATTGAGGACATTCCCCTCTATTCCTGCTTTGTTAAAACCTTTTATCACAAATAACTACTGAATTATGAAAAGCTTTTTCCCTTTAAAGGAAAGTTACAGACAGGAATGAAGGCTAGTAGACAGGTAGAGAGAGAGAGGAGGCAGAAGTGTTTTATTTGTTATTATTTAATTGTTCATCTTGATTATTCTCCCCCTCCACTCCTCAGGTCTTGAACTGGGACTTTGTAATGTATGTGGACTACGCCCAGTGTACTAAACTGCTAGACCAAATGGATGTGCCTTTAAAGCTTTTTCTGTATCGATATCCATGATATGCTTTTTAAACGAGCCTTGCATTACCAGGATAAACTTGCTAATAATATTTATCTATTTCTGGATTCAATACGCTCATATTTGTATGCTTGCATTTATGTTAAGGCTAAAGTTTTTACAGATTTATTTCTGCTAGTTGCCTTTAATAGTATTTTCTTTGTGGATATGTGTTTATGATTTTAATACTGTTTTGCTTTTCCTTGAATATTATTTTTATGAATTTTTTGAGGCGACAACTGAAGGCGTACATTCTTTTTGAAAACTTGCACTTGTTTCTGCCAGTCTTCTGGGAATAAGACTAAGAATCTGAGACAGCGTGAAATTTAAATGCAAGGCTTAGAGTTTTTAAGATCTGAATAATGTCAATTGGTCTACAAGTTCAGAAATTTAAGCTCATTTGACAACACAACTTGCTGCTAGATTAAATATTAAAGAAATAAATGACTTCGCATTTATGGACTGATCAACTAAAGCGTTAAGTGTTCTTGTTTTAAAAGAAAAGGTGCAGGCAGGGAGGAAGAGAGGGGAAGCAGAAACATTTTATTTACTTTTATTTTAGTTGTTACATCCTGGTTGTTCCCTCCAGCCCCAGTATGCAAGCTTGGGATGTGTGAACTGCACTTGGCCAGAGGTGGTGGACCCAACCACTACTCTACCAGGGCATGCCAACAATAAGTTTTCTAGTAACTGAAAGTCGAAATTGGAAAAGGGTTTGATGTACTGTACCAGTTCAGATGTACTATCTTTGAAATGTTTGCATTATGTCTAACTGATACTTAGCAGTTTGTTTATGGAATTAAATCATGATCATATAGAAGGTATTTAAAATTAAGGCTAGATAAAGTTATATAGAGGAAATAGAATCTAAGTAATAAATGGAAGACCCAGAACCAAACCCTGAGGAAAATCTCACTTTTTAGAAATTGAGTAAGAGAGATAAGAAAAGGAACAAATAGAGATATGAAGAAGCTAAAGCTAAGTCTTACTTCCATTCAACTATAAGCACTCAAGTTAAGCTTACTTCTTCTCAACTTGAGTTTTCTAGAGAATTCTCAGGCTTTCCTAGCCACAGCTAATATGTTATTTCATTTATTTATTTTATGAAGCAAAGGTACAGGCAGGAATGAAGGCAAGTAGGCAGGCAGACGGGAAGATAGAGGAGGAAGAAGCATTTTATTTTCATTTCGTTGTTCACACTCCCGCCCCAATGTTTTATTTTGATGGACTCAGTTCAAGAAACTCCTAATAGCATTTCTAGGCACCTGTGTACGCTCTGATTTTAAATGAGAAAGTTTAGTCATAGAGAAGAACCATGAAACAACTGTTCAATTAAAAGACTCTAGGGCTTCTCGCTGCTTCAGGTTTGGCTTTTTAGGAGACTGGAGATGGGTCCCAGGTAACAGCTGGTTAGAAATGGGTATCAGGCCAATTTGGTAGCCTGGTAACATTCCCTTCTGATTTGAAAGGCACTTCTAAACCTTTATCCCGAATATCCTTTGTTTGGATGTCACTATCCTTTGTTTTCTTCTTCCTCTTCAGATAAGTTTCATCTTCTATTGCCTTTCTCATTTTATTTCTCTATGATCATTTCTTGAAACAAGGCCTTTAGAGTTTTTTTTCTGGATTCTCCTGGATTCCTTCTGCTATATCTCTACCTATGGCACTCATTAGAAGCCCAGCATATTAGAAGTCATCATTTTCTGCCATTGACATGGTTGAACCCTTGGGATAACTGAATTTCTCTCTTTCTGCAGGGTACATAACTTTGGATCCTAAAACAGCTCATCCTTGTCTGGTCTTATCGAAGGATCTGAAAAGTTTAGGACTCAAAAATGTCCAGAAAGTTGTATCTGGCAAACCAGGGAGATTTGACTTCAGTGCCACTGTGTTGGGTGTGGAGCGATTTACCTCCGGGAGGCACTACTGGGAGGTTGATGTGGAAAAGGCAGCCAAGTGGCAACTAGGCATTTATGAAGATCGTACCAGCAGCAAGTGTGATGTACCCAACAAGTGTGGAGATAAAATCTTACTTATGAGATCCATGATGGAAACCCATTGTACCTTCTGGGTTTTTCCTCCTTTAAAAAATATCTCTTTAAGAGAACAAATGCACAAAGTTGGAGTTTTCCTTGACTATGAACATGGGCAGATAGCATTCTACGATGTAACGGAAAGAGCCCTCATTTATAATTTCTCTGCTATTGCCTTCCAGGGAGCTCTCAGGCCTGTATTTTCTCTTTGTATTCCAAATGGAGGCAGAAATTCAGACTGTATCAGCATCTGTCTCCCTCATGTTTCTTCCTAAAACCTTTCTGTTAGTCCTCGATCTTACTTGGTGTGAAATCTAAGACCTTTAGGAGCATGACTTTGTAAAAATAATGTATCTAAAGTGGTCCAATAAAAGATTTCTGGCACTCGAGTTGGAATACAGTTCATTACCCCAGAGCCTTTGTATTCATTTGGATTTTAACACCCATTTAGTAGAAGAGGTTATATTAAGTTGAATTATGAATGATAAAAATCATCCTACAAAGTAGAACAAGAAATGCTTATGCAGCATAAGATTGGGAAAATCAAGAAGAAATGTAGTTTGGGATTCTTAGGACTGAAAGCAGGATTAGTTGTAATTAAGACTTTAGATTTGAGGATACCAGCTTAGTGTCACATAGACTAGAGATAGCCTGCTACTGACAGTATCAGGACTTATTATTTATCATTTTGAACATAATAATAATTTCCCTGAATATTTTATCTGGGTAGGGAAGGACATATTTCAGAAAATGAAAGTATTTTAAAATTACATTTAAATCTGATACTTCTTTCTGACAAAGAATTAGATTTCTTTTAGGAAGTTGGATAGTGGAATGCTTTGAAGCATAATACCATAGAGGTCTTATATTTGCTGTTGTATTTTCTTCTGTTTGACAATCCACTAAAAAACTTTTCCAACAGTCTCTTTAGAGGTATAGTACTGAGAAGATAACTAAGTATTTATAGATTAACTTAGATGTGAAAGGCTTATTTTACTTTATAGATTTTGAACAATCTCTAAGTACATTAATCTTATTAGCCAAATGTAGAAACTGAGGTTCCAAAGGGTTTAATTCTACTATAATCGCATAGCTGGTAAGTATCTGATAATAACCAGGATAAGGAATTAAGTATGTATGACAGTAGGAAAGTAGTCCAGTTTTATTCAAATTACCTAAAATAAAACCCAGTTTCTGCAGAAAGTGGAGGAAGCATGTTTTTACATTTTCTGTGGGTATACTCTGTAGATACTGTAGAAACTGTACTTTAAAACGGGCAGAGTAAAAGGAACAAAATGCAAAGAGAGGAAAATTGCTTCTGTGATCCATGGAAGTTCTGGGAAGGTATAAATTCTCATAATATCTGTCTTTTGGGGACAGATTTTTAATTGATCATTTGAAATTATCAACATTTGGATTAAAAACATGAGGTTTATTTTGTTTATTGGTGAAGTGTAAGTTTGGGAAATGTGCATGCTCACACTATGTCATAAGATTTAGGGGAAAGTAATCTGATTTGAGAAAGGGGCATTCAGTTAGGTGAGCAATTTGAAATCAAGATTTAACAACTCAGCAGTGACTCAAATCCTTTCCCAACGGTCTCGGGAACAGTTCACTGGGGAAACAGAGTTTAGTAATAATTGTCTGTGATTCTAAGTCTCCACCCTCATCATATCAAATTTCTCCTGCCTCTGAAACTCGACTATTGTGAACTGTTTTCTCAAACTTAAATGAAACTAGCATGTCCTTTCAATGTCACCCTGAGACATTGTCAACAAACACAAAGATTATTTAGAATCTCTAGGAAAATATACCTGCACTTGATTTTTGTTATTTGCCGTTTGATGAGAACTCAGACACTGAAGTTGCCTATTAACTTGAATTACCTGGTAGAAAAGAAACCCCAAAAGATTTTAGTTTTATTGACCTGTATCAACCAGTCTTGTATTTAATCTAAGCAATCTTTAACATTCTTTTGAATTCCTGATGATTTGTGTAAAACGTTTCTGCTTCCTCTTGAAACCAGCTTTACTCTTGGACTGGTTCACTATAGTTACTAAGTCAAACGAAGTCTGACACATGTCCATCTCTATTTGTATGAGGATCATGCTTCTAAGGCTTTGAAAATACTACTTTGACACAATCCACTGACCTTTTGAATAAAAATGTCCAGTGTATCACTCCAGGCGCAAGGAGTCCAGGCCCCTGTTTTTTGGAATCTTATAGACATAGTCATTGGAAGGCAAACTACGATACTTCATACAAGAATCACTTAGGAACCAGACAGAAGGACCCCAGGGGAGCTGTAAGAGAAGAAAGGAGTGAAAGTATTGTGAGGAATATTGAGTTCAGTCAGTACCATCATGACAGAGCTACCCAAGAAGTCACATGGGCCCATGCCACTGGTCTTAGAGGTCCCTGGTCCTTGTCCCGTCTCCTCTTCGTCATTTCCAAGTGGGAAGACCTAGGGTCACCTTCAGCATAGAATGTGGAGTTGGGGAGACAATTCTTAGATGGAAGGGCCTGGAGGGCAAGGAAGGGAATAAGAATGGAGGCTACTTGCTACTTATCTGCCCACCCTGTCCTGACTATGTCCCCAAGCCATTGCATAATGTCATCAGGCTTTGACTTTGGATATCACTAATTAGTTTAAGTGTTGCCCCTTGACAAACTTAAAAAGAGTGACAGCTTTTTTTTAATGCAAAGTATGGTTGCAACTTTATTTTTGTTTGGACAAATATTTGATTTGACAAATATTTAATTTGACAAATATTTGATTACCTTTCCCCCTAGACTGAATTCCCTAAGAGTAAGGACAGTGCTGGTTTTATAATCCTTAATATATTTGAAAGTGAGGAAAAATAGTAGTCAGATATGTACTGTTATTAAGTACCTGGCTCTAATAGTAGATGATGGTAGAGTTTCAAAGTCCTGGAGGGGTGATCCATCGCCATTAAAACTGAAAGACTAAAAGAATATTCAGGTGAAATGCTTTAGTAGTTTGGTAGAACAGGCTTAACAAAATCACAAACCTGGTGACTTAAAGCAAAGACATTAACTTTCTAGAAGTCCTAAGTCAAGGTGCCAGCAGGGTCAGTTGTTTCTGAAGACTGTCCCCAGCCTCTGGTGTTTGGCTGGCAACTGTGATATTAGTCAGTGTATTGATTGATATCACTCCCTTCTCCACCTAATCTTCACTTGATCTTCCTGTGTCTGTCTCTTCACATGGCATTTTCAAAATGTAAGAGCCCAGTCACTGGATTAGGGACTCATGGTATATTCATTTTTGACTCTTTTTTTTCTTTTTTAAAGGAAAGGTATGAATAAAGGTGAGCAGAGGCAGACAGGATGAGAAAGAGAAAGAAGCACTTTATTTTATTTAGATGTACATCTTGGTTATTCCCTCCGGCCCCAGGTCTCAAACCCAGGCCCTTGCGTCCTTGAGATGTGCACGTATGGACTATGCTGGCCGAAGGCAACTGACCAAACCACTATATTCCACCAGGGCATGCCATATTTTCTTTCTTTAAAAAAAAATTATTTTATTGTTTCTTCTGTTTAAATTGCTGTATACTTTTAAGGATATTGATTTCACACTTCTTTCTAAGCATTTCATACCATACCCACCACCAGAGTTCTAGGGTCCTTTACCACCATCTTGTTCCCTCCCCCCTTGCCTCCTCCTTCCAACCCGACTGACAGCTGTAGTCTACATCCTGTGAATTTTATTGAGATTTGTCTGTTGTTTTGTTTCTTTATACACCACACATGATTGAAGCCATCCTGTACTTCTCTTTTGCTTTTTGGTTAATATCATTTAGCATAATCCCCTCCAGTTACATCCATATTGCTTTATTAAAAGAGAAAATTTCATCTTTTTTTAGCAACTGTTTGGAATTCCACTGAGTACAGATACCACAGTGTCTTTATGCAGTCATCTGTTGATGGGCATTTTGGTTGTTTTTAAGTCTTGACTATTGTGAATTGTGCTGTTATGAATACAGTTGTGCAAATATTTTTCCTGATTAGAGATTTTGTAACCTCTGGGTCTGTGCCTAGATGTAATAGTAACTCCGTTTTTATTTTTTTTTAAGGAATCACCATACTGTTTTCCAAAGAGATTATACTGATTTGCATTCTCCCCAGCAGTGTAGGAGAGTTCCTTTCTCTCCACACCCTTTCCAGCACTTGCTGCTTCCAGTCTTTTTTGATATAAAGTCATTCTCATTGATGTGAGGTGATATCTCACTGTGATTTTTGTTTATGTTTTTCGGACAGTGAATGATGTAGAACATTTTTTTATGTGTCTACAGGCCATCTGAATGTCTTCTCTAGAATCTGTCCAGTTTTTAAGTGGATATTTTATTTTTTCATGATGTATATCAGCTCTTTATATATTATGGATTTTAATCATTTGTCTAATGTATATTGTGTAAATATCTTCTCCCATTCAGTGAGCTGCCTTTTTATTTTAGTGGTGATTTCTTTCGCAGTACAGAGACGTTTTAGCTTGATGTAGTCCCAATTATTTCGTTTTACTTTAGTTTCCTTTGTTGTGGGTGTAGCTTCCTCAAAGTCATCTCTGAGGCTGATGACAAAGATCATTTTTCCTGTGTTTTCTTCTATGTATTTTATGGTTTCAAATCTTACATGAAGGTCTTTCATGTACTTTGAGTTAATTTTTGTGTGTGGCACCAAGTGATAGCAAATTGTGTGTTGTGAAGAGGCTTTTTATGTACAGCATCAAGCTTGCAAATTCTGTCTAGCCTAAAATCACCTGAAGAGTTTAAAAAAATCCCAATATCCAAGACAACCTCCCCACCTGCCCCCAGACCAGTTACGTCAAAATCTCAACTTACAATGCAGCTTTTCCAAAGCTCCCTAGGTAATTGTAGCATGCAGTCGAGATTAAGAAAGTTAGCGGAGGCAAGAAATAGAAATCACTTTGTTTGGTCCACAGCTATAACTTCTGTGTGGCAGGTAATTTTAGTCTTAAAACGTATAGATGTGATAGTATTCAGGGGTGGACTGTTAGGTCGCAGATTAGGGTGCAATTTGCATGCTTCCTTTTAGTGATGGGCAAGCATGTGACTGAATCTGCTCATCAAACTGCTATTTTAGGAAGATTGTTGGGATAAGATGTAATGGGAAGCAGCTGTCTTGAACTGGAAATCTGCCTTAACTCTCTGGACTAAAGAAGACCTAGGAAATCTCAGGAGTAGCCGCCATGGTTTGGAACACCTGGCACTATGGCCGCTACATTGGGGCGAGATCTCTAGTCTTGAAACACTGCATTTGATAAATGCAGCTTGGTCAAAAAATTTTGGTTAAATATCCAGTTTTACTCTGCAGTTATGACTTGGAAATAATACTTGACAAATGTATAGAGAAGTCAAGCAGTGAGATTTTTTTTTATAGTTGAATTGCCAATAGATTTCTGGGTTAAGAATTAAGGGGAGGAACTCAGAAGGCTCACAGATTATACTGATTAGATCTACTCCTACCTTCCCAGGAGAGTCAAGGTGATCTGTCTGAGTGAATCCACTGGGGCTGGGGCCTAACTGACAGAAAAGTAAGTGACCTCACTGCAGTTAATTTCCTTGATCTTGTCTTGTAGAAAGCAAGAAAAATAATTAGTTCAAAGAGGAGAGAGAATATTAATGGGGAAGGGATTTGAAGCTTTGGTTTTATAGATTGCCTGCTTAAAATGTGAGAAACTTCATCACACTGAAGTTGAAAAGCATATAGATGGAGAACAGGACAAGATGGAGAAGGCTGCAATTTTAGTGATGTCTTGACAAATTAGAAAGAATACGAGAAACTGATACATTTGTCCAGGAAAGAGCAAGTGTGAGTTTGGTTACCTAACCCCCATGTGAGAAGAAGCTAGTCTCTGCAGATGCTGAAAAATGTGGTAGAACAACAAAAAGAAAGGGTGTTGAAAGTAAAGGTTGCATGTTCAGATAAGTTTGCTGCAAGGTGAAGTCCAAATGCTTTATATAGATCAATTAATCTACTTGTTTCACTCTGGGAGGGAGATGCTTTTATTTATCTATTTATTAGAATTTTTTTTTAAAATGGGAGCAGAAATAGTTTTATATCCTCAAAATTACAAGCTAGCAATAAAAATTCTTGAAAACTCATTGAATGTTCCCACCCACATAAAGTTGTATCTCCCTAGAGATACTCACAATCAGATAACAGATTAACTGGAGAAGGTGGAAGAAGTTGAGGCCTGGTGAATAAATTCACGTTTCTCAAACAAAGTAGTTGATGGAACTTAATTCGAAATTATGGTCATGAAATGCACATGTTTGTGTAATAAAAAACATTGAAAATAAAAATAAATAAAAAAGATCAAAATCTTATGTGAATACACATTTTTCCCTAAATTGAGTATTTTAATGAAATTCGTATTCATCCTATGGAACTCTAATCAGCTGAAGATTACCACGTATTATGTTTCTTGTTTCAAATAGGAGAGCTGTGTCATTCCACATATATATTTTTAAGGAAACTTGCAGGCAAGAATGAAGGTAAGCATGCAGGCAAGAAGACAGTGGGGAAAGAATCATTCATTTATTTAATTCAGTTGTTTATCTTAGTTGTTCCCTCTCCCCACCCACCCTTGTTATGTACAGGGACTACTCCAGGCTATTTACCAATCAGGTAAGCCTATTCCAGATACTAAGAGAAATTTTCTATTTGGGTGGGTTTTCTGTTAGAGAAAGGGGGTGGATCTCAGAGTCCTGCTTGCTATTTCCTTAATTCTGATCCTTTAGCATGTGAAATTTCTGAAACAAAAATCTATTCCTGCATATGATGTTAAGCAAATATAAGCACTTAGTCTCAACACTATAAATGTGAAATTTATCCAAGAAAGTACTAATCATATCTTCGTTGTGGAATTGGATTGCTGCTGTAAAGAGAAAGGTGGGGATACTATTTTCCCTGATGTAGTAATTTGGGGAACTGGAGGAAATATGTGATTTACTTTAAGACCAAAGCTCCTTTCAAAAACTTATGAGAAAGACATATAGTATCCGTTAAGAATATCTCCCCACCCCTTCAAACCCATTTAAATTCCCCAATGTGCCAATCTCTTAGAAATCCCATGTTTTATATACATAGCTTCAGGAGTTCACTTTGTTTCCATTGACTGCAGAGTCACCATTGACTCCTTTAGTTTGTTCCCATTCTGTAGCTCTAAGAGCTGTGTGCTCCACTGTCAATGTCTTTCCAAGGTCAGACTTTCTACTACATGCCTTCTATGACACCAGTCCAAAAGCTTGTCCCCTTTCACTTAAGAGTGTCAGGGTGCCCTTCCTTTATGTTGCTTCCATTCTTGCCTTAGTTAGTCTTCCCTCTGCAAAGAAAAAACTTCCCTAACCTTTCTATGGAATCTTCCTTCTTCTACATCATTTTCTCTTTATAGCACCAATGATTACCTGAATTAATAATAGTGCCTGTCTTCTCTGGAATGTAAGCTCCATGGTAGCAAAAGGCTTTGCGTGAATAATGAATAAGATGACCAGTGAATATTTGTGACCATCAGATGCCAAGTATTTAAAAACGTGCTAGCAAAACAAAGATCCCTGACTTCAGCAGATGGATAAGACAGATTGACTCTGGAACTTTGGATTGCAATTTTATCTATGGGCCTCTGAAGTAACTGGTTTTATCAAGATGACAGATTCTCTAGTATGGTTTCCTCATGATCTAAGGACCATCAAGTTTTGCCAAGTATATGTCCTGAATGTAGAATTTAAGAAATCAGAATTCAGACCCCTCCCCCTTCCCCAGAAAATGAAGGTAAGCATTTTAATATAAAAAAAAAAAAAAAAAGAATTCAGGCCCACCTTAGTGGCATAGGCAGTATGCCGGTGACTGGTGACAGGGATGTGGGTCATGTAAAGTTTAATGACCCATTGGAATGGAGAACAATAAAAAACAGGCAGGAAAATTGCTTCCTCTTTTTCCATTCTACCTTCCTTTCAACTGGTTCTTCCTCTTCTCCCTTCCTCTCTAAAAGAAAAGGAAAACAAAGAAATAAAAATGCAATATTTTCTAACCCAAGAGCCTTCCAGCTTCCCAGTTCAGATATGAAGTCTGAAATGTATTTGAGATGGTTGTATGGCCTAATTTACTGCTTAAAATAGAATTCACTGTGAGGAAGAGTTAAGCCTTGCAGTGTGCAAGAACAGTGATCTTTACATCATACACATGCAAGCACGTAAGCACAACTGCTCATTCTAGTTACCATCAAGTAACTAGAATATTACAGCAATTCTGACCTTAGGGACAAAGATCAAGTAAAGTATCTGCTAAAGCAGAGGCTATATCTGTTCATGGATTAAAATAAGTAGTATGGGCTGCCCTGGTGGAGCACAGGTTGAGTCAACCTCATTCGAAGGCACCTAGGCTGCGTATCCCTGGGTTTCAGTCCCAGGTCCGGGGCAAAAAGCCAGTTAAACAACTAAATAAAAACTAAATAAAGTGCTTCCTCCTCTCCCTGCCTGCCTGCCTGCCTACTTGCCTTCATTCCTGTCTGCACCTTTCCTTTAAAAAAAAAATGGTCAAAAGCATTATGAGTTGATATTGCGTACTAATTGGAAGTTCCAAAAGCCACTTTCTCTTTTGGCCCATGAGGGTCACTCTGGGAAATCTTGTGACTTTTATAGAACTATCAACTTTCAAATTCTTGTCCTATTTTGGTTAATGGTATCTCAGCCTTGAAGTTTTTGCAGGCCCTTAGCTCTCTGACTGGATATGTTTCTCTATTTTTCTAAATTGGAGTTCATGCACAAAGATCAAAGTCTTCTATTATTTTAATAACTAGGTTCAAGAGAAAATATTACTTAATATCATTAAGAATGAAAACAATTCAAAGACCATGCGCTCTCTCTCTGTCTCCTCTCTCACAACACACACACACACACACACACACACACGTATATATATATATATATATACACATGTGCATCATTCGGAAGATCAGCTCTTACTCTGTGCAGTCACCTTATTTAGTGGCATTTCTTTTATTTATAAAAACAAGTGGAGAAAGTCATCTGCCAATCTGTACTCACTGGAAACATTATCCTGCCACAAGAACACTGAAAAACAATGCAGCATTGAACACTAGAACAACTACAAACAGAGTGTGAAGACTGGGAGTAAGTGAACCTCAGGCTGAATTGACAGCTCAACAATCTGAAAACTGGTCCATATCCATTCCATCCTGCCCTCTACCCTCCATCCATTCTTCCTTTCCCTCAATATTTTACCTGTTGTTCTCAGCTGTGTCTTTTCTTGATCACAGGTGGTGGTTGTAGGTCTAGATATTACCCTCATCCAAAGAAGTGTCCAAAGTCAAGGCTAGAAGGGGAGACTTCTGTTTTTGAGATTTTTAACATGAATATAACAATCTCTTAGACCCATGAAAAGTCTGCCAGAAAGCAAACATAAGAGAAAACACAACTGACAGACTTCAAGTAGGGTCATAAATGGGGAAATGAGTGGAGTATTGATGGGATTCAGGACCTATGCAGGTAATTGTAAAGTGGTTTTGGTAAGTCAGAGGACTGATCAAATTTGGACCATAAGCATGGAATCAATGATCGTATTAGGTCAAAGTTCCTAAACGAGTAATGGGCACATTGTTCTTGCTTAACCAAACTATTTTAGATGATGCATTGCCTTAGCTTTAAGGAGTAAATTGCCTAAATCCTGCCACTAAATTATCTTTGATCTCAGTATTACTTCACATAGAGGTAGGATAATATCTTGATTTCAATTTTCATTTCTTAGGCAAGAAAATCTTTCTTAAGTTTGCTGAACATTGCCCCTTAACTGTGTCACAGAAACAAGGCAACTTAGTGTGAGTAATTCTCTGTATATCCGTGGGTGGGTGGCAAGATATAATCTCATAAAACTGGGGTCATTTTAGATGCCACTCTGTGTGTGTGTGTACTATTCAGTTTAATTTGATTGAAAACATTGTTCTGCCTCTTCTAGACCCTCTATTTCTCCCCATTTCAGTAGACTTCTATAATCTAAACCCTCCTTGATTCCTTTGTGTTAATTTTCCCTGTGCATTATTGCTGTGTTAGAGTCTGCTAGAACCAATTGTAACATTTTTAGGAATTGTGCCAGCCAGTTGGCATGTCCATATTTTGAACTCAGTCGTGAAAATCAGTGAATGCTGCAAACCAGTGTTTCCTGCTCCCACTGATTATTAATCTTTATCAGCACATAGCTAAGACAGCAGTCAATTTTATAATTTTTCAGGGGAACAAAAACAATTATTGAATTTAAATATTCATTTACTATAAGAAATACTATTCTAAGTCCTCTAAGGTTATGAAGAGAAAAAAGTTATGGAAGGTAGAGAGGCATTTAAGTCTTCATGTGTTTTGAAGCACACTTAAGTTTGGGCGTATTTTACCCTCTTCATGTTCCTCTTTTTCATTGGGTATAGTATTGTTTTCAAGATTTCATGATCCCTTGAGCAAGTTGGGTGGCTGGTGGAAAAATCTGACCAAATACCATAGCTAGATAATTTTTTTAATAATCACAACTAATGACTATTTAATTCAGTTTAAATTAGAAAAGGATGGAAATTTTGCGAAGAACACATACGATAAAAGAAAACAACTAGGATGGTACTTGCCATTTCAATAAGTGTATTAAATTGAAATGTTCTATCACTTTAAATACAGACAGAGGTTAACAGTTTGGTAATGAAAGCAAATGGCTACAATAAACCCACTATAAACAAAAAGTGTCAGATAAATCAAAAATAAAGAGTGGGTAGCAATGCCATGTAACTACTAATTAAGGGAAAGTTGGAGTGGTGATATTAATACAGAAAAAGAAATCACGTCAGAACAGGAGGTATTACCCGGGAAAAAGAAGAACATTACATAGTGATAAAGGAATCAATTCATCAAAAATTCATAACAACCCTACATGTAAACACTTAACAAAAATCAAAGCAGGAAAAAAATGGAATAATAAAGATATCAGCAGAAACCAAGAAGGTGTGCATATATTTGTGTATACGTGTACACACACACATACATATGCAATGGAATACTATTCAGCTATAAAAAAGCAAATCGTGCCATTTAAAATAATATGGATGGAACTAAAGGAATCATGCTTAGTGAAATAAGTATATGGAGAAAGAGATCAAACTATGATTTCACTCCTGTGCTTCCTTAGAAACCCCCCAAAATCAAAATATAGCAGTAAGATCATCTGTCCACCTGATTATCAAAAGCATCTGTAGTCAAGTCCTTTAAATGAGAACTCATGTGATAACATTCTCATCCTCTGAGTTTATTCTGTGTTTTGAACTGCATACTCATTTTCAAACCACCTATACACTCATTGTCCAGTATAACTTTTAAGGTATCTGAAAAGCACCTTAAAAAAATGCATAGTGGCTAATAGGTGCTCAGCATTGGCAGCTATTATCATGCAATTAGAAAATAGTCAAATAGTATAGGAAACACTGTCTTTGTTTCCTAGGACTCCTGTAGCAGAATACTGCAAACTGGGTGGTTTAAAACAACAGAGACTTATCTTAGAGTTCTGAAAGCCAGCTGTTGGAATTAAGGTGTTGGTAGATTGTATTCCCTCTGAAAGCTCTAGGGAAGGATCTGTCCTTGCCTCCCCCACATATTGGAGGCTCCAAGTGTTCCTTGTCTTATAGCCGCATCATTTATTCTCTGCCTCAATCTTCATATGGCCTTTCTCCTTTGTGTGTCTCTTATAAGAAAACTTGTCAGTAGATTTCGTGCCCAGGAGATAATGCAGAATGATGTCATCTCAAGATCCTTAACGAATTACATTGCAAACACACCTTCATCAAATATGTTTATATACGCAGCTTCCAAGAATTAGGGTATGGACATATATTTTTGAGGGTTACCACTCAACCCTCAAAAAGGTTGATTAGTACTAAATAAAGTGTTTACAGAGCTCACAAGAAGTTCAAAATCTAGTTAAACACAACTAGACCTCTGCAATCTTGAAAAATCATGTACACAGTATTAATATAACACAGAAAAAGAACACTTTCCTTTACTGTCGTGGCAAGTGGTCAATGATTACAAATTACATTGTCTTTCGAATGCTCAGTTTACTCTCACATCACACAACATACACAGTCACAAGCAAAACTTGTGGCTGTGGTCATCAGTGGTGGTAAGACATGCTTCTAAATACACCAAAAGCAGAATTAAGCAAGCTCATTCCACAGTCCAAGCTATAATCTCAAAGAGAGACAGGGCAACTAGCTTGGCGTGCCCAGTTTACAACGAGAAGTCTCCAGCGCTGAGTCTCAGCAAGAAGATGCTAGCAAATGTAACGTGTGTGTGTATCTTTGATGGAGTCTATGAGGCTGACTGCATGCATTTTCCTCCATTTTTTATGGTCATTTTTCAGTTAGCTTTAGCTAGTGCATTGGTGGCAGACACACGATTATCAGCAAACAGAAGTCGTGGTGGAACCCTCTGGGCTGGTGGGGGACCTCTAATCAGCTGGTGCAGACTTGACTCAGCTATAGCTTTTAACTCCTCGCTTCAGCCACCAGACTTTTGTTAGTTTAAGTACTTTCATTTTGTTTTTTAAATGTAGTAGTCACCATGTTTCACCTTCTGGTTCCAATGTTCACTAAACTTACTATAGTTGGGGAAGGAATGAGTTGCTAAAGATTTTTAGAGGGAACCAGCTGGCCTCTAAACAGAAGCTTAAAAGATGAATAAGCATTATCTAGTACAATGGGGTAACTTGAAAAAGAACATCTAGGCAAAAAGATGAGCACATAAAGTCAGAGAGAAATAAAGGACCTTGTTTGAATAGAAAAGTTACAAGGAGCTCAGGAAATGATGGAATATAAAAGTGCACATTGGTAGCTAGGGAGTGAAGGTGAAACAGGAAGTGATGGGGGCCCTTCAAACATGAGTGCACGATGAGATCATGTAGGGCTTTTGTTAAAATGCGGGATTTGATTAAGCAGATGTGAAATAAGGCCTGAAATTCTGCATTTCTGAGTCACTGGTGGTACTGATGATATTTTATCCACAGACCACACTGAGTAACAGATTTAGACCACGGAATTGAGATCTTACAGGTGTAAAGAAAAAATGGAGGCAGCAGAGCCATGCTCACTATGGTGAACTGTGAAGTCTCCATTCCAAGAAAATGTTGCAAGGTGGAAATAGCCATTACTGGAAGATATTTCCATTATTTTCCAAGAGAAATGGGAATCAGTATTTTTATTCGAAGCCATTGAGGTAAAATTCTAACCATCGAAGGGGAAAAAAAAATAGTTGCCTCTAGATTTTGACCTCTGTGTAGATTTTGAGATTCTTTTTGGAAGAGTGTCACAGAGTCAGTGTAACCAAAGAATAATCTTAAGAAATAGCCTTACCTCTGGGAAACTGAGATAAAGATGACTTAAGGGCATTGAGATTTAGTATTTATTCTTGCACGCCTGGGATTGTTCCAACAGAAAGGGCAAAATTAGCAAGTATCTTGAAGCAAAATTGAAGGACTTGGAATGTCTTTATTCCAAAGAGCTAGAATGGCCTCAGGACATTTCTTGGAACAAAAAAGAATGGAAAAATGCAGCACTGATTTTATCATGTGACTGTAGGAAAAATGAAGCAATGAGGTCTCAGTATGGCTTGTGTTTGGTAAAAGGTTAGTCTTGTTAAGTTTTCTCCCTAATTTTGCTTTGGGAGGTTTTTAACAAATGGTTTCCTTCTAGATTATAATCAGTGAAGAAAGCACCAGGGAAAGGTTTTTGTGTAAATCCTTTAAAATCAAGAAATGCTACATCCACTTTTAATTCAAATCTGAGTGTTCTTCTCAATGACAGGCATGTATGTCTGATGAAGGGAGTCCAGACCACTTACTTCTCAAAAAGGAAAAACCATTCAAGAACAGCTGAAACCAAGTTATTATCAGGATCAGACCCCTCACTTTTTCCTGTCCCACTTCCATTCTCAGGAATAAATGGCTGGCAAACTGATACTCAGTGTTGCAGACAAATTTAGGATTAGATTGCTGTTTGGTCCCAAAGTCTACTCTGTCCTGTCCATTATTATGTCTAAATCTGTGGGTCAGTTCCATAACCTCCCGTGTACCTGAATCCCCTTATCTGTAAGATAGGAAATGATGGTATCTACCTTATTAGGTTGTAGCCAACATTCAATGAGTCAATAACTCCAAAACTAGGTGCATGGCACATGGCAAACATGTAAAGAATAAAAGATTTCTGCTTCGTCTCCTGGCCACTGAAAACTCTGACATTAAGGGCAGGAAAACTTATGAGGGGGTGCTGGTTGGATGAATACCAACTGCTGATTGACTATGAACAACTTCAACTTTCTACTCCTGCCCCTTGGGATTCTTTTCTAGAGTCAAAACCTTACAGAAGGAGATTTAAAATATTGTGGTCATCTTAGTAAGGAATTTGAAGCTTAGAGCTTCCCTCAGAGGAAGAGTTGTGTCTTGTTTAGTGTTTGATAGATAGGTTTACATAGAAAATACCAACTGTATTTTCTGTCTTCCTATACTTGATCACATTATATAAAAGGGTGGTCACCTATCATTAAAGTGTGTTTCCAGAAGAAAAATCTTTTTCTAGAAAAAATAGCCCAGTGTCTGACATCTGGGAAGCACTCAGTAAAAATATTTGCAAACCTCTGTTTCTACAGGATCTGTCTCTATTCAGAATATAGAATACTTTTTATAAATGTATCACAATCAATGGTTTGAAGAGAGTTTTGGTTGTCTATCCATTTGATATGTACATTAGTATCTCTGAATACCACAAGAAAAGCCTTTTTCACATTCAGGAAGGCATGCAAATGCATAGAATGCTTTTGAAATTAAAACTCTGGAAATGGTCCCTCTTTTTGAAGAAAGAAGAAAAGTGATTATTACATAAGCAATTTATTAGGAAATGAATGCTGTGGACTGTGGCTCTCACTACAAAAATATGCCCTATGGAAAATGATGTAAATTTTCAGGAAACTTGTGATTCATAAAATTGTAATTTTATAAATTTTATAATTTTTAAAATAAATTTTATAAAAATATAACAATTTCTAAGGATTTAAAAAAATTATTTAATTACAGGCAGTCTGGTGGGGCTAACATTTTTGTTTTTTTTGAAGAAAGGTATAGGCAAGAGTGAAGGTGAGTAAGCAGGCAGGAAGGAAGAGAGAGGATAAAGAAGCATTTTATTTATTTTATTTAGATGTTTTCTTGGTTGTTCATCCAGCCACTGGGATGTGAAGTTGGGTCCTTCAGATGTATGCAGACAAGCGGGTGGAAGTCATGGACATCACTGCTAAGTCATCATGATTCAATTGAAGATTTTTTTGAAGTTGACATATGTGATGATCATATAAATGTAAGAATAGTATAGAACAAGGTAAAGGATTCTCTTGATGATGTTGAAAGTTTTTATTTAGAAGTAGTCAAACTAGAAGTAAATGGAAAAAGAGATGCAATGATCCTCCAGGAGAGCCATGACTTCAGCTATACAGAATAAGAAATGTAGGGGTTGTAGGGATAATAACATTCAATGGAAATGATTCCCGGACTATAAGGAAGAGTCTTTTTTGTAAGGTAGTATGATTGATGATCTCTAAACAGGCCTCATGACTGTACATCCTGTTATTCATATTCCGTAATTTCTGCTGTTGAATGTGGGTGGAATCTGTGACTTGCTTTGAACTATAGAATACAGTGGTAACAAGATAGCTTGTATATTCTACGTGACATAAGATTGTAACACTTATCTTTCTAAGAGACTCTCTTCCTTGCTGACTTTCATAATGCAAGAAGGTATTTAGCATCATCTACATAACCTCTGGCCAATAGCCAGCAAGAAACTGTGTCTCAGTCTAAGAGCTAGAGCAGTGAATTAAATGCTTCCAACAATCTTGAAAGCTTGGATGTGAATTTTTCCCCAGTAAAACTTCCAAAAGGTAGCTCAGTCCTGGTTGACACCTTGATGGTGGTCTTACAGGAAACTCAGCTGAACCATTCCACCTCCCAGCCGTGAGATGAGAAATATGTGTGATTTCAAGGTGTGTGGTAATATTGGTATATAGCAACAGATAACTAATGGAGGTGATACATTGTCAGTGTGATACAAATATATTAAAATAAAGATGAAAATAAAAAATAGTGGTGTCTTATCCAAGACCACTAGCCCTCCAGTCAAAGGCTAAAGTGCTCACTGCCTGCCAACCCACACCCCGATCCCACAGTCAGAACTCTGATATTAGTAGTGGGCTAAGGTTAGGTCATTTGTCATTTTCAATTTTCAGCACTATGAAAGACATCCCAGCCAGAGTTTCCTTTTTTACCTTATTTTAATTAAAAAAAAAAAACTTACAGAAAATTGAAAATGAATTCCAATGAATATCTATACACCCTTGTGTTTTCCCACGTTTGCTTTACCACGTTTTCTCTCAACTCAGACCCTGTTCACACCCAGGCTCTGGTTTTGGTTTGGTAAAAGTTAATAACTTTGTGTAGGCCTTGGAGGACTGTAGTTTGTAACAGGCCCCTTCTCGAAGGGCAGTATTGCTAACTAACCTAGTCTAGGTCCAGGTATTGACTAAAGAACAGTTCCAGGTCCTCCTCCTCAGCACCTCCAACCCCCAAAACCTCCAGGAAGAAAGCAATTCACTGGAGAAGTCTGCATCTATTCTACCAGGATTCTGGAACAGAAATTTGGTTCCAGTAAGTAGAGGAAATATCTTTTTGTTAATTTCCCAGTGGATGTGAAGTGTGGCTGTGGCTATTGTTGGCTGAACCAAGAGATTAACTGAATGTTTTTCTTGCTCAGGAAGAAGAAACTAGCAAATGGGACAGGGTATGGATAAAGTGATAAAAATTTTGAAGGGAGCATAATAGAGTGGGATGCTTCCATATATGGCCCTCCTTCCAATTTTGTCAGGAGCAACTCCTCATGATAATTTATGAAAATCGCTGAAATCTTGTGTTGCTGTGTGTTTATAAGGTGTCATTATGAAAACAGAGACATAGGAACTGCCATTTCTGGGCTCTATCACACAAATACAACTGTAATTTACTTGTTATAAAGTATTTCTTGCAATTCTCTTTCCTCTGTTAAGGTTTTAATTTGTGTAACTGGCATCATCTTATGTATAATTATTAAAAATCATGTAATTTACTGTGATGACTAAATTATCAGGCTATGTAGAGTTTTTTAAACTTATTTTTTGAAAATCCAAACAAATATTTTTCTCCAGCAATTCCATAAACATACATACTTTTCCATATAATATTTCACAGAATAATATATTTTTTTTATCTACCTATCATCTATCTTTTATTTACTCTATTGTTACAGCAGCATTTTGTCAAAAGCATCCCACTCTGTTTTATCTATTATGCTCTTTTCAAAATTTGCTTTTAAATATTTGCATAACACCTGATGTTACAATAAACAACTTTATATGCGATAACTATATAATACATGTTTAATTATAAGTTTGAAATGCATTTCCTAGAATTAAAAATAATGGTTTAAAAATGTTTGCTTTATAATACTTATATTTCATAGTTCTCCAGAGAAATATCAGCATATATTCTTACTCTTAGTTATTTCTCTGTATCCTGACCCATTTTTGATGCATTCCATTTTTTATGGAAATATGCATATAGAATATATATATGTGTATATGTATGTTGATAGGCAGGAAAATAAACAGTTTCATATACATACATACAGACACATATGTATATATATATAATCATCCTATTATAATTACAAAAATTATATACATGTATGTGGCAAGACTAGTGAATAATAAATCATCTGTGACCCATCACCTGGTTTAAAGAAAAAAAAAAGTAGAATACTACTAGTTCTTAGAAACTTTCCGTTGATTTTTTCCTGTTTCTCTTTTTCTTCCCTAAAGCAATGGCTATTTTGAATGTTTCATTTACTCATAGTGTATATTTTTGTTGTCTAGTTTTCTAATTTAGGCACTTAACTATGAATTAAGGAGGTTATTCACTTGTGATATTAATTGTAGTCTTTCCCCAGTTGTTTGTTTTGATATTGCTTCTCATAGTTTTGCTGAATCTTCTGCAGTTTCTGGATTTGGGGCTATGTTTAAAAAAATTCCCCCATGACACTATTAAACAAACAAAAAAATCTTTTTATGATGAGTTTTATTTTCCTCTTTTCAAATGACATCTGTGTAGACCCTTTGTTACATTTTGGAATCGGTAATCTTTCCTTAGAATACCATTTCAATCACAGATTTACACAGGACTTGGTGTGGGGCTATATATGGATTCTTACATTTTCCCTTTTTCAGTTTCCATCAGTAGAGGCCTAGTGTTGAATGATTAAAAACTAACTGAGATTTCTGATTTGCGTGGTGCTGCGGCTCTGAATTTTATAGGAAACAGTTACTAATTCAGAATTTAAAGCATATTTAGCTTAGAAGTACCCTGCTGAATTAGAATATGCTGTTTACATATTTTTAAAGAGTGTTAATGCCAGTTAACATAGGAATTTGGATCAAGTTTTACCACCTGGAGATAAACCAGGCCTGTTAACACTGATGCATTTCCTTTTAATTTTTCCTCTATGGAAGTATACATATTTTTATATTAAAAATAAATTAGGAGCATTTTTATTATTTTAAATCCTGCTGATTGCATATTATAATTTGATTTAATTATCTTTCTGTGTCAATAAAAATCTAAATAATTTAAGTAGTTAAATGATTACACCCTGTCAGTTTACCATAAATGTATGAATTTTGACTGGATACAATTAATAATTTTGCTTATGTATGTATAATAGATGATATAATCTGGTTTCAGTCAAAAGGCATTGTTATTTGGAATGAAGACTTCAGTGAAGTGTTTCACATAGAGCTGATAAGTAAAAGGGATTTAAATTTTTCACATACCTGTGGAACAGAGTCAGTTTGCTCAAAAATAATCTAGCACTTATGGTTAGTGGTGAGAAAAGCTCTTGCATTAAAATGTTCCTTCTAGATTACTTAAGTATGTTAAAAGAACAGATCTAGCTTAACACATTCATTATGCAGAATGACTTACTGGTATTTGATGAGGAACAAGTGAAATGCTGGTTCAGGAACTCCTCAGGCCTGTCGTTGGAAGTATGTGAAGTCTAATTCCGTCTATAGAGACACAGAGCTGTGTTTTTTAGACTTTTCACTGTTCAACACACTAGCCACTAGCCACAGGTAGCTAAATTTAAATTGATTAAAATGAAATGAAATAAAAAATGATAGCTCAAGCTAAACTGGTCATATTTCCAGTGCCCAGTATGTGGGGCTAGTGGCCACCTTCTTAGATTATGGAGTTATAGAACATTTTCCATCATTGCAGAAAGTACTACTCTAGAAAAGTAGTACACTGAGGCCAGAGGTTGAGTGGGGATGATCCTATTAAAAGGCTGTCGAAGACGATGTTAGTAAAAAGGGAAAAGAGATTGATAGGAAATTATGTTCAGTTATAGAATGTAATATGTGGTGCTATAAATTTTAACTTGGGGGACTAGAAGATAGAAATGTCTTGGAAAGAAATATAGGACATATAAGGAACAGCAGGTGTAGGAGAAAAGATCCTTTGAGAATAATTTGAGTTGACTATTGGGAACTTTTCAGACAAAGCAGATGAAAGCATCTATTCTTAGAATGATGAGTGGATTTTAAGACAGACTATATATTTACCCTTTTTTGATTTGTTTTCCTTTTTTATTGTTTTTTTTTTAGGTTTTTGATGTTGTTACTCATTTTGACTTTTATTTTAGTGACTCAATATGCACAAACTATTGAGAAGCTAACTTCAAAAAAACATTAGGATGTACCCCTGTGGCTCAGGCAGCAGAAGTGTGAACTGTATAAAGTCTACCAACCTGGGTTTGAGATCTGGGGTCAGAGGAAAAAAAATAAATTATAAAAAGTAAACTAAGATATACATTTCCTTTAAAAATTAGGCAAAGGTTTTGTTGGGCAATCTGAATAAATCTTAAGTGTATAGTTCAATTCACATTTGCACACTTATATACCAGCGATATTACTACTTAGATTTAGATTCAAATGATCGCATTTCATTCCCAAGATCATCAAGTGCATATTCTTAGACCACACCCAAAATTCTGAGACGTGGTCGCTTTTCTGGCTTCTCTTAGAAGATACATTTTGCCTGTTTCTGGACACATGAATGGAATGGGAAAATATTGGCCTCGAGACTTCCAAATGCTGTTTTATGTATCAAAACTTATTATTTTTGGCTTTACTGTGTAGTAGCCCATGATTCATTTATCTTTTCTCTTTTTGGTAGACATATGGGTGTTTCCAGTGTTTAGCTATTGTAGACAAGACTGCCATAAGTTTTCTTACAGACATCCTTTGGTAGAAATATGCATTGATTTCTTATGGGTGCTTATCTAGAAGTGCAATTGTTGAATAATAGAGTTCTGAAATATGTACAAATCAAATAATGTACCTGAAAGTTCATATGTATCTCACATCTTAGCATTTTATTACTTGCTACATGATATTTGTATTTGCATGTCTTGTGTGTGTGTGCATACAGATGCACATAAAGATCCATAATGATTTATAGATTTAGTATTAATAATAACTTAGTGAAAATGAAATAGCAAAGCTAATCTCATTCGATAAAAGAAAAAACCCTCAAGATTATAAAATATGTAGAAATTATCAAAACATGTGAAAGACTTTCGGAGAAGTTAATAATAAAATTTATTTAAAGACTTTAAAAATGGGAAGACACACTTTGTTTCTAAATGGAACACTTAGTATCTATCACACAAGTGACAATTTTTAACCTAATTTCTAAAGCGATTCCAAATATTGTTCCTTCAGAATTTTTTTGGAACACACCTGCCTCTAAAGTGTATATGGTATAATAAATATGCGAGGAGAATCAATAAAAAAAATCCAAAAGAAAAGTGATGAGATGGGGACTCTCAACCAGACAAAGATAATAAATTATTCAGTAAACATTTTAAGACAGTTGACACTGCATTTAGAAATAAAATGCATATTCTTACCTCAAACTCAATAAATTCTAGATGACTTAAAAACACTAGTATGAATTAATCCAAGAGAAAAAATAGCTTCATAATTTTGGATTAAAAATGGCTTTTATAAGTATTCCATGAATTCTATGTAATATAAAATAAAATTTTGAATATTAAAACTACATAAGGTTGAAAACCATTAAAAAATTGAGGAAATGTTCTGCAGCATATACGGCTAAGCATTAATAGTCAAATAAAGAGCTTCGACAAATCAATAAAAAGGGTAGTTCAATAGAAATATAAGCAATGAACATAAAAACACATTTCACAATGACAAATATAAAAGAAGACAATAAATATGTATTTACAATGTGTGTAGCACAAATTCAGACATTGAGGATTTTTTTACATTTTAAAATATTTATAGTATCTTCATACTAAGTTTATGGAAAATAGACCCTCATAATTACTTGAAGATAGAGTATGCAAATATAATCTCTTTATAGGGCAACCTGAAAATTTACTTAAATGTATTGGCTTTAATTCACCAAAATCACTTCTAGGATTTAATCCAGGAAATAATTGGACAGATACACAGATATGTATTAGACACTTATTGTAACATCATGAGAGAAAAACAACAATAAAGAAATGGCTAAATTATGGCATATTGTGTAAGCAGATTGATGAATGAATGGGTGGATAAACAGATAGATGGAAAAAGTTCCTGCAATATATTTTGAGTGATAAAAGCAACTTCCAGAAAAAATTTTCAGTATATAGGTGCTTAGAATTCTATGCTAAACAATTTACATGGATCATATAGCTTATTTAATCCTTAGAACACTGATTGAAAAACATTTATTATAAATATTTCTTCTTGATCAGAGCCTGCCTTACATATACAGCAAAGTAACAGTAAGACTTTTGTGGAATAATTTCCTGGTTTTTATGCTTCAGAGTATTTAGACCTTTAAATGAGTTTGCATTCTTTTAAATTTTTCTTTTGTGGAATTTTTCAAGCATATTGAAAAGTAGCAAGATAAATTATCTTCATATGCCAGTCACTTAAACTCAGTAAGGTCCAGCTCACTGCTAATCTTATTTCAGTTATACTCCCACCTACGGCTACCCAATTGGAGTCTTCTGAACCAGAACCCAGATGTCGCACCCCTTCATCTGCAAACATCTCAGTATTTCTGAAAGACAAGCCAGCTCCCCACTCATTAAACCACTTGCCCTTGAGATAATAGCACTATCTTTCTTCAGCACTTTTGAAGCTATTCTTCTTTCTTAGTTTTCAATAGTTCAATATAGCAATGATTTTCTTATCACCATTTCTCTATTTGTGTGTCTGTTGACAATTTTTTCACTGTAACAACACTGCTGCAATAAATATGTTGGTATGACACTTTTCCCTTTATTATTTGCATATATTTGAATATCTCTTTCAAATAGATACCTAGAAATGAAAGTGACTGGATATTACAATTTTTAAATGTTGTATATATTGCTTTCAGGCTCCTCTATCCTCGTATGTTGTAAATCAGTGATATCATCATATTCAGACTAAAAGTCAGTGTCTTTTTAATGTCCTGTAAGGACCAATGTGATCTGGTCCCTCAGATCTCACTCTCAGAACCTCCATTACCTCTCTGACCTCATTTTCCCTGAATCAACTCTTGGTTCTCTCACTGCAGCACTGTCCATCCTTTTTTTAAAAAATTAATTAGTTTCGTTCCTGAATTTTAATGAAGGAACATTACATCATAACATTACTTAAGTTTAAAGTATGCATTATTATAAACCAGCATCTCTATATAATACATTAAATTTACTACCAACAGTCCAATTCAATCCTTCACCATATAACTGACCATTTATACTCAATTTGCCTGTTCCTTCTGGTAACCACTAATTCTGTAGAAGAAAAGTCTATTTTTGTTTGATTTAATCTCCTTACCTGATTTCTCTATGTATACCACATATAAATGAGATCATAAAATGTTTGCCTTTCTCCACCTGACTTCTCTCATTAAGTAAAATTCCCTCTAGATTCCTCCATGTTGTTGTAAAGGACACAATTTAATCTTTTTAATGGCAGAGTAGTATTCCATTGTATATATACCTATTCTCTTTATTCAATCATCTGTTAATGAGCATTTAGGTTGTTCCCATCTCTTTAGTGCCAGTCCCTTTTATATGTCAAACACCCATGGTTCATTCCCACCCTAAGCCTTGACGTAGTCTATCCCTTTGTCTTAGAATACTTTCCCTAAAATAATTCCATGGCTCCTTCTCCTGCTTCCTTCTCATTCTCCGAACAAATTTTAATAGAAAAAATAAAAGTACCAAGCCGCTTTTAAAGTGTACACGGAGGTGTGGCCTGGTAGAGTCACGGTTTGGCTGACCACCTCTGGTCAAGTGCAGTCTACATATATCCCGTGGACCAGGGTTCATGTCCTGGGCTTAAGGGAACAACCAAGATGTACAACTAGAATAAAAATAAATGAAAGTGCTTCTTTCTCCTCTTTCTTCTGCCTGCTTGCCTGTTTGTCTTTATTCTTGCCTATACCTTTCCATTAAAAAATATTTTTAAGTGTAAGTAGAAAAATAAACTAGAAAAATTCTAAAACGTAAAAATATCTTATGCAAATGGTTGCCCTCCAAGATAATAAAAAATATAAACAGATATATTTGAAACATGGTGTTACCAGCACATGAATATATAGAAGAGAATATAATGGAGTAGAACAGAATCCAGTAAAAGACTCAAATACTTACACGTATGTAATATTGCAAAATAGCTGTGTCTCAAATAAATTAGAAACAGATTATTCGATAAATGTGTTGCAACAGGTAAAAATATTTCCAAAAGAAAAATTCTAATTGTATTCTTCACACTTTATACTAAAATAAACATCTTTGATGATATGTTTACATTCGAAAATTGATATCATAAATACACTAAAAGAAACACAAATGAATGTTTATAAGATTGGACTCTATGACTCAGTATGACATCAGTTAAAGAAATAACAAGAAATGCAGTTATTTGGCTTTAAAATAACTATTTGCACAACTAAAAATTAAAAGTAATAAAATGTAAGTAAGTAGTAATGTAAATAAAAGTAATAAAAAGTAAATAAAAATTTTTAAAAAGTCAAGTTAGAAAATTAAGTATATACCTCACATGATAGACAAAAGCATATTTTTGATAAGAATCTTTTTCAGATCAATGGAAAAAATAGCAAAATATGCAAAGAATATAATTTATAGAAGAAGAAATATAAGTCGGTTCTTAAACTTATGAAAAAAATGTTCACAATAAGACAAACGCAAGCTTAGTCTACCATTTCTTACCCCTGAGTTTGGCATAAATTCAAAATTTTGACACCTTCTTGGCAGGGCTATAGAAGCATAGGCACTCTCCTATCAGTGTTCGTGAGAGTATTAAGTTCGACACCCAACCACATTGGCCTGTTGTATCCTTCCTCAGGATCTTTCACTTGAACTTTCCTTTGTGTGGTACTCAGTTCACTCCTATTTTGCTCATTAGAGTAAAATTTAGCATCACATCTGCAGGAAGTCCTCTCTGACCTCATCCCATCCTTAATCAATCTCCAGCCTTAGTGCTCAAATACCCTTTCATGGCATCTCTCCTAAAGGAAATTTATTCACCTGGTATTTGTTTTCCCTGCTCAAATTCAGAATTTATAAGGTCAGCAAACTTAGCTATCAAGTCTTCCAATAACTGGCACCTAAGTAGGCACAATTGCTGTTAAAGAATAAACTATTTCATTGTATGTGCCATTTAATTAACCTCTTATCTGATGTGTCCTAAGAATGATACATATCTCGTTGGAATGTTGTCTGTTATGCAGATATCATAAAATACATAATATAATGCTTACTACAGGATAAAACCTCGGAAAACAGAAGTTACTAGAATTCTTAATTTTAATTATTATTATCAATACAAATGTACCTGATTGGCAGGTGATAAACCAACATTTGCCAAACTTCTAGCATATTCATCTCTGCTTCGTTACTGTTGCAATAGCTATGTTCTCTTTAGATAATATTTCTCTTTGCCAGTGACTGACTTCTTAAAATTAAATGTCTTCTGTAACCTCATACTAAATTAACATACACAAAATTATTAGTTTTTGTAATATATTTTCTGCAATAAATTATTATCTAATAAAAAATCTGGTTATCAACTAAAACCATCCAAAGAAAGTGCTACTTGACTCAATCTGAAAAATGCTGAGATAGATAATCACTTGATGTTTATCATTTCCTTCTTTGCATGTCTCAATTGCATCTATTAAAGTTATTTATCTCCGTGTTTATCTTCATCATTAACTGCGATCTCTCAGGGCAAGGATTGTGACTGTAAATTCTATTGCCAGTGATTACCAAGATACTTTCCCAGAACAGCAGCTCAATAAATGTTTGCTAAATGAATTAAACAGTTTTTGAAGACCCACATTGATTAAGAAATGTGCTAGGCAGGTTGGCAGAATTCAAAGAACAATCAGACACAGATTCCCAATCAAAAAGATAGCAAGTTACAGAAGAAATACTTTTATTTTTCTATAAAAATGCATATTATGCATATGTAGTTAATAGTAAATGTAAATAGCTTAGAGCTGAAAATTACATTCAAGCTATACCTTAAAAAACAAGAATGTGAATATGTAATATATGTTTGCTTGTATGTAAGTTGCACATAAGTTGCGTATAAAATTCAAAAGTATAAAAGGTATTGATGTAAAAAGTAAGTCTCCACCCAATCTTTATTTTCATTTGCTCATAGTTCTTCTACCCAGAATTAATTCGTTACTGCTTTCTCCACTCCATCACCATCTATGCATAACAGAATTTTGATTCTGATTTAAGATTTATTTATGGTATTATTTTAAAGAAAAGGTATGAAATGAAGGCGAGTAGGCAGGCAAGAAGAGAATGAAGAAGCATTTTTATTTCCTTTAGTTAGTTAATCATCTTGGTTGTTTCCGCTGTCCCAACTCTCCAGCCTGAGTCCCTGGGATGTCTTGTGGACCATCCTGGCTGGAGGGTGTGGATTTATCTGCTAGACCACTAGGGAATGCCTGAATTAAGATTTAAGGAAATGCTGAAAAGGAATTTCAGAAATTGAGAATTGCAAATGCAAAACCAGTGAGGTGAGAAAGTGAAGAAATAAGTAATGACTTAGATGTAGATGACAGTCGCAGTAAAAATAAGTTGATAATATATGGAGTTCATGACAATTCATAAATGGAAATACAAATGTCTTTTTAAATGTGAGAGTAATTACAAAAATATTTGCTTGATTTATACTTAAAGAAAACATGAAGGCACAATGTGATATTTTTTAATTCTGACTTGATTGATTTCAAAATTTGATAATTTGTGTACCAGTAGGAAGGGAAATGGTGTACTTACACATTGTTAATGGAAGTATAAATCAGTGTCATGTCTACAGAAGGAAACATACCAATAAATCTTTAAATACATTTACTCTTTAACCCAACAATCCCATTTCTAGTATAGTATGGCCTAGATACTCACACATCTAAGCAATGATATCCAAACAGGAATATTTATTGCAACAGTGTTTAAAATCAGAAAATCCTGGAAGCCTAAATACTACCAGTTACAGCTTGGTAGAATAAATTGAGCATGTGTTCCCACAAGAAACACTATCTCACCTGTTAAATAAAAGACAGTTTTCCAAAAACTAATATGAAATGACTCCCAAAAATTAGTAGTTGTGAAAGTAAGTTACAGAAAATATGTATAGGTTGTTTCCACTTGAGTGGAGAAAAAAGAATGACCATGGTGTGTAAATAAACAAATACACATATCTATTTATAAGAATGCATACATGTTTAGGTAGGCTTACAATATCTCTGGAAAAACGCAGAAGAAATTGGCAAAATTGGTGATTGCCTCTGAGGATGGAAGCCGGATACCTAAAGAAATAGATGGCAAATTATTTTATATTTTATGCTCTTGCAGGTATTGAATTTAGAATCATTGAGTCAGCAAATATTTATTGAGTATCCATGAGATGTTGGCACTTTCACTTGCTAGAGAAAATCACCTACTCTCATGGTGCTTTTATTGTACTTACATGTGTTATTAAAAATATAAAGCTCAAAGAACAAATGTGATATTGGTATGTAGCTTAAATATTTATTTTTTTATTTTGTCTGTTTATTTTTTTAACCATTGCTGTCTTTCAGATTGAAAACTTAATTGTTAAAATAAAGCACAAACATTATACAATTTATTTTTCTGTTCACATCAATTTTAAGTAAAAGCACAACTATGTATTTTAAATTATTTTTATTGTAAATTTAAAAAAATTAGAAAATCAAACCTTAAAGGCGAGAAGGTAGGAATTACATAAAGGAAGGTTTAGTACTAGATGAAGAAGTTTAAGGATGAAAAATGTGAAATTTGGTAGGTTAATTCAGAGATTATTGCCATTCAAAAGGTTTTATGAAGCTGAATGAACCAAGGTGACTGTGTAGGTGAAATAAGAGATCCTAAAAGAGATAGTCCCAAAATAATGATTCCAACTTTCGGTTTAGAGGTTTAAAGGGCAAAGTCTCCATCATGAGCCTAAATATATGAGTATTCTTGACTCTGAGGTAGAATGTGCTAGAATGGGAGGGAGAATAATATGTGGACTTTAGTTCCAATAAGTTCAGTTCCAGATAATTGCAAGACTTATAACTAAAAATAGTTGAGAATGAGATCAAGTTGTAACATCTAAGGTATTTAGAAAGGCAAATTTTGGAAGTGTTCTGTGGCTAGAGGACATTTTGGAAGAAGTTAAATAGTGAGCTACCCGGGAAGACAGAGAGAAAGTAAAACAGAAATATAAATTATGATGTGGTCAAAACAGAAATGACCTACGGATGTTTGTTTCACACATTTCTTACAGATTAATTAAAGCTGTTAAGGTACCTTGAGTTGAATGCGCTTTGCAGTTTATCAGGAGACTTGAAATTGCTGGGACTAAATTCCATACAGTATACATAAGAACCGTATTGAATGTAATTGTTCCTTTTTTTCATTTGACTGAAATACATTCTGTTTTACATTATTGAGCTTTCTAGTGCTCCATTATAATTTCTGTGTTTTCCCCCAAAGAGGCATTTCCTTATGATAGGATACAATGAAATAACCTACAGAGATAAGCAAAGTTTAGGCATATTAGCCCTGTTTTAGTTGAAGTAGAAATGTTTTTGTTTTTATGTTAAAATGAGAGAGGAGGGAAGTGAATTCTATTAATTAAACCACAGAGAAGCTATATGAATATGAATGGATACTTTCCAATTGTATGTTGACATTTGAGGAGGAGAGGCCCATAGCCAAAGTTCTTTGGGTAAGGGCCATGGGATGGCCTAAGTCATTACAGTGTCCTTGAAACACCCCAAAGCCTCCAAGGCTTCGTAGTTGAACATAAGAGGAGGGAACAATTTTGTCTACTTCTAAGAATTGTATCCACAAACGAGAATGATGGCTGTTAGTTGTATCTGAAGATGACCAGCGAATACTTAGTTCAGTTTTTTTTTTTATTATATCATCAAATATCACCTTTGAATGTAGATGTAGGTTTTGCTGCATCTCAAGAGTATCTCTGAGGAAAAACGAAAGCTTACTAACATGTTCCTGAAGGAATATTTTCTTTTTGAAAGACACAGACTATGCTAATTTGGGAAAGAGGACCAAAATCAAAAGGAAACAAAGAAATACACCTCAGTTTAGATAATTAAAAGTGAAGTGAATCCAATGTGAAAAACACAAAATCTCTCAGGAGCAGTGGAAACGACTGTCAGTAGGCCCAGCGGCTCGCGTGTGTTCCCTTTACACTTCCGGGAGTACGTGGCTGATAAAACGTTTACCAAAGAGAAGGGGACAGACCTTTGCTGGAAAATATAAAGAGGTAGCAGTTCCCGCAGGATAACACAATGTGTCATAATTAGAATATCTACCCACCAGAATGAGTATTTTGAAAATTGAACAGTGGTGTGTGTGTGTGTGTGTGTGTGTGTGTGTGTGTGTGTGTGATCTTAAATTAGGGAAATCTTCAAAATAGGATAAATAGAATAAATCAGAAAAAAAATCTCCCGCTAGATAATATTTTTTGTTTTTGCAGAATATGAATCTTCAGTCAGAGGTGTGGTACTAATCTGATGAATTTTGTTGTGGCTATCAATACAAATTGTTCCTTTAAGAAAGCAGAGTTCTTTTTGTTCTGGAAGTGTTTGTGTATCCTTCTATTTATCAAAAGAATTATTCCTAGTATTGGTTTTGACTATTATTGTGATTTTTGGCTCTGTGGAGTCCAAGTTTTCTGATCTATAAAGCTCTTATTTCTGGGCTTCAATTTTTCTATAACAAAAACAGGTATCTTTGGGCCATCTTCAATTCCGAAGTCATTTTTGTGAATAGACTAGTCAGAGAATGCCTTAAGGTTGATCCAGGCGGATGTAACTTCAGGCATCCTGTTTTCTTTTTTTTAATAGTGAATGAATTATTCTGAACTCAGTTAAAAACAGCCCCTTTTCTTCAAAGTTTGAGGAGCGTTAAACATAAAAACTTCATGCAATGAATACTTGAAAAGTAATCCAAATAAGTGTAGAGTCAGAAATTGGTTTGAACCTGACTACAGTTTTATTCAAAATGAATACTTAAAAAAAAAAAAAAATCCATCTTACTTTGACAAAATTGTTTTTTTAATTATTTTGTAAAATGTAAAAGTTTCTCCAGTATGTTTCCAGATATTCTCTTATTATTCTATCAGCTACTTTATTTTTAAACACAAATGGAATTGCACTGTATATAGGGCTCTAAAACTGCCTTCCTCAGTAAGTAAATCTTGCTCTGCATTCTCTATGCTTTGGCAGATCTCTCCTAAAATGTCTTTAATGGCTGCCTAGTGTTTATTTTACAAATGTTCCACACTGATTTGAGCAAACCTCCTCTTGATGAACACTTGGTTGTTAGCACATTTTTGTGAGTATAAATATTTCTATTCTGTTATCCTTTTATATTACAATATGAACTTGACAAGTGTCTGTAGAATGCTTCTACATGTGGAATTGATGGAGCAAAGGAAAATGCCAAAGTCATAGATTCTAATTTTTAAAAAATGTTAATATTTCATTATTACTTGCAATTTTCTGATACTTAAGAATGTATTCTCAAGAAGCTATTAAACATTTTTATAAAGATCAGTAAAATCTCATTTATAATATCAGGTAATAATATCTCAATTGAATAAAAATAATCTTGAGTTCTGTAAATGTAGTAAAAGCAATTATTGTTTATATGGATGATGAAATTATAGCTCAATTTAATTGTAAGGTAACTATTACATTTAATAATAAGACAGCTAAATATTATTATGTCTCCTAGTGTGTTACAATATAAAATATGATACAACTTATAAAAGTATACTTTCCAAAAACACTTAGCTTGTAGCTAATTAAACCCTTTATCTCACTTTCACCTTACAAGAAATATAGGTGATATAGAATATAGAAATATAAATGATACCAAGAGGAAACAATGAAACAAATCTAAAAGGTGAACCTTAAAGCAATTTGACCAATCTCTCTCTTTCATGTGAGTCTGATTTTAAAACAAAGAGGGGAAATTCTTCTAGATTAAAATATACCCAAGAGACATAATAAATGAAAATGCTTGTCAATTGTTCTATTTTAGTTAAAATAAAGTCTTGTGCCAGAAAATAAAGAACTGCTCAAAAACCGACAGGGACATGTCACAAGGACATATAAGTTAACTTAAAAGCACTTCTGTTTCTGAAATTTAAGGCAGTTTGAGCATCCAAATGAATAATGACAGGACTGTATTAGACAAAGTGAACAGAATTAATTCATGAGTACATACTGGTGGAAAAATAATTAAAATAAAAGGGAAAAGAAGGTTCTTTTTAAAGAAAAATTCCAACTGGTAATTTTTTTTAAATACTCATCACATTATAACCAGCACCATAATAATTGATTGCCAAGGGTCATGTCATAATGAGTTAATACTATTGAGTGAAGGATTACTGCAGTAATCACACAGTATCCTATCATCCAAAAGACAGCTAATTAGTTACAAAAATTAAAAAGTACTTTTCAATGATGAAATCTGGAAGGCATCCTTTTAATCAAATAGTCAAATTTAACATTCTCAATAATGGAACAAGCTGACATAAACTTCCTTTTGGAACAAAGTAAAGACATATCACTTATGCCATTTACCTGCCAGAAATGTTTGCCCTGAATGTAGTTATGAAGAAACCATGAGATAAATTCAAGTGGAGAGATATTCTAAAAAACAACTGCTCTTTAGAAAGATTAATGCCGTAAAAGACCTTTTAATAAAGCTGGTAACCATTCTAGATTAAAGAGAGTTGGCAATGAAATGTAATGTGTGTACCTTGATTCAATTTTAGATGAAAGGAAACAGCAATTTAAAAAACTAGTTATATTAGGACAGATGGGAAAATTTAAATAAGACAGTAGTTGATAAATGCATCACTGTTTATATTGCCTGAGTATGAAATTTGTTGTGTAGTTAGATGCGAAAAAGTGCTGGTTCTTGGGGCCCATTGAAGTATTTAGGGAAAAGTGTCATGATGCCTGCAGCTAATAATCAAATGGGCCACACATTTCCCCAGCCCCTGCCAAAAGTGTTGTTATAGCTGTGCATGGATGTGTGTGTTTGTGTGTGTGTGTGTGTGTGTGTGTGTGTGTGAGAGAGAGAGAGAGAGAGAGAGAGAGAGAGAGAGAGAGAGAGAGAGAGAATGAGTATACAAATGTAACAAAATGTTAATAGTCAGTGAATCTATATATGGTATATACGTATATTAATTTGCTAGGTTGTCATGACAAAATACCACAGACCAGGTAACTTAAACAATAGATTTATTTTCTCACAGATCAAGAGACTGGAAATCCAAGGTCAAAGTGTCAGAAGGGCTGGTTTCCTTCAAGTCTCCTTGGCTTGCAAATGGGCATCCTCTCACTGCCTCTTCAAGTGGTCACCCTTCTGCATGTCCCCCTGGGTCCTCTCCATGTATCTAAAGTTCCTCTTTATAAGAACACAAATCAGACTGATTAGGGCACATCCTACAGCCTCTTTTTAACTTTATTGCCAATTTAAAACCCTATTTCCAAATATAATCATATTCTGAGGTACTAGGGTTGATGGCTTCAAAATAGGAAAGGGGAAGATAACAGCCCATAGAAACAACTATTTACTACACTCTTCTTGAAAATTTTCTGTAGATTGAATATTATCAAAATGAAAAGTTGGGAGAAAAATTGAAGTACATGACTGGTTCCCATATATGTCTAGCATCTTTTTTTTTTTTTTTTTAAAGGAAAGGTGCAGGCAGGAATGAAGGCAAGTAGGCAGGCAGGAAGGGAGAGGAAGAAGAACCATCTTTATTTTATTTTTTTTAGTTGTTCACACTGGTTGTCCCCCCACCCCCACCCCTACCCCCCGACCTGGGACTTGAACCCAGGGGTATGTGACCTATTCCTTTGGAGACAATTGACCTAACTGCTGCTCCACCAGGGCATGCATATCAAATTGAATCTTGAGAATCAGAAATATTTTGTATGTGCTTATGATTAAATTTCTCTTAGATAAATTTTATAAGATAGAGAAAATTTTTTTTTGAAAGAAAATAAATCAGTAGAGCTGGTCTGTGTTAGTCAGATTTCTTTGTGTCATCTCAGTCTAGGAAAGGAAAATAACTCATGTTAACAGCCCCCCACCCTACTCTTGTCCCCTAAATAAAAACATCCTGGAAACTGAAGCACATATTTGATATTCAAACTAAAGAACTCCCCTATTAAATTTTCCAAAAAGTCGTTTATTTAATGCCTTAATAAATTGAATGTCTCATTGACAAAGAAGACTCTTAATGTGATCTAGGTCAACATTATATGACTGCTAACTGTGACAATTACAGTTTACAGATTTTAAATATTTCTATTTTGGGCTTTTTCTATTATAATTTGGCTATAAAACAAATAAATATCATTGCATACGCCTTTCATTTCTAATTCTTCTTGATATTTTTCAGTCCTAAAGCTCTTTTTCACCTCCAGCTGTGATTTGTCAGGTTTTATAACCTCTGAGTATTATCAGTGCTGCCTGCCTGTGGATGGGAAGCCTCCAGGGAAGATCCAGGGTCTGCAGAGAAAGGCACTGGTGATTCAGGAAGTGCTGTCCGCTCCTCTGAGTATTAAACCAATGCCCCAGCACAAGAGGTGCTATCTTTTTGAAAATGACATAAAACAGAGGTCTTAACTTTAGTGTGGGATTCTTTCATAAAAAAAAAATCCAGAAAACACCTGAGTTTCAGATTTCATGAGAAGTCTTAAATTTTTTTAACGTGTGTACAAAAGTTTCAATACTTCAGAGGAAAAATTTAAGTGAATTACAAAGATACCTTTATTGCCAAATTGTTTTTTTGCAAAAGAAACATTTTTTTTTCTGATTATAAAGTTAGATGTTTTTTATCAATAAATTGCCAGAAATGAATTTCATTTGCCTTACACAGGAAGTGAAAAATTTACTTGAGATTTTTAATCACTGGGTAACGGAAATCTTAGTATTTAATCAATGTATTATTCAGAGTTTAGTAAACAAGGGGAAAAAAATAAAGCATTTATGCAGCCTTTTTTTTTCTTTGAATGAGCTATATGCTTCAGGACAGCTGCAGAATTAATTATTGACATATTTGTTGTCAAACATTTCTCATTCCTTGATTAATTTTTTTAAGTTATTTATTTCTCTCTAGATATTGTTTTAGTTGTGTTCTACAAATATTGACATGAGATATTTTGATTGTTCTTAATTCTGAATTTCCCCAGTTTTCACTTTGTTCAAGAGCTTTTTAATTCCATGTTGTTAATTTTTGAGACATAATATTTTAAATTAATTATCATAATTTGTGTGATACTTGATACTCAGAATGAGTTGAGGCTTTTGTTGTGTCTTAATACATGAACAAATTTTATTTTAATATTCCATGTACACCTATACTTGAAAAAATAATATGTCGGGTTTTTTCTGTGTGGAGAATATAAAATTCTTTCTATAGCTGGAATTTCATACATTTTGTTTTGTTTTACTTTTTACCTTCAACCCTGGGTCTCGAACCTGGTTTCTTAAGTTTTATGCATGAACTACACCTAACAGCCTCAGACATGTAAGTCATAAAGGGGCACTTCAAACATCATTCTTAAAGGTTCCTTTTCTAATTTAGGTTCACAATGAAAATCATACTTACCTGTCCCCAATACCAGTATTTTAGTTACATATTTTAATAAAAGTAAACTCATGCAAATTTAGGGTTAAAAACAACCAGCATTTAGTATATAACCTATAGTCACCAGTCAGGATAATGTCAGCGTCTTTTTAATCTATGTCTTTTGGAATTCCACCCTCCCTACTGAGCTCATTATCTTTCAGAACTAGTAAAACCTCCCGTTTATCACTTTCCTTAATCTCTAGAGACACGTGAGTTCTAATCAGCTTTAACTGATGAATGTATGTGGGATGGGCGGAAATCCTTCATGCTTTTCATTCAAATACATTTTATTTTAGTTAATAAACTCACACAAAACATAGACACACTACAGAATGGAAATAATTGAATGGTAATTATATGAAGTATATTAATATAAAATGTTTTATTTCTGAAGCAGAGCACAGTTTTCAATCTTATCCTGTTTATCCATTTAGTTTACTTACGAACTAATAACTCAATAATGTTTACTTGTGCCTACTTGGTGGGTGATTTTGCATTTGTAATGATGGGGACAGAGGTGAAAGAGAAGACTCGAAAGCAATTATGCTGAGAGACAGAACTTTAAGGATTGTTTAAGTAGCACCTAATGGTATGACATAGAACATACTTTGAGTTACTATGTATTGAGAACAGTGTTGTTGACAGAACCACTGCAATCCCTAGTAATTACCTTCCAGGTTTCCCAGTGTGGGAATCATTTTTTTCCTTGAGGGATGGTGAGTGGAAACAAAAAGCCTACTGCTTTTCTTTGCTGTTAATCTTTATAGGACTTTCTCATTGCATCTGTTTAAAAAAAATATTTATTTTTATTGAAGAAACATAGCACCATAACATTGTATAGGTTTACAGTATGTGTCATTGTAAATCAACATCTATATTTAATGCACTAATTTTACCACAGATAGTCCAATACTATCCTTCCTATTATAATTGATCCTTTTACCTCATTTGTCCACCCTCCTCCTTCTCCTTGGGTAACTCCTAGTTTTGTTTCATTGTATCATGTGTGTACTTCCCATGATGTGTGCCTGAGTCTATAAAATCTTTTACTCATGGTGTTCCTCATAAGAAGCTCAACACATACTAAAGAATGGCAGTCATGTTGGAATAAGCATGAGACACATATTGAGGAGCCTTTGAAGCCTCATTAATACGTGAGTAACCATCTCTCCTGTTCATATATTTATCATGTCATTCCATGCCACAGGTGCCATTTTTCATGGGACTTGTATTCTGACTCTCAACTTAATGCTAGAGGAGTCAATAGTGGACTTTTGTTACTGTTGTGTTCCCCGTTGGGACCCCATTGACATTTTGGAGTCCCTGAATGATATATCGACCTTCAGATCCATATTATTCTTATATCTAGGAATCACCACTGCACCATTTTTATTCACTGGAAAGATCTTTGTTTTGTAGAACAAGTCAGCTCTACAGTTTAGAGAAAAATCACATCATTTTCTTGCCTAGTCACAGTGACCAGTTATAATGCTTTCAAGAACAGAATCACTTGTCCTCTAGACTGAGGTCAGCAAATACATATTTCATCTTTGGAGAAAAACAACCAGATCAAATTTTCCACTAAAAAGGGGTTTTAGGATGTAAAACCACTCTTGTACCTCATCACATATACTGTTCGCTGATAGGAAAATAGGTAACATGGAATAATCATCAGACTGTGAAAATCACTAGTCAGAGTTCTGTAGGAGACCAGATGGCCAGAGAAAAGGCTTTTGGTGACAGAGTGTGACTACTTGGAATACTATTCTCATTTTAAGCTTAACTAGATACTACAGTATAACCTCTCTCTAAAAGAAAAATAAGTGTTGAAGTATGAAGTTTTCTCCACTGGACTTAGGACAGTCAATAATACATATTCAATAAAGTTGCACTTTTACCAAATGGGTTTATTATTCAGGTAATCATGCTATGTTGTGTGTCTGTGTGTGTGTGTGTGTGTGTGTGTGTGTGTGTTCCTGTACCAGCAGCATTTTCTTTCATTGATTGCTTTTTAAACTTTCTTTAGCCACTTAATATCTGTTTATTTCTTCTAAATCTATTCCAAGTTTCTCGTTGTCTAATTTGAAAAATTAGTTTATTCAAAATGAAATGCAGCATTATCTCTGAAACTTGGAACACTTACTAACTCTTGTCCCCATTCTAGGCGGTATGGTGACTGTATCAATGATCTATTGCTGTATAATAAACCATATCAAAACATTAGTTTTAGCACAATAATCCTTTATTTAGGTTATGTCATGATTCTTTAGATCATCACATTGGATTGGTCTCATCAGAAAACTATTTCTGCTCTTCCTGACAGGGCTCACTCATGTATTTGTGGTCACTTGCTGATTTATGATCAATCATTAGAAAAGTTGGGAGCTGATTTACCTGCCTGTCTGCGAGTGACTATCTATTGGAGAGGATTTTCCTCTGGTTTCATCCTTTAGAAGAAAACCCAAAATGTTCACATGTAAGTAAACTCCAGAAGAAATAAGGAAGCAAACTGCAACATAGACATTATTTTAAAACCTTTGTATCATGTTTACTAATTTTTCCATTATTAAAAGACAAGTCAAAGAGACCAACCTCAGATTCAAGGTCAGTGAATGACCTTTACCTTTTGATAGGAGAAGATGCAAAATCACTTTGCAAAGAGGCATGCAGGAAGAACCAGGAAAACATGGGGCCATTTTGACTGACTTAGCTTGGATGCAAAAATGTTCAGAAAAAAAGAAAAATAAAGCTCAGAAAATTAAAGTTATACATCTAAAATTAATGGTAGTGTCCAGATGATCGCACTCACAGGTAGGATGTGAAGAAACAAAACAAAGGAACAGATTTAACAAACTCAATCAAGTGGACAACTGCAATAGAACTGAGGTGACCAATAAGGAATGGGATGGAGAGGGAGTGGGCAAATGATGGTGGAGCCCACTGGACAATGGTGAAGAACACTTGGTGACTTGGTAGAGGGAAGGTAATTAATGGAAGTATGACTAATGTAAAAAAATGTATGTCAGTCTCTTAAAGAACGCATTTTGTGTGTATTTGCTTATTTGTCTTTTTTTTTTTTTACATTTTTCCACCACATCAGTGTTTCGTAGTAAGAGGAACTTTTCCGATCCACCACTATTTAAAAAAAATAAAATAACATGTACATACATACAAACACACATGTTTTGATGTAACCAGTATTTTCTAATACCTAAAGACAAAGAGCTCTCTGTATTCATTGTGGAGAAGAGACTAATCTCCCTGAGAATAGAAATCCAAATATTTTTGTAAATACTGCCATCTCCCACCGTACTCAGTGAAGCAGAGATTCTCTTCCTTGAGTGTAGGTTGTGCTTAGTGACTTTTTTTCCTACAGAAGAATGTAGAAAGATGTAAGAGAAGGGTTTTTTTTTATAAGGAGAAACCTGGCAAACACTTCTCAGGCAGGTGATCAAGGTTAACATCATCAGCAATGTCATGTTGATAGCATGTATCCCTGATAATGGCATTTCTTCTTTGTGATATTCCTCCCAAAACTCATCCAGTCTTCTGAGTTCGAGGAAAGCAACAAAGTAAGATAGAGTGACTTTCTACAAAATATCTGGCCAGTACTCTTCAAAACCATCAAGGTCATTAAAAATAAGGGGAGTCTAAGAAATTGTCAAAAACTAGAGGCAACAAAGGAGATGTGAGAACTAAATGTGTGATGAGTGTCCTGATGAGATCCTGGATCAGAAAGAGAACATTAGGGAAATGCTAGTTGTCTTAATTTGGTCTTCTCTAACAAATTACCATGGACGGGGTAACTTACACAGCATTTCTCACAGTTCTAGAACTGGGAGTCAGCATGGTCAGGCTTTTGGTGAAAGCAAAGGGCCACTTTCTTGCTCCTTCCTCCCAGGATGGAAAGAGTGATCATTCTCATGTGTTTCTGATCCCAGTCATGAGGATTACAAGTTCAAGACCAAGTTACCTCCCAAATATTCCACCTCCAAATACCATCTACCATCACAGTGGGGACTGGTGTTTCAACGTATGATTTTGTGAAGACACAATCATTCCATGCATAGCTCTAGTGAAATAGAATTAACTGGGGATTTAGTTAAGGGATAATTAACTATGTTCTTGTTTAATTGTGGTAAATGGATCATTGTAAGATGGTAGCAGTATGGGAAATAACATTGTATGTGACATTGCTCTCTACAATCTTTCTAAATTTAATGTCAATCTAAAACTATTTAATAATAAGTGTAATTAACTTGTAAAAGCTATCTCAGTTTACACATTTTTTAAAAACAATATGTTGGGGACTTGGGCCAGGCCACAAAGCCAGGCTGATGCAATCCAACAGAAAATTACACTCAGAGGTACCTCAGCCACT